>CM076578.1:249909606-250509606 GCA_034641835.2 Pinus albicaulis | reverse complement strand
ACATCTTCTTGGCTGTTGATGCCCATTGCCAAGAACCGATCCATCCAAGATGAATCTTGGTTCTTGCAGGAGGCTTGTGTCTGAAGCATCTGTCTGAAGAATGAGTGTGCCGACTAGAGTGCTTGCATGGATGAAGATCAAAACAATGATCTTTCATATGGCCAACTCGATCACAGCGTTGGCATTTTACAATCTGTTGTTGTTGTGGAACAGTATCTAGAACAACTGCAGGTGAACTGTCATACAAGAATCCGGCACTCTGAAATATGATAGGCTTGGTGTAGTATGGAATATGAAAGGACACATCCTTTTCATATCCAAGACCAATTCTGTGCTTGTTGTGGACAAGCTCTTCCCAAGGTCTGATTATGGGCTTCAGAAGTGCAGGTTGAATTGCTGCATCTACATGAAAATCTGCTCTAGTACAACGAACTGAATGTGAATCATCTGTACCTTTATTGACATGCTGCTGATGAGAGTCTTTCTCAATCTTCTGAACAGAAATAGGTTCAGAATGGTGACTCTTTTGCTGAAGTTCGTCTTGCTGAAGCTGAGTTTCCAACTGCAAAAACTCAATCTTTTCTTGTGCATCTAGCAAACAACTTTGAATGTTACAGAGAGCATTCTTGCTCATTTTTATCACATCATCAACATTTGAATGAATGAGGTTATTCAACAACACTAATACCTCATTGATTTTAGCCATTTCAACAACTTAGGCTAAAAAATGAAAGGGTGTTAGCTTCGACCGAAAATGCACCCGTTTACAATGTGATTCAACAACAAATACAAATGACTCGAAGGAATTCTCAAAACACAAAATCTGCTCCTCAAATGATGGAGGACAATCAACAATCCAACAACTAAAATACTGATTGCAACTATGAATAAGATGCAATTTCCACTCAAAATACAATGTTAGCTCAATACATATCTCTGCAAAATATTTGTAAATGTGTAGCTGAAAACACGTGCAAGAATCTTTTTATGGCAGCTGAATTTTCTTCTTCAAATAGCTGTTTTGCAAAGATGGAAAACTTGTCTTCAAATGTCAAATTATTCAGAAAATCACCCTCTTGTATATGATACAAATCATTAAATGTCAAATTCACTTTTCTCTAAATATAGTCCATCTGCTCTTCATATGCCATTTTCTCTTCTTCTACTGTTCATATTCTCCTTTTCTGCTCTTCCTCTCTTTCTCTCTCTCTGCTAGTTTTTTTTTTTTTAATTAATTAAAAAAATAATTAAAAATGGGAATAATAAAAAATGGAGGGGAAAGGGATTAAAAGGGAGAGAATTTAAAAAAAGAGGGAAATTTATTGAGATGAGAGGGGGCTTATATTAAAAAAAAATTAAAAATTGAATTAATTATAGGGAGGTTGGTGGGAAGACTAAGGGGAATTAGGGGAATTTAAATGAGGGAGGGGAGATATTAAAAAACTGAGCTTTTCCTATTTATATGGGAGGGATAGAGGATTTAGAAATAAGAAAGTATTAACTTAAAAAATTTAAAATTTAAATTTTAAAATTGAGAGAGGGGGGAATTAATTTTATAAAATGGGAAGGGATATTAAAATTAAAAATTCGAGTGGTGGGAGCCGAGTTTAAAGGGGCGTATTAGTTATCGAGGAAGCGGCGTATTAGTTATGGGAGGTGAAGGGTCAAGTGAAGAGGAGCGCGAAGCTTATTGGTGAGTGCGTGAAGGCCGTGGGAGTGAGGTTGCAGTGGAGCGGGAGACGGTGGAGCGTGAGGGCGCTGTGAGATGTGAAGAGTATGCGCAGGTGTTAGGGGAAGGGTAGGTGCAAGCCACGTAGGAGAGGCCGAGAAATATGGTAAGGGCGAGTGGAAGAGCTGCAGCCGGTATAAGAGTCGTGGGGCGTGGAGAGAGCATGTCGCAGTGAGGTACGAGGGGGGCGTGGAGAGAGTATGAGGATGTTAAAAAAAAATTGCAGGGGGAGGAGGGCTGAAAGGCCTAGAATTGCAGAGATTAGTTTTTTTTTTTTTTTTTTAAACAACAGAGAGTAGAGAAATTAACTTTAAAACAGAAGCAGAACTTTAGAAATTGCAGAGAAAAATTAGAAATATTTTCTTAAAAAACCCAGAAATTTTCTTCAAAAGCCCAATTTAAATAATATTCCAGCAGCTCTTCAAAATGGTGCAGAATTTAAAAGGCAGAAATTGCAGGAAGAAATCAACCTTCAGATGTGCAATGTTTCTCTTCTTCAAAACCAGTGCTGCCAATTTCTAAATGCTGCTCCTTCTCCAAAACCACTTTCTGAATGGCCGCAAAAACACTGCTGCAAAAACTCTGAGTACTGCAAAAATGTCAAGAATTTTTGCAGATATGCATAGGCCATAAACACAAATGGCTCACTCAATTTGGATCAGGGCCAGAAATCGCCCACTCTGTTACCATGTTAAACACCATGTTGAAACACACACATGGTGTATGAGGAAGATAAGCACACACACAAGAGACTCAACACACAATGAAAGATAAGCGTGAGGCTCTCTTATTTTCCATTATACAAAGATGTACATTTATATTACAATGGTGTGACTCTTGGTTTCATATTCCATGGTCACTTGGACTCCATTGTGACTTTTCGCATTCCACACCTACCCATGTAGAATTAGGTGTTCCAACAAGAACCTTAACCTTTGACTATTTCTACCTTAAATCCAGTATCGCCTAGATTCTTATGTACGTTAGATGAGTGAGATATATATTTTTTTTAATTCCATTTTGACTTAAACTTTGATCATTTCTTCATTAAATCTAGAATCGAAGCATTTTCAAAGGTATCAATGTGTACACCCACAAACCACCATTATGCTCATATACCTTTGGATTCCAAACACTCAAAGGTCCCACTTTCTATTCATAAACCCTTTTTTAATGTAAACACCTCCTCCCACAATTACCCAATTTCATTGGTGTTCTGGGGAAAACACGAGAAAAATATTTATTATGAAATGACCCGACCTCCTAACTCTAGGACTCTCAAAAATCTAAATAACCAGCCCAAGTCACCAAACCCTATGTTGTATTTCTTTTTCATTCATCCAGACTACCAACTGCATGCAAGTGTTCTAGAAATAATGTTGGAAGAGGTAGAGAGTCTCGGAAGAGGAAAGGGAAAGTATGTAATTACTTATTATTGTTGTGGAGTTGAAGGACATAATAAATCTAAGTGTTTCACAGAGTATTTCTCAAACGCTAGAACAAGATAGTGGAAAACAAGTGGTTGTGACTCAACAATGCTTGTTGAATTTTCAAATTGGTAGCCTTCAGGAGAAGGTATTGTGTGGTGTGGTTGATATGGATACATGGCACATAATTATAAAAATTATGTGGCTATTTGGTATGAAATGTCACCATGATGTTTTAAAATACATATATTAGTTCAGGAGAGATGGCCGAAAATACAAGCTCACCCCAATGATGGAAAATATTGTCGAAACAATTTGGATTTGTGGGAGTACCAACACATGTAACATCAATATCATGTTATGTTCAACTAAGGAGTTTATACATGAGGAATGAAAGGTGAAATTACAATTAGCAGTGAGTCCAAAGGTTGTGCTAGAGGAACTAAAATTAAAAGGCATCTGAATAGAAATGAAATCTTTGTTTGATGAATTCAAGGATATTATTGTTGATGAGTTTCCAAAAGGACTATCTCCTGTGAGGAATATTTCTCATAAAATTTAATTGATTCTAATTTCGATCCTACCAAAAAAGGAACTTTATAGGATGACCTTGATAGAGAATGAGGAAGTAAATAAATAGGTATATGAGCTTCTTGATAGAGGATTGATAAGAGAAAGTTTGAGTGCATGCATTGTACCAGCATTTTTGACTCCAAAGAAGACAAGTGAATGGAGGATGTGCACATATTCTAAAGCCATTAATAGGATAATTATCAATTACCCATTTCCATTGCCAGAGATGGAGGATTTTATGGACTATTTAAATGGGACTACATATTTCAGCAATATCGACTTGAAGAGTGGTTATCATCAAATTTAGATCAAGGTAGGTGGTGAGTGGAAAGATTCTTTCAATACGAAGGGTGGATCATTTAAAAGGTTGTTTATGCCATTTGGGATGATAATTCCCCTAGCACGTTCATGAGTCTCATGAATGAGATATTGAAACCATTCTTGGGAAAATTTGTTGTGGTATACCTGGATGACATTTTAATTTTGTGCAAAAAACAAAGAAGAACACTTGGAAGACATAATGGAAGTGTTGCAAGAGTGGAAGGATCAAAATTTGTTGATCAATTTGAAGAAATGGTTTGAAGATGAATTCTAAAAATGTGGAGGCTATTTTGGAGTGGCCAACACCTTAGTCTACTTTTGAGGTGAGTATATTTCATGAATTGGAAAGGTTATATTGGAAATTAATTAGGAATTTAAGTCTCATTTGTGTGCCTCTTACTGAGTGCATGAAAAAGGGGAAATTTAATTGGAAAGTAATAGTAGGGAAATCAGTTATAGATCTGAAAAGTAAGGTGAAAGAAACATGCTTTGGAGCTTCCAAACTTTGATAAAGTATTCCAAGTTGATTGTGATGCAAGTGGGAAAAAAACTGGAGAACGAGGTAGACCAATAACATTCTTCAACGAGAATTCGAATGATGTAAAGAAGAACTATTTCGATCTGATCAGAAATTTTATTCTATTGTGTGTGCCTTGAAGAAGTGGAGACACTATTTGTTACCTATGGATTTTTTCTTGTTTATTAATCACAAGGTATTACAATATATCAAAAATCAAGGTAATTTGAATCAAATGAATTTTAAATGGGTTGAATTTTTGCAAAGTTATACATTTGTTTTGAATCATAGGTCTAGAAACTCAAACAAAGTTGCAGAGTGCTTGATTAGGAGGGTTGTGTTACTCAAGAAATGTTAGGCTTGGAAATCATGAAGGAGCTATACGAAAAATATGTAGATTTTAGAGAAGCTTGGATTGCTTGTAAAGCACCATAGAGTATGTAAAAAACCATGTTCTTCTCTTACCATATTCAAGAAGGGTTTTTATTTAAAAAACAACAAATTTTCATTCCTTAAGTGTCAATGAGGTTGATATTATTAAGTAACAACATGGTGGAGGCCTAGGTGGACATTCTGGAATGGATAAGACTTCAAATTTGGTAAAGGAGAGTTACTTTTGTCCGAGCATCAACAAGGACGTCAAAAATTTTCTTGAATCTCTTCTTTGATAGGTTTGACTGGTAATTGTTTCTTCCACTCAATGAGCATACCTATCTCTTCAATACTTTAAACTTCATGAAACTCACATACATTAGATATATTCAATATCAGAGACATATCCAAGTCTCAGTAACTCCTGATTATAGGAATATTTAGAAAAAAATTAAAGAATTATACATGGGCCTATTTTCTTATATTTTAAATTGTTATAGGTACCCCTGGGAAACCTCTCTTTATGAAAATGAACCATTACCAGCCTTCTAGACTTGAAGATATACTGATGCTGATTGGGTGGGTATTGATGTGGATAGAATAATCACCTCTAGATGTTTTTACTCTTTTGGGTCTGCTTCCATCTCATGGATGAGTTGAAAAAAAAATGTTTTTGCACTAACGAAGCTTAATATATTGCAGCTAGTATGGCTTGTTGTGAAGATATTTGGTTGAGGAAGCTCTTCAATGAGCTATTTGAGCACGTGCTAGATACCACCATCATTTATTTTGACAATAAAAGTGGGATTTTACTTTTAGAGAATCTTATGTTCTACGATCGATTTAAGCATATTGATATTAGATACCATTTTATCCAAGATATAATACAATTGTTGAAAACTGTAACTAGTTTCACTCTTCATAATTGTTGTACTAATTTCAATATGTATCCTATGTAACAAACAAGAAAAATAAAATAAAATAATTATTATTATTAAATCATGTGTTTCATTATCATTATTGATGGTATTTTAGGTAAAATCATATTCTTCATGTTTCTAGGGTTTTTCAGGTCTTTGGATTTATTGTCTTGAGTCAAAGGATTCAACATCATGTTTATAAGACCATTCCAATAAATTTGTAATTGTGAAAATAATTGTTTTTTAGTCTAGAAATTCTTGGAATCTCCAAGAGTAGAAGTCAGTGATGGAATCATCAAGTCGGCCTAAAGGAGGGAAATTGACCCCTTGAGAAGGATATAAAAGGAAGCAATTCAAATTCATTTGGACACACTCACTCACAATTTCAATCTATCAAGGAAAGAGTTTGATCCATAGCTAGGAGTCTAGGAAAAAGAGAGAAAATGTATAAAAGAAGTTATTATCTAACATTATGTTATAGGTTTTCATCTTACTGAAATGGATCATTAAGATATAATAAGGACCATCATTTTTTAAAGTCCTTGGGAAGAGAATCGACATGAATAATATGTATTCTATGTAATGTGGAAACATGTTGGTAAAAGGGGATGAAGGATTGCAATGGGTCTGGATACAAACTTTATGGAAAATATATGGATAGCTAGATGATTGGATAAAACATAAGAATGAAAGTTGAATGTAAAATTTGGATAAGATTCATCTATATGAGGATCTTGGGGATAAATTTGGTTAGAAATATATTATTAAGTATTTATGATGTTGGAATAGGATTTTAGTTTCTATTTATAAATAAATTAGGAATTTCTATGGAATATGTATTTGATATTGATTAACATCTATAATAATCTCCCGAAGAAAATTTATAACTTGGTAATCAAGTTCGATCCTTGGGCACTCTAATGCAAGAAGGAAAATTAAAAATGGAGATGGCTGATAAGGATCTTGGTGAAAGAAGAAGGTCAACATGCTGAGGTAAGTATATTTAATTTATGGTTTGATTATTCAGCTAACATATTATTTTTGGCTATCGGTAAAAGGCTGTTGTAGGAATACATGATGACAATTGAGGAAAGTTCAATTGTATGGAGGAAGAATGTTGAGGAAAGATCAAAATATCGTGCCCAGTAACTATGAAATAAAGATGAGTTCATCTTGAGGATGAAAGGGTAGTCGCGGTAGAAGATAACACGAGGTTCAAGGAGATCACTTTCATAAAGAAAATAATAATCAAGAAGTTTAGGAAGGTTTGATGCAATGCCTTCATGGAAAGTGATGAGAAATAAATATGACATGGATCCTGTCACAAGAATAAAGAGTGGATATGGCTCCATGATACGAAAAAATAAATAAAGAGATGTAGAAGAAAGAGGGAGCCATAGGTTTTCTTTTTATTTTTCTATAGAGAAAATAAATCAAGAGATGTAGAGAGATAGAGAAAAGGGAGATATAGAGAAAATAAATCAAGAGATGTAGAAAAAATAAGGTTTTGTTTTTATTTCGCTATTAAAAAATATAGATAAATATGGGTTAAGATTACCATAGCATAAGCTAATTAACATTATTTATCTATGCATATCTTTAGTTAGTATAATATTATGTCTGTCCCACTCCTAATTTCGTTTTTAACTTGTAATGTTCATAACACTCCAATTAATAATGATTTTAGAATTTGATTTAGTGTTAATAAATAGAAGTAGTACTTGATTAATATTTGGTTAGTCTATAAGAAGGTATTTTATTGGTTATTTGCTTGCAATTACACCCAAGGATTGTTACTTCCATGAAGATTGTACTCTTCCTACTCCTCTCAACAATTAAAGTGAAGGATTTTAAGAGTGATTTTTGGTTAAATCCTTATCTTATGTTTAGATGTTTTTGGGAGTGGGTGTGTGTTGATACTTAGCCATTTCAAATTTTAAAATATTGTTGGGAATTTATGTTTAGATAAATTTGTTGTTTATTGGAGGACATTCTTCCTAAAATGTTTATGTTTCTAGGAATTTTTTTTGTTTCAGGCAAGTTATTCTTTCAAATGGATTCTATTTCCAAAAAAAATTGTTTAATTGTATTTAAATGTTGATTGCTAATTTGGTTTATTTTTAAGTTTGCATGATGAAATAGATGAATTCAGATAAACAAGTGTGTTCTTAGAACTAGTTATGCACATTCTTAGCCTTAGGAATTATTTGATTTTTTGGGTGGTTTTTCTATGTTTGGTTTTGGTTATTTCCCACACATAATTTTATCTTTTAATGGTTTTGCGGCTCATGATGATTAAGCCCGTGATTTTGTAATTTTGGTTAAGGAGTTACACTTGTATTTTAATATAGGGTTAATGGATTTGGCTTTATGGATGACAGGGTATATCCATATTGTTTTGAAAAGTTGTAAATACCAATATACTCACATTTCTTTCTACTCTTACCATTTTTGGGTTTCCAGTTTTGCACATTCTTAGCTTTAGGAATTCTTTGATTTTTTGGGTGGGTTTTCTATGTTTGGTTTTGGTTATTTCGTACACAATTTTAACTGTTAGTGGTTTTGGGGCTCATGATGATTAAGCCCGTGGTTTTGTAATTTTGTTTAAGGAGTTACACTTGTATTTTAATAGAGGGTTAATGGGTTTGGCTTTATGCATGACATGGTATATACATATTGTTTTGAAAATTTGTAAATAACAATATACTGACATTTCTTTCTACTCTTACCATTTTTGGGTTTCTAGTTCTGCACATTCTTAGCTTTAGGAATTCTTTGATTTATTGGGTGGTTTTTCTATGTTTGGTTTTGGTTATTGCTAATTCATCCATGGCCATGGTCCCAACTTTTCCCATGCAATTATTTGACTTTAACATCATTGAATATAATAACAGACATATATATATAGAAAAATTCATTCTTTTCTTTGTAAATTTCGTAGTACCTTTCTATTTTCATGTATTTAAAGGGAAAATTGTCATACAAATTGTAACAATTATTGTGACCTCAACCTGCCCGAAGGAAACCAAGGTCTCTTGGCCACCGTAACGAGTTAGTATAAAATTATTTTACCTTAAAAATCACCATCATTATGTATTGTCTAATATAAAATTGTTTATGCCATTTGGGATGATAATTCCCCTAGCACGTTCATGAGTCTCATGAATGAGATATTGGAACCATTCTTGGGAAAATTGGTTGTGGTATACCTGGATGACATTTTAATTTTCTGCAAAAACAAAGAAGAGCACTTGGAAGACATAATGGAAGTGTTGCAAGAGTTGAAGGATCAAAATTTGTTGATCAATTTGAAGAAATGTACATTCATGTAGGATGTTTTAGTGTAATTGGAAATTGTGATTTCCAAGGATGGTTTGAATATGAATTCTAAAAATGTGGAGGCTATTTTGGAGTGGCCAACACCTTAGTCTACTTTTGAGGTGAGTATATTTCATGAATTGGAAAGGTTATATTGGAAATTAATTAGGAATTTAAGTGTCATTTGTGTGCCTCTTACTGAGTGCATGAAAAAGGGGAAATTTAATTGGAAAGTAACAGTAGGGAAATTAGTTATAGATCTAAAAAGGAAGGTGAAAGAAACATGCTTTGGAGCTTCCAAACTTTGATAAAGTATTCCAAGTTGATTGTGATGCAAGTGGGAAAAAAACTGGAGAACGAGGTAGACCAATAACATTCTTCAACGAGAAGTCGAATGATGTAAAGAAGAAGTATTTCGATATGATCAACAATTTTATTCTATTGTGTGTGCCTTGAAGAAGTGGAGACACTATTTGTTTCCTAAGGAATTTTTCTTGTTTATTAATCACAAGGTATTACAATATATCAAAAATCAAGGTAATTTGAATCAAATGAATTTTAAATGGGTTGAATTTTTGCAAAGTTATACATTTGTTTTGAATCATAGGTCTAGAAACTTGAACAAAGTTGCAGAGTGCTTGATTAGGAGGGTGGTGTTACTCAAGAAATGTTAGGCTTGGAAATCATGAAGGATCTATATGAAAAATATGTAGATTTTAGAGAAGATTGGATTGCTTGTAAAGCACCATATATTATGCACAAAACCATGTTCTTCTCTTACCATATTCAAGAAGGGTTTTTATTTAAAAAAAAAAAAAATTGCATTCCTTAAGCTTCAATGAGGTTGATCTTATTAAGTAACAACACGGTGAAGGCCTAGGTGGACATTCTGGAATGGATAAGACTTCAAATTTGGTAAAGGAGAGGTACTTTTGTCCTAGCATCAACAAGGACGTCAAAAATTTTGCTGAATCTCTTCTTTGATAGGTTTGACTGGTAATTGTTTCTTCCACTCAATGGGCATACCTATCTCTTCAATACTTTCAACTTCATGAAACTCACATACATTAGATATATTCAATATCAGAGAGATATCCAAGTCTCAGTAACTCCTGATTATAGGAATATTTAGGAAAAAATTAAAGAATTATACATGGGCCTATTTTCTTATATTTTAAATTGTTATAGGTACCCCTAGGAAACCTCTCTTTATGCAAATGAACCATTACCAGCCTTCTAGACTTGAAGATATACTGATGCTGATTGGGTGGGTAGTGATGTGGATAGAATAATCACCTCTAGATGTTTTTTCTCTTTGGGGTCTGCTTCCATCTCATGGATGAGTTGAAAAAAAAATGTTGTTGCACTGATGACGCTTAATATATTGCAGCTAGTATGGCTTGTTGTGAAGATATTTGGTTGAGGAAGTTCTTCAATGAGCTATTTGAGCATGTGCTAGATACCACCATCATTTATTTTGACAATAAAAGTGGGATTTTCCTTTTAGAGAATCTTGTGTTCCACGATCGATTTAAGCATATTGATATTAGATACCATTTTATCCAAGATATGATACAATTGTTGAAAACTGTAACTAGTTTCACTCTTCATAATTGTTGAACTAATTTCAATATGTATCCTATGTAACAAACAAGAAAAATAAATAAAATTATTATTATTATTAAATCATAGGTCTCATTATCATTATTTATGGTATTTTAGGTAAAATCATATTCTTCATGTTTCTAGGGTTTGTTAGGTCTTTGGATTTATTGTCTTGAGTCAAAGGATTCAACATCATGTTTATAAGACCATTCCAAGAAATTTGTAATTGTGAAAATAATTGTTTTTTAGTCTAGAAATTCTTGGAATCTCCAAGAGTATAAGTCAGTGATGGAATCTTCAAGTCAGCCTAAAGGAGGGAATTTGACTCCTTGAGAAGGCTATAAAAGGAAGCAGATCGAATTCATTTGGACACACTCACTCACAATTTCAATCTATCAAGGAAAGATTTTTATCCATAGCTAGGAGTCTAGGAAAAAGAGAGAAAAAGTATAAAACAAGTTGTGAGGACAAAATATGTTGTTTTTGGGTTGTATCTCTTTGACACATGTGGAGAAGCTAGGGCTTCTACAATAAGAAAGAAGATGAAGTTGCAATTCTAAGTTGATGAGGAGCATAATTGCAGGAAAAAGTTGATGGAAAGAGAGAAATCCTTGTATTAACCTTGGGGAGCACTAGTTTTCTTCAGGAAGGTCTAAAAACTAGAGATAGATTAGATATTAGGGTTTTTGCAAAAAAATTTGGGTCAAGTAGTTGGGCTTTTGCTAGAAAATTGAAGTTTCAAAAAGGTTTAGAGGAAGGGAAAAAGTAGTACTAGAAGGAATTATTCTAGGGATTGGGTCACTATATCTCATTTGAAGGAGATTATAAGAAGAGAAGAGTTTTCGAGATTTTCCCCTTGGAGGTGTTTTTCTCTGTCTGAGAGCCTATATTTGTGTTCTTTGTTGTTCTTATATTTCTTGATATTGTTTGATGAAAATAACTAAACAACATAAAGAAGATAACTAAAGATTCACAAGAAAATATCAAGGATAAAGAAAAAAACTTATAATAACTTCCACTTTATAATTTATAGCATGGTATCAGAGCTAAGGTGAGCAAGGAAGGTAGATGAAAGCACATTAGAATAATTTACTTTTCAAGGGGGAGGGAAGAGGGAACTCTCAATTTCCGAAAAAGAAGACTATAAGGAATATTATCTCTTAAAGGAATTCAGTTAAATACTTGTTGGTAGAATACCTTCTCATCTAGAGTTTCTACATTAAGGAAGATGAAGCCTACATCAATCTCAAAAGAAGGGTGTTGATCTCGTAAGAGGAAGTATATTTGGAAGTTATAAATCTTGGAAGTTGTTGGTGGAGGAATCCTAAGGGATAATCTTTCAAGGATATCTCCTCTAGGATCTTGAAGGAATCAAAAAGTTTGGAGACACCATCAAAAGGAATGTTGGTATTCAAGTAAATATCATACTATTTCATAACGCTTGAATCTTCCAGTCATGTAAGTTATTCCTACAAGGATATCGTTGGTGTAGTAAACTATCTAGCATGGAAGAAGAGGATTGAGTTGATATTGACAAAACAAGAAGTGATGGAATATGTCACTGGACAATTTGTTGAACCAACAAAAGAAAGGACATAAAAATTAGAGAATTACAATAAAGGGGAAGTAAGGGCACACATGATCATAATCGAATCAATCAAGGATTCCCTTGTTCCTTTTGTGGAAAATCTAAATAACTCCAAAGAAATGTATGAAAAGCTAGTGATTGTGTACTATGTAAGTGCAACAGGTCAAAATATGTCTTTGCAGATTAAGCTATATAGAATGAGGAAATCAAAGGATGAGGATATGACATCCTTCCTCATGCGAGTCTCTCAATTAAGAGACCATTTGCTGGGACTTATGGAATCGATCACTTACTCAAAAGCTACCATATGTGTTATAAATGCATTGCCACTGGAATGGAGCAATTTCATAACTAGTATCTACTCCAAGAAAGATTCAACTCATGTTGATCAGTTGTGAGAACAATTCATTATAGAGGATTCAAGGATAAAGTTCAGGGATTAAATTGTATATAATGAGAAAACTCAATCCTTTCTAACCCAAGTCAAGAATATGAAGAAGGGAAAGTTTGGCAAGTCCAAGAAGAAAGATATGTCCAAGGTAAAATGCTTCAAGTGTCACGAGTTTGGACATTACAAGTGGGATTTTCCAAATCAACCAAAACAATAAGAGAAAGGATAGAAGCAAATTTCATGTAGCCGAAGCAGTGGGAGAACCTGAGAAGAATGAAAAGAAGGAAGAAGTGAAGGATATTTACTAATAAAGAAGGTTCAATAACTTCTTGTTTCTTTATGAATGTTTTCTTTTTTATAATATGTTTTGCATAAGCATCATACAATAAAATCATATGACAATATGTTGTTTGGAATTTATATGATTATGTTACTTAGTATAAATCCCCTAGGATATAATGTTTGACTATTTTGCATAGTTTTCATCCAATATTATCTAACATTATGTTAGAGGTTTTCATCTGACCGAAATGGATCATTAAGATCTAATAAAGACCATCATTTTTTAAAGTCCTTGGGAAGAGAATCAACATGAATAATATGTATTCTATGTAATGTGGAAACATGTTGGTAAAAGGGGATGAAGGATTGCAATGGGTCTGGATACAAACTTTATGGAAAATATATGGATAGCTAGATGATTGGATAAAACATAAGAATGAAAGGTGAATGTAAAATTTGGATAAGATTCATGTATATGAGGATCTTGGGGATAAATTTGGTTAGAAATATATTCTTAAGTATTTATGATGTTGGAATAGGATTTTAGTTTCTATGTATAAATAAATTAGGACTTTCTATGGAATATGTATTTGATATTGATTAACATCTATAATAATCTCCCGAAGAAAATTTATAACTCGGTAATCAAGTTTGATCCTTGGGCACTCTAATGCAAGAAGGAAAATTAATAATGGAGATGGTCGATAAGGATCTTTGTGGAACAAGAAGGTCAACATGGTGAGGTAAGTATATTTAATTTATGGTTTGATTATTTAGCTAACATATTATTTTTGGCTATCGGTAAAAGGTTTTTGTAGGAATACATGATGACCATTGAGGAAAGTTCAATTGTATGGAGGAAGAATGTTGAGGAAAGATCAAAATATCGTGCCTAGTAACTATGAAATCAAGATGATTTCATCTTGAGGATGAAAGGGTATTCATGGTAGAAGATAACACGAGGTTCAAGGAGATCACTTTCATAAAGAAAATAATAATCAAGAAGTTTAGGAAGGTTTGATGCAATGCCTTCATGGAAAGTGATGAGAAATAAATATGACATGGATCCTGTCACAAAAATAAAGAGTGGATATGGCTCCATGATACTAAAAAATAAGTCAAGAGATGTAGAAGAAAGAGGGAGCCATAGGTTTTGTTTTTATTTTTCTATAGAGAAAATAAATCAAGAGATGTAGAGAGATAGAGAAAAGGGAGATATAGAGAAAATAAATCAAGAGATGTAGAAAAAATAAGGTTTTGTTTTTATTTTGCTATTAAAACATATAGATAAATATGGGTTAAGATTACCATAGCATAAGCTAATTAACATTATTTATCTATGCATATCTTTAGTTAGTATAATATTATGTCTTTCCCATTCCTAATTTCGTTTTTAACTTGTAATGTTCATAACACTCCAAATTAATAATGATTTTAGAATTTGATTTAGTGTTAATAACTAGAAGTAGTACTTGATTAATATTTGGTTAGTCTATAAGAAGGTAGTTTATTGGTTATTTGCTTGCAAGTACACCCAAGGATTGTTACTTCCTTGAAGATTGTACTCTTCCTACTCCTCTCAACAATTAAAGTGAAGGATTTTAAGAGTGATTTTTGGTTAAATCCTTATCTTATGTTTAGATGTTTTTGGGAGTGGGTGTGTGTTGATACTTAGCCATTTCAAATTTTACAATATTGTTGGGAATTTATGATTAGATAAATTTGTTGTTTATTGGAGGACATTCTTCCTAAAATGTTTATGTTTCTAAGAACTTTTTTTGTTTCAGGAAAGTTATTCTTTCAAATGGATTCTATTTCCAAAAAAAATTGTTTAATTTTATTTAAATGTTGATTGATAATTTGGTTTATTTTTAAGTTTGCATGATGAAATAGATGAATTCAGATAAACAAGTGTGTTCTTAGAACTAGTTATGCACATTCTTAGCTTTAGGAATTATTTGATTTTTTGGGTGGTTTTTCTATGTTTGGTTTTGGTTATTTCCCACACATAATTTTATCTTTTAATGGTTTTGTGGCTCATGATGATTAAGCCCGTGATTTTGTAATTTTGGTTAACGAGTTACACTTGTATTTTAATATAGGTTAATGGATTTGGATTTATGGATGACAGGGTATATCCATATTGTTTTGCAAAATTGTAAATACCAATATACTCACATTTCTTTCTACTCTTACCATTTTTGTGTTTCCAGTTCTGCACATTCTTAGTTTTAGGAATTCTTTGATTTTTTGGTTGGGTTTTCTATGTTTGGTTTTGGTTATTTCGCACACGATTTTAACTATTAGTGGTTTTGTGGCTGATGATGATTAAGCCCGTGGTTCTGAAATTTTGTTTAAGGAGTTACACTTGTATTTGAATATAGGGTTAATGGATTTGGCTTTATGCATGACATGGTATATACATATTGTTTTGCAAAATTGTAAATAACAATATACTGACATTTCTTTCTACTCTTACCATTTTTGGGTTTCTAGTTCTGCACATTCTTAGCTTTAGGAATTCTTTGGTTTATTGGGTGGTTTTTCTATGTTTGGTTTCTTTTATTGCTAATTCATCCATGGCCATGGTCCCAACTTTGCCCATGCAATTCTTTGACTTTAACATCATTGAATATATCAATAAGATAATGATTAGTATTTTTATTTATATAGCAAAATGGATCTTAATTTATAGCTACCATATATATATATATATATATATATATATATATATATATATATATCTCCAACAGACATATATGTATATAGAAAAATTCTTTCTTTTCTTTGTAAATTTCGTAGTACCTTTCTATTTTCATGTATTTAAAGGGAAAATTGTCATACAAATTGTAACAATTATTGTGACCCCAACCTGCCTGAAGGAAACCAGGTCTGTTGGCCACCATAACGAGTTAGTATAAAATTATTTTACCCTAAAAATCACCATCATTATATATTGTCTAATATAAAATAATTAGAAATATAAACATTCTTACAAAATTATCATCAAACATTTTAAAATTTGGATATTAGGGACTAGTAAATTTCGCCAAGGTTGCTAAACTTTAATATAAACTTCCATCTTTAAAATTGTCCCTCAGTATGACCCTGAAAAAATAGTAAAGGCAGAGAAACACTTGGAAAACTTCTACCTACATCTGCAAACACTTTAGGTACGCTATAATGATGTTTCTTGTAGACATTTTCTGTGTACCTTAGATGGTAGAGAAGTTGTATGGTATCATAGACTTCCTCTGAATTCCATCAAGAACTGTTGTGGGTTTCAAAAAAAATTCCTTGAGATTGTTGCAAAATCTCTAGATGGAGGATAAAGAAAATGTAAAATATTTCAATCAGAGGTGTTAACCGTATTTTTAATAAGTTCCCAAAAAACACTAAACCTCATGACTACATCACCATCAATTATTACAGTTTGCATTACCAACCAACATTGTAGAGTTCGTAAAGAGAATTGCGAAACAAACATCGGCACAGAAGTATAAAGATGCGATCACAGTTGAAAATTACTTGCATGTGATTGGGGTTATTGTAGATGTTGAAAGAGAAAAAGAATCCAAAGGCACGGGTTAAAGGTATCATACCTTCATAACGAAGGACAAAGAGAAAGAAAATCTTGATCTTCAGATATTTACCATGGGTAAGAAACAACCTCTGAGTGATCGTTTGGCCTAGAAGCATACTAACTGGAAGAATTTGAGAAGCCAAGGGAAAACCAGTGAACTAGCATTGATGAAGGAGAATCTCAAAGAAATTTTTTTAATAAAAATTATTCCAACAGTTATTTCAGCACAGAAAACTCAGAGCAAGTATGGGAATGCAGTTCCAACGGAAATTACTTCCATAAACAGTAAGAGCAAGACCATCAATCTCGAAGTCACAAACCAAGTCACTCCCACAGACACTTCGACAATCCTTCCCGCTTTATATTACAACATAGTCGATGACATGAATAAGGTTCATACAAATATCTCAATTTTTGAACTAACAAATATCACGAGCCAGCGAAACATCCTCCTACATGCACTTGGAAAATTTGTATTAGGTAACGATGCTTCTTCAGACAAGGAATCTAGTATGTCCTATGGTTCCCTCGAATATGTACTTAATGCTTTAAATATGTATTCAAATATTCTCTACCATCTGTTTCTGTTAGATTTCGAAATTTTCAATTCAATTCAAAATTTCTTAGTTGATTATAATGCATCGGTAACGTAATTCCGTTATTTTTTTCCAAGAAAATCAATGCAAAATGGGACAAAAAATATTCACAAATTATTTAGTTGGATGGGACTATTTTCCATGCAGTTGGTGAACTTAGATATGTGATTATCTATTTATCATCTGATCATTGAGTTCACCAATGTCTAAACACAGTAATTGTGGACATATCGGAATCATATGGAGTATTGTTGAGAAAATACTGGTCCAAAAATCCACAAGGGTATTTTTCTATAGATTGGTCACATTTATGGGTTCCTCATAGGGGAAAAAATAATTAGATCCGAGTAAAATCATAGAGATACATGAAACATAATGTTACTCCCTTGAAATGAAAAAATGAATTAGTGGCTTTCACAAAACTTATTTCAGAAATTTCTTCTTGGAAGCTCAACTGGGTTTTTATCTTGCTCGGCCATCCCCAATACCACCAAACACATAGTTGGAGCTCCTTCCGAGTCCGACTGGTGAAAATGATATTTGTATAGTTAGTAATAGTAGTAATACTAGTAATAATAGTAATAGTGTAGTTCATAGTTCTTCTACATATGATATGTGGATATTTAATTTTGATGGTTCCAAAATGTAGGAGGGATTTAGATATGGTTTTTTTTTAATAGACCTACTATAGAAAAAACATCTAATCTCTCTTCGCTTGGAATTTGAGTGCACGAACAACACTCCAAAATACGATGCACTCATCTTGGGCTTACAAAGAGTCATTGACCTCAATGTTGTTATTCTAAAAGTAGTAGGTGACTCTGAAGTCGTTGTTTGATAGGTACGTGATACCATACACTATGTGTCACCTCATCTCAATAGTTTTCAACAAGAGGTATGACATTTTATTTCACAATTACATGCTTTTAACATTATTTTTGTTCCTAGAATGTTTTAATACAATTGCGGATGCATTGGAAAATTAAACTGGTAGGTTTTCACTGCTAAGGGATGTTTTTTCCATAGAGATTATTTATAAGCAATATTTCCCTGTTAATATTACTAATTTACATGTTTTCAATGATGACTAATAGATACTACACTTCATGGTGAATGATGGTGTTTTTAAAGATGTTGTGATTGATGAAAACATGCACGGAAAGGAATTGCAAGATGTAGCTAGCACAAGAAAAGGAAACCTCATGCAAAAAGGTGTGGTGTCATTAAAAACGTTGTATGACTTGTAGAACCACTTTTAGGGACCTGTCAATGGTAAAAACCAGAGTTCAACGTTTTCGCATAAGAATATCAATTTGGGAATAGAAAATGATTCGAAGTTTGTCAATATTAGTACTTGTTGTCATTGTGGAGGAGTTAAAAAAACGATGTTCGGAGGAGTTCCTATAATAGTTGAGCAATCGAATGACATTCTGTGTAGGTGACTAGTGAGAGAGAGTGTACTGGGAACTAGAGGATTAATTTCAAAAACATGAGGCAGGAATGTCTTTTTATAGTGGGAGGGGAAACGGTCAGGTGACATGGAGGTGACATCACGAGGGGCAGGCACGTGGTGGGATGTGTTTGGACGAGGGCCAATTAGATAGGTAGATAGAAGGGGGGAACTTGGTTACTGTTTCCATTTTTGAATTATAGCTTGCTTGCTTCTCCATGATCTTATACTTTAGCTCAGCCTCTTGCAGGGATTGACTAAAGAATTCTATGTGTTGCTTTTTCCCTTCATTATTTATCTGCAATAAGACAACAACCACTATATGAGGAGAAGAGAAATAAAATATGAAAAATGCTTTCAAATAATATGGGCTAACCATCACAGGAGATTTTTCGAAAGCCGTTTTAATTATGGAGAAAGATTCATGAGACTCTAGAGTCCATTTTACTTAATTTTATTTCTTTAGAATTTCTGTAATGTCTTTAACTCTCTCAGAATAGTTTGGTATGAATCTCCTCAAGAAGTCAATTCTACCTAAGAAAACCTGAACCTATTTCTTATTTCTTCGTAGTGGGATGTTGTTTATGTATTTCACCATCTTGGGATCAATTTGTACCCCCTATTTTTCCACTATGTTCCCTAACAATTTTCCTTTACTTAGAGAAAAATAAGATGTTTTAGGATTGAGGGACAAACCATATTTCTTGCACTTCTCAGAAGTGAGTCATAGGTTTTCAATTTGCTCCTCATCTATTTATGAAAAGACAATAATGTCATCTAGGTAAATCACTACAAACTTATCTTGTTCTACTACAAATTTTATATCCATATCACTTCCAAATGTGGCTATTTCATTTACGAGGCCAAATGGCATTCTGGCATACATGAAGGTTCCCTAGTGCATGGTGAATGCAATTTTATTTTTATCTTTAGGATTTACATCTACCTGATTGTATCTAGAAAAATCATCCATCATAGACATTTAGGATTATCCTCCCACCTTCTGTAAAATTTAATCCAATTTAGGAAATAGGTAATTATATTTAAATGAGGATTTGTTAAGATTCTTGAAGTCCACACAGAACCTTACCTCTCCATTATTTTTTTTACAGGAACCAAATTTGCCACCCAGTATGAATATCTCAGAGGTACAATGATTTTGTCTTAGAGTAAATTCCTTACCTCCTTCTAAATAGATGGGAGTAGAAGATGATTTATTTACATAAGCTTCAGCTTGTATGGTTTCACCCCACTCTTCAAGGGAATCTTATGATAAATAATATTGGTATCAAATGTGTTTAAATCATCATAAGACCAAGAAAACACATCTTTATACTTTCTAAAGAGGTCTAAATACGTGTAAAAAAAATTTCGGTGAAAATCACATAGGAGAAATTTGTGTCGACGCGTTTCGAACCAGCGTTGTGGTTCATCATCGCACAAGATATTGTTCAGTGATGAACCACACCGGCTGGTTCGAAACGCGTCGACACAAATTTCTCCTATGTGATTTTCACCGAAATTTTTTTTTACACATATTTTATGGATCACAGAAGCCAAATTCCTAATATAGGTCTAAATACCTTTGCTTGTACTTATGGGAGATTCAATTTGCCATCTTGATTATCTAAGGATCCTTTTCTAAATTGATTTTGTAGTCCTCCACTTGTTATTCAATTTCTCGTTCAGTTGGTTTGGTTGCTACATCGTTTGAGTTGAATAATCTCTCGAAAGGAAAAAAACCCCTAGGAATAGTGTTAGCCTTCAACTATAAAATATTTTGTCTTGCAATGGTTTCCTCCCAACTGGCTTGGTGTCCATCTATCGTCTCCTCCTCCTCCTAGTCAATTAATGAATTTGAGAATTCCCCAATAAATTCCATGAAGAGTTTAATCTGCTCTTCATATTTGAACATCTGCCAATGTCTAACATTACCTGGTATTCATGGTCTATATCTGACTTCAACCTCATATATGAGAAGTGTTTTTGAGGAGGTTTAAAATTGTTAGAAGCTATAGCCATGTAATCAACCATTTGATTTCTTTCTTTGGGAAATAATTATATGTTGAATTCTAGGAAGAAAATATCAATAAGATCTTAGACCTCATTATGGTAAGCATTTAGTCTTGGATGCCTAGTTTGGCACTGATTTTTGATTTGTTTCGCTACTAGTTCTAAATCTCCAAACACATCCAAGCATTCAATATTAAGGTTTCTTTAATCTTGCATACCAAGGAGAAGAGCTTCATATTTAGAAACATTATTAGTGGCTTCAAACTCCAATTTGAAGGATATAGGGATAAAACTACCTTCTATGGATATCAACAACAAACCTACCCCATTTCCTTCCTTAGAATACAAACCACGAAAGTTTAATTTCCAAAATTTCACATTCCAGTAATTTTTGGTTTAATTGAACTGAGGAGTACACATGTGTTTCTTCCAAGATTAGGTCATCTTCCTCTAACAGAAAGCAACAAAACTCTTTCTCTTTAACATATGCAGGGGAATTATTCGAACATTAATTATGTTATCAGCAAATAATTTAACCTCTAGGCTGGGAAGGTTTACAGGGGTAACCAAAGGGGGTGCCCTCACTTGAAATTGTCCAAATATAAAAGGAAATGAAATACAGTGACATGTCATAGAGACTAGGTTTGTAGCGATAGTTTCAATAAAATAGTGGCTAAAAATTTTGAGGGGGAGGGCCATTGCATGAGACAACTGTTTCAGGTCCTAACACAAGACATCAATGCATGCATGTAAGTCTATTGTGACAGATGCAATGTAGATATGTTTCTAAACTACAACTTCTTAAAAAATCTTTGAATGAACTTTGAAGAAACAGTAGAAAACATAATGATATTTAACCACCTATGCAAAGCATTTAAACATCATAAATTCTGCAACATAACCTCAAATCAAATATCGGGAATAAGTTGAGGACGGAGCACTTAACATATAGTGTATTCCATCACCAATTTAACATTCAAACAAACATCTATCAAGAACATTAATAGACAAATTTTGAAGGAAAAAAAATTTGACAGCTAAAAGATGAAAGATGGATAGTATAACACATAAGAAGTTAACAATATCTATAAATCATACCACATGAATCTCTAAAATAGTTAAAAAACATACATAACACTGCAATAAACTCAATTTGGACAATTTTTATCGACAAACGACTAGCTATAACCCGTTTCGACTTGACTTTAAAAAACATGTGCGACCATGACTCCCATTAACTTGGCACTCTTTTATGGTTTGGGTGAACCCTTTATGGAAGAAACTCGATGATGTCAGACAATGACCTGTAGAAATTTGAATAACTGATATATTATTCACCGAGATTCTCCTGATCACACACTATTTTAACTTCATGCACAATAGAGATCTCTTCCACCATTGATCATTAATTGCGGAAATAAAAAAACAATCGGATGCGCACATTAAAACCATAAACAATCACACATATGAACACAATATTTTATGGGAAAGCTTAAAGCTAAAAAACCCAAACTATCTGTATATTATATGTCATAGAGATCATGTAACAATAATTATACAAAACTTTTCACAAAGCTCTCAGTACAATCTCCAATTGCTACACACTAATCAAGCCTGATCTAGCAAATCACATGCTCCAATCTCTGCCACCTGATAGCCTGCCTCTACTGCGCAATCACTGCTGAAGAATGGCTCTGAATGAACTCGAATTGGTCCAGCCTTTCTCACGCAATCCTCATTGGCATCTCCAATCACTGGTTGTTGCAAATCATGCAACACTATAGTCACAACTGATAGTCACACTGCTCTTTCACCTACCTCTTCACTGGTCTCCACTGAAACTGTCCATGCACTGTAGTTAACTGATGTATTCTTCAGTTGATTAATGATTTAATAATTATTGAATTAATTAATAATTAATTCACACCACTCTCACTAGTGTATCAATCAGTTAGACTAGATACAACTAGCTCAACTATGTTTAACTCAGTTAAACTGAACACAACTCCATCAACTACCTCAATAACTCCACCAAACTCTGTCACATGAGTTCTAACTGAAGTATCTATCCAATAACTCAACTTAACCCTCAGGAATATCGTAATTCATTTTGTCAGCTCCTGTGCCACATCTGTGCACTTAACTGAAGTGCTCCAAGAGAATAAGATAATGTTTATAGTCCAAATTTTATTAAGAGCTAATAATATTCGACATATCTATTTTTAGACTAGAAATCTAAAAATAGATTCTGCCCAATATGTCTAAAAATAGAAGTCCATCTATTTTTCCAAATTGACCAACCATCCACAAATAGCATCCTGCAACTCATAGAATATGATCGACATGTCTAAAAATAGACATAGTCTAAAAATATACTTGCGCCAAAAATAGCCTACGGGCGCACTTAGTGAAGGCGAATTCTTTCCACTAAGCTCATCATCTTGTTGCAATCTCAACATTACCTTTGAATGAAAACAAAAATAGTCATAGGATCAAATTATTCAAAAGCTTAAAATTAAAGGATACGGAAAATACATTTAATGACAGAAACCTATGACCCTAACATTGGCTCCAATGGGGATGCCAGCCTCCTAGCAAGATGCCAAGAACAAAAATTGTAGACTAGTAGCCTCATCAAACCATTAGGCAATGGAGTCAACTTAGAACTAAAAATATGATTGACAGACTGAAAATTTAATGACTGACTGACTGACCTTAATTATGGCCGCAGATCATTGGAGTCTTAGGGCCTTCACTTCGGGCTTCAAATCCCAATGATGACCACCCACACACTTGCAATATTGAAAGTAAAAAAATATATACAATGAAATGTTGAATCAACTATAATTTTAGGCAAGAAAACATTCCAGCAACTTGCCATTTACAGTCCCTCCTCCAAGTGGCTTATCAGAAATATCTTCGAGTAAATAAGCATTTCTCCCATGGAAGGTAGCAATATTGAAAGGTATTTTCCACATATTTTTTAAATTTCCATGCTTCCATTTCTCCTCATTTATGGCATCCCATTTCAATACTAAATCTCCAATTTTAAAATCAGTTGCTTTAGTTCTGTTATCAGAAATTATTTTGATTCAGTCTTGTATCAGTTGTGTACTCCTAAATACATCTTCTCTTAACTGCTAGAATTGGATCATTTGAATAATTATTCTCTACATATCATGGGTTTCTACTTCAACTTATTGTAACAATTTCGTGACCGGAACTCCTAAAAAAGAAGGAAAAAATGCATCTGTTCCATAAATTAATTGAAAAGGAGACATGCCTATTGACATTTTGGTGCTCACTTGGTCAGCCCACAATGCATGTACCAATTTCTTATGCCAACTTCTTTTATTTTATTGCAACATTTTCTTAATAATGTTGACCGGGCTCTTCTTGGAAGATTTAGCCAAGCCATTACCTTGAGGGTAATAGGTTATCGAGAGGCCCAAAATAATGTTATATTTATGACATAAATCCACCATTTTCTTTGATCTAATTGCAGTAGCGTTGTCTGTGATAATTTTTGTGTGAAGCCAAATCTGGACAGAATATTTCCTTCCAAGAACTGAATGATCACTATGTCTGTAGCCTGTCCGGTTCAAGCTTCCTTGATCCACTTAGTTAAATAATCAATTGTTCTAAATATCCATTTGTTTTTTTGAGATGAATTATGATGAATTTCACAAATAAAATCAAGCCCCCACTATTGAAATGGTGACTCTACAAATATGGGTTTTAGGGGCAGTGGGAGAAATTTATTCTTTCATTCGAATATTTGAAATTCACGACAACTAAACACCTTATTATACACATCAAAAAAAATTTCGTCCAATAAAATACAACCATTAGAAGCTTCTTTGTTGTAGTTTTCCAAAAAAAATTCCCACCACAGTCCCATTTATTAAAATCTTCCATTGTCTTTCGAGCTTCATCTTCCAACAACCAATTTAACAAAATTCCATTGCGATCCTTCCAGTACAAAAATATATCTATAATAAAAAATTTAAATGCTTTCAAATTAAGGAATCGATCTTTGGTTTTGGAAAAACCTAGAGGTGCTTGTAGGTGCTGCAATACATACAGAATATTAGCATACCATGGGAAAGCAACAAATTTTTTCGAAACTTGTTGAATTGATCTTGAGTCATCTTCCTCTTAGAAGGTAGCAAAAAAATTAATTTGAAATAACTGAATATTTTACTCTTCCATCATCCTCGCCAGTCCCTTCCCTTTGATCAACCTTGTGGGCTTAATTTCTGTGTCATACTCCAATGTGGAGGTAATCCACTTACCCATCCTTCCATCCGAATCATTCTAAGCAAGAATATCCTTGAAAACAACACTTGCTACATAAGCAATATTATGAAAATTCAAAATATATACTCGGATATCCTTCAAAGATTTTACTAAAGAAAAGGCCTTTTTCTCAATGATGTCATATTTAAGAGCAACATCTCTAAGTGTTCTGCTGTAAAATGCAATCGGTTGTTCCACACCTTGCTGATTTCTCTGCATTTGAAAACAACTGCAATACTATTCTCTGAGGCAAAAGAAAAGATGATAAAATTACAGGTCTAATCCGGAATGACAAGTTCATGGACTTGGGATAGTGCATATTTTACCTCATTGAAGGATTTTCTAGTTTCTTCATTCCATTTAACTCCATTATCCTTTTTTAACATGTCTGTGATTTTCCTTAAAATTTCTACTAGGTTGGGAAAACCTCAATAAATTTATCCCGCCAATAAAAGACAAAATTTCCTTCTTGCTTCTAGGGATGTCCATTTTCTGAATAGATGCAATTCTACTAGGATCAATTCTAATACAGTATTTGGAAATTATATGGCTTAACATTTTACCTTCTTCCAACCCAAACAAATATTTTTTGGGATTCAACAAGATGCCATATTTTATGTACTTAATAAAAACCACTCTCAAGTTCTGCAAATGATTATCATTCGACTGGGAATAAACAGTGATGTCATCAAGATATATCACTAGAAAATTGTCCTTCTCCTCTGCAAAAGATATATCCATAGCTCACTGAAATATTGCTCCTGCATTAATCAAACCAAAAGGAATATTGGCATACTTGAAAGTACCCCACGGTGTATTGAACACAATCTTGTCGTGATCTTCTGAGTGAACCAAAATCTGCTTATACCCTGAAAACCCATCTAGTAGTGACATTCTCCTTACACCCACCACTTTCTGAAGGATATGATCCATTTTGGGAAATGAGTAGTTTTCCTTGAGAGACACCATGTTTGATTTATTAAAATCCACACACAATCTGATTTATCTTGTCCTTTTCATAAATGGCACTAAATTAGATAACCATTTAGACAATCTGAGAGGTACTATAATGCCAACATCAAATAATTTCCTTACCTCCTTTTTGATCAAAAGAAGAAAAACACGATTTTTCCTTCACAACTTTTGTTTGAATGACTTTTGATCCTCTTTCATCGGTATTGTGTGTTGGATGATTTTCTTGTCATATGCCTTTAGATCTTCATATCCCCGGGAAAAAACATCAACAAATTATTTCTGCAAATCTAAATATTTTGTTTCATTTCCGGACACAAATTTTTGGACAACTTGATCATATTTGGCTTATCTGATGTACTTATTTTACATTCCTCCACTCTAACCTCAATAGGAATTAACCTTGGCCTCTTGGCTACATCATTTTTATCAAAAAGCTCTTCCAATGGTACCAACCATGTTGGAATAACATTATTTTTTAATTGCAACACTTTCAATTTTTCCCACTACTTTTCCAATTCTTCTTTCATTTGGTTTATAAAATTCTCCTTATCATCTTCTTCCCACCTGTAGTATTTTTCCAACCGTATCTTGGAAAATTCTTCTTTCCATTAAAAGAAAATTTCGAACTGTTTTTTATTCTCAAATACTTGCCAGTATCTCATGTTATGTACGAAAATAGGCCTATATTTTACTTCAACTTTGTAATTGCCTCTAATGCTGCAAGAAATTTCAAAATCAAAGGTCGATGTAGCGAAGTCATCTGAAACAACATTCTCACTTCTAGGAACAACTGAAAATTTATATTGAGAAAATTTTTCCAAGCAATCTACGAAAATTTTTTGGTAAGCACACATCCGGGTATGTTTCATCTAGTACTCGCCTTTAAACTTCTTGATGACTATCTTTGTATCCTCGTAGAAAACTATCGTTTTGGCTCGTGACTTCTTTAAGACTTGCAAACCCAAGAGGAGTGCTTCACACTCCACCACATTGTTGGTGCATTCAAAAGCTAGTTTGTATGAGAAAATCTTATTCTTTCCTAATTCAAGGTTGATTATCCACACACCTGCCCCAACAACTTCTTTTCTTGCTACTTCATCAAAATGCATGGTCAAAAGGTGTTGTTTTTTCTCTTCTTCTTCACTCACTTCAGCTTTCAAATTTTCATATTTTTCATGGAATATTTTTTTGTTCCATTCCTCTATTTTCTTATTGGTGTATTTTATGTTTTCTTCATTTTTTATCTTTGTTATAAGGACTAAACTTGTTTTTTTCATCAGGATAGTCAATATTAAATAGAAAAAATGAATCTAAATTAGATTGGACAACATATATTGGATGATTTGTGGGATTCTCCTTGTTGCTGATCATATATTGCATTATTGGTTCTCTATACAACATCCTTGTTTCACCACAAAAGACTGAAACAGTGATGTCTTTCATGTCGGTCTGCATTTCACCTTGTAATTTTGTTATCCATGACTTGGATAGGAGCATGCTAAAATTAGGAGGTATGTCCGCTAAAACAATCTACATAATCGTGCTCTTGGAGGGAATCTGAGTGATAGAAACTACAAGATCCTTTATCATTTCCTAACACTTCACCTTGCTGAAATCAAAAGAGTACATGCCCTTATATGCTTTGGTAATATCAAACCCAAGCCTTTCCATGATCACCTTCGGAATTAGATTATGGACGCTCTGGAATCCATCATGGCATTGTGAAGAATTTGATCATGTACATTAAAGCTAACATAAAAAGGAGGCACTTCACCATATTTACCTCTATCATCAATTTTTAGAAAAAAAAATGATAGTCGGATGGTCCTTGTCAATCCTCAAAACCTTCGAAATTTGAGTCCTATACTGATCATTATTCAGCAGCTCACTTACAGGATTGGAAATTTTGAGTTTGGAAAGTTCAGTCTCAAAGTTGAAATGATTTTGTGTCTTGTCTACCTCCTTACGGACAATATCTTTCTTATCTACATTATCCTTTGAAGAATCATCTTTCCTCTACAAAATGGTAATTGGTGGATCTTTATTTTGACCACTACTACTTGGCAGATCCTTCTTTGCACTACTGCATGCCACATCCTTCTTTACACTGTTGGGTGCCACATTCATATTTGCTGCACTATTTCCCACATATCTGTCTTTGGACCTACATGATGGCCTTTTGATACCCTATTTTTTACTTTTCATATTCAACTATTATCATATCTTTTTGGGACTAATAAAACACCAATTCTTCTTCTTCCGTCATAATAATTTCGAAATGTTCGTTCTCTTAGCCTTCTTTGGTTAAATACAAAGTTTGTTGCCTATCATCGAAAAAATGAAATTGATCCTCGAGTTCCTACTAATCTTCCTCATCTTGGTATTAAGCATAATTTTTCAGGAAGGGTGGTATCACTTGTTGCTATTCTGGACCCTTTTGATCTATTTTCTTGATATGAACTTGTGGTTGTTTTCTATAATTAGGGTTTCAGATCTGTGGACACACTTGAGGTTCTCTACCAGGAGCCTGATCTGTCAAAGTAATTTTATCTATCATATTCTCCATTGTCTTGACCAAGGTGTCTAATTTTGAATTAAAGGAAGTGACAGACTCTTCTTTTGTAGTTACTCTTCTTTCTAACTTCATCTTGGATTTCTTCACCAAAAAATTTTCCTCCATGCTGACTTTGTTGCTTTACATGTCTTCAAGTGTTACCGGATTTATTTCCCAGATTTGGTAGGCCATATCAGGATCAAAACCATCAGGGTAATGGAGAAAAGCTAGTCTAGGAGGGGGCTTTATGTCTCCAGGAATGGAGTTGTACACTTTATTGAATCTGGTTGAAAAGTCATGGATTGTTTCACCTGATTGTCTATTCAAACTATCATATTCGGCAAGGATTTGGAAAGGGGTTTTTTTTTTTTCTCACCCCATCTTGGAATGAAGGAATCCTCCAGTTCTTGATAGGTAGAAAGCGTTTTGGGTCCAACACTTCTGAACCACTTTTTGACGTCCTTAGAGAAACTCTGCGCAAATAATATGATATTTACATCCTCATGATAAACCTCTTCAAGGTCCATGAAATACTTCTCTTTATCTAGACTTTTTTGGGAAGTAATTTCACAGTTGGCATCATATTGATGGAGTCTTTGGCCATAATTATAAGGTATATCATTTAATTGAGAAGGAAATTTTAAAGGGGCATATTTGGCTGTCATTGTTATTGTATGAATAAAAAATGAACTTGTTGTGGTACTACTATGTGTATAGGAAACAGAGGAAGGTAAAACAATATGTTGGGTAGTTGTTGTGGTAGGAAATGTATGAACAACCAGAAAAGTAGGAGTTACACTGAAAAGTGGGCTGGTAGGATGTTAAGTCCCTATATTACTATTGTAGTCCCTTATTGTTGTTAGTATAGCACCCTTATTTTTATTTTTATACCCCTGTAACCCCCATTTTGTTATTATTGTGCCCTTACATTATTATTGTTAGGTCAGCTAGGATTATATTATGACCCCATGTACTCCTATATATAGAAAGGAGGTTTTTTAATTTGTATTTTCCAAGAATTGTTCATTTATGTAATGTAAAAAATGTTTTCCCCTCGAAGTGGCTTATTTATAAGGCGTTGATCTCTCTTTTCTTCTATTTTTGGAGCTAGTTTCATAACATTTGGTATCAGATTTAATGGGGCATGTTAGGTCCCTATATTACTATTGTAGTCCCTTATTATTGTTAGTATAGCCTCCTTATTATTATTGTCGTACCCTTGTAACCCCCATATTGTTATTATTCTGCTCTTACATTACTATTGTTAGGTCGGCTAAGATTATATTGTGACCCAATGGACTCCTATATATAGAAAGGAGGTTTTGTCATTTATATCACCCAAGAATTGTTCATTTATGTAATGTAAAGGAGGTTTCCCCCTCGAACTGGCTTATTTATAAGGTGTTGACCTCTCTTTTCTTCTATTTTTGGAGTTGGTTTCATACAACAGATACAACATATGTTGGGTCAGCAAGTGAAATAGGAGCAACAATTGGAATAGAGACAACAGGCTAGAAATTAACAGATTTTTCAACAGTTGGTTGCAATTTATCCACCAAGCTTTCAAATAATTGTGACTGAACCAATACACTTTATCAAATTAACTGAGGTCAAATGTTACAGGTAGGATATAAGGTCTTAACACAGATTTATCTACAAAAATATCAAACGTAAAGGTTTCAGATTTTGTCATGAACAAGGAACTTTCAAAAATAAAGTCAAACTCAAGATCTGCTATAGTGAATAAACCCTTAGGTAGAGAGTAGGATCTACCAATAGGAATATTGTTATCTTGAATTGCTTCAGTGATTTTCCTCTTTCTAAGAAAATTTTCAAGATAACTAATGATCTCTGGTGAATTAGGGTCAGAATTTTTCCTAGTATATCTTTTAGAAGCCATATTTCCTCACACAACCTCATGTGCAGTCTACCATGACACAATTTCAACTTGATTTTCATCCTATATATTTCTAACAATCTGCCACGTCATAGGGTTAGAATGAAATTTTCAACTTTCCCTAGGAAAATTTAACTTTCAATCGCCTACAACGACACCACTATGTTATCACCCTATATTTAACCTCTAGGCCTAGAAGGTTTACAGGGGTAACCATAAGATCCTTAGAGTTAGATATTTTCCTTTTCTAAATAGAGGGGGCTCCCTCACTTGAAAATTTCCAAATAAAAAAGGAAATGAAATACAATGACATATCACAGAGGCCAGGTCTTTAGGGATAGTTTGATTAAAATAGTGGTTGAAAAATTTGAAGGGGAGGGAAATTTCATGAGACAACTACTTCAGGTCCTAACACAAGACATCAGTGCATGCATGTAAATATATTGTTACAAAGGCAAGGTAGATATGTTTCTAAACTACAACATGTGAAAATACATTGAATGAACCCTTAACAAATCAAAACATAACAATATTTAACCACACATGTAGAGGATTGAAACAACATGAATTCTGCAACATAAACTCATATCAATTGTTTGACAGCTAAAAGATGAAATATGTATAGTATAACACATTCCCAGTCCATCAGAAGAAAGGAAGAAAGCCCAAGCAGTCCTCAAATCCCATCAAACCCTGATGGAAGAAGCGGAAATAGAAAGGGAGTCTCTAAGTATTGAGGAAGATCTACAACACAAGTTCCATATTGCTTGCAGACAGGAAGAGGAATATTGGAGGCAAAAATCCAGAAGCCTTTGGCTGAAATCTGGAGACAGAAATACAGCTTACTTCCATAAGCAAGCCCAAGCTAGGAGAGGGTTCAAATCTATCACTGAAATTAATGATGGGAACCAATCTTATGGAGACTTCCCAAGCATCAATAAGGCTGCATTCACTCACTTCCAAAACCTTTTCAGTGAAGGCGAGGAGCAGGGGCATAGTGATAGAATATTAGAAGAGATCCCGCTCAAAATTTCTATTACAATGAATCATATCCTAGAAGCTAAGGTTACCAGGAAGGAGATAAAGGAAGCCTTGTTTTCCATGAATCCAGATAAAGCCCCAGGCCCGGATGGGTTCACAATAAAATTTTGTCAAGTTTGTTGGCAGATTATTAAAAAAGACCTTCATAGAATGGTTCTGAAATCCCAAGACTGTAAGAAGATTGGGGGTAGCACAAAGTCAGTCTTCTTAGCTCTCATTCCCAAAGAAAAGGGGGCTAATTCTTTTAGTAGGTTTAGACCCATCTCTTTATGTAATATTGGGTACAAAATCATCACCAAGGTGATTGCTAGCAGATTGAAGGGGATCCTTCCTAATATCATTCCAGAGAACCAAGGGGGATTTATTCAAGGAAGAAAAATAGCGGACAACATTATTCTTGTCCAGGAGGTGGTTCAATCAAGTTTGAAGAGGAGAGAAAAAGGTTTGATAGTAAAGCTTGACTTTGCAAATGCGTTTGACAACGTTAGGCATTGCTTTCTTTATAAAGTTCTTGAAAATTTTGGCTTTGGATCCGGTTTTATTAGGTGGGTCAAAGCCTATATCTCTGAGCCTTAGATTTCCCCATTGGTAAATGGAAGAGCTGCAGCATTTTTTAAAGCATTGAGAGGACTGAGGCATGCTGCTCTCTCTCTCCATTTCTGGTTGTTCTCCATGCCTCGGCTTTAAGTTTTCTTCTGGAAAAAATAAGGTTTGATCAGGACATAATGGGAATCCAAATAGCAAGAGGGATGAAAGTGATAAATCATGCCCTCTTTGCTGATGACTCACTTCTTATGGGGGCTGCTACTCTTCATACAGCCAAGCAGTTTAAATTGGTTGTGGATGATTTCTGCGATGCCTCTAGCTGCAGTTTGAATATAGGGAAATGTCACATTTTTGGATGGAATGTGACCCAATGTGAAATGAATGCAATTTATAGAAGTTGGGGATTTTCCAGATCTATTAGATGGAATTATTTCAAGTATCTTGGGTTGCCGATTTTTCAGAAAAATCCTCTGGGCAAGGATTGGATCCCTCTTCTTGGCAAGTTCAAATCCAAAATGGAAGCTTGGGGCTTCTCTTGGCTTAATCTGGCAGGGAAAACTATGCTTATAAAATCAATCTTCATCAGCCTCCCTCTTTTCCAAGCCTCTCTTATGCTTTCTCCTCTTGGAGTCGAAAAAAAATGGAAAGCTGTATAAGAAATTTCTTTTGGAAAGGTGGAAAGAAAAACATGAAAAAAATTCTGCTCGTCAATTGGGATAAAGTCATCAAACCCTTCTTGGAAGATGGACTGAATTTCAAAGATTTAAGAAAGAAAAACTTAGCTTTGGGGCCTAAAATTCTCTGGAGGCAAGTTGCCCCTAAGGCTGGATGGGCTCAACAGGTCTTCTGGAAGAAATACTTTACAGGCCAAAGGAAGAGAAGCCTGGAAAGGCCTTCTCTTGCCAAAAATGGGTCTCAAATTTTTAAGCTATGCATGCAAGCTCATTCTCTCATACAGGAAAATTTATATTGGATACCGGGGAATGGGAAGTCCATTAACATATGGGAGGACAGAGTAATGAATCCTATGCCTCTTAAGGATGTCAAGGAGTTAGAGGAGCTGTGAACTTGGATGAACAATGCAGGTCTGAGCACACTGTGGAGCATCTCCCAGTGGAAGGAGAATGTTTGGATGGGATGGAAAAGACCAAATCTGCCCATAGATCTCGAGTGTGCATGGCAGCAGCTGTGCCACAATCTAAAAGGGAAGGCTTTGATCAGTGCAGTGAAGCACGATTAGCATGGATGGGGGTCAAATTCCGGAGCTTACACAATGGCACAAGGATACAAAAAAGATCTGCGCAATTCCTTATGTCCCTCCTTGTCTGACACTTTGGAAAGGGTTATGGAATGTGAAATCGATTCCTAAAATTGATTTTTTTAATTGGATGCTTTGCCATAATCGTATCCTTACTGTTGACAACCTTAGAAAGAAAGGCTTCCATTAGCCTTCTCGCGGCCCTCTTTGCTTATCTTGTCAGGAGAACGCATAGCACATTATGCTGGGTTGCAAATTTGCTAATGAGGTTTGGAAAGAAGTGTTGATTCTATGGATTAAGACAATGACGATTCCTTCCTCCATTTTCGACTTGTTTTTTAGCTGGTTCAATCGTTTCCCTGGACATATTCCAAATAACGCTTGGCTCAAGGGTGGCTAGCTTGTTCTTCCAAAACTAATATGCTGGAATATCTGGTTGGAGAGAAATTGCAGAATTTTCCAGGGGAAAGCACACAATGCTCAGGTTGTCATAGCTAGGATCAAAATCATTCTTAAATATTTTCTGTATGAAAATGTGGGAGTTATATCAGATGAGAATCTCTCCTCTTAAGAATTGGAGTGGGGTGAAATGCTTGGATTACACTACTCCCATCCAGGTTTAAACGAGGAAAAGAAAAAAGATTGGAAGATCAGAATATCTGAAGCAGATTTGACATATGGAACAAGACTTTGGCCAACTACACAATGTTCCTCGATGGAGCAGAAAAAGGAAATCCAGGAAATGCAGGGACAGGAGGAGTTATCAAGAACATAGAGGGCCATATCAAGAATAGATTTGCTTAGGGACTGGGCTAGGATACCAATTCTCAAGCAGAAGGGTTGGCTCTATTTCAAGGTCTCAAGATCCTGCAACATCTCGAAATCAAAGAGGCAACAATCATAGGGGACTCTCAAACTATCATAAAAATCCTAGTGGAGAATACAAGCCCAAAGGATATTAGACTCCTCAATTTGATGATGAGGATTAAAAAGATTACCAGTTTCTTCCACAAGGTGAGCTTCTATCATGTATTGCGGAACAACAATAAAGATGCAGATATGGAAGCAAATAGAGTTTCCCGGCTCCCTGCAGGCACTCTAGTTTGGAACGAGAAGACAAGTTGGGAATTAATTCCATAGCCGTGAATTATGATTTACGGTCTTTTACTCCATCAGTTTGCCTATGTCTTTAAGTTAGGGGAAATATCGTTGACAAAATGGTTTAAAGAATCATGTCTTTAAGTGTTGTGTAATTTCTTTGCCTAAGTTGGTAGGCCATCTCGGGATCAAAACCGTTAGGGTAAAGGAGTAAAGCTAGTCCAGGAGGGGGATTTTTGTCTGCAAGAATGGAGTTACACTTTACTGAACATGGTTGAAAAGTCCTGGATTGTTTCACCTGATTGTCTATTCAAACTATCATATTTGGAAAGGATTTGGAAAGGGGATTTTTTTCTCACCCCATCTTTCAATGAAGGCATCCTTCTGTGCTTGATAGGTAGCAAAAGTTTCAGGTCTAACACTTCTGAACCACCTTTTTACCTCCTCATAGAAACTCTGTGCAAACAATATCATCTTTACATCCTCATGATCAACGTCTTCAAGGTCCATGAAACCATTCGCTTTATCTATATGTTGTTTGGAAGTAATTTCTCTCGTGGCATCATATTGAGGGAGTCTTTGGCCATAATTCTATGGTAGATCATGTAATTGAGCATGAAGGTTTAAAGGGGCATATTTGGCTATCATTGCTAGTGTATGAATAAAAAATGAACTTGTTGTGGTACTAGTATGTATATAGGACACATAGGAAGGTAAAACAATATGTTGGGTGGTTGTTGTGGTAGGCAATGTAAGAACAACATGAAAAGTAGGAGTTTCAATGAAAAGTGGGCTGGTAGGAGGTGCAAAAAATGATACAACAGATGTTGGGTCAGTAGGTGAAATAGGAGCAGCAATTCGAATAGAGAAAACAAGCTAGAAACTAATGGATTTCAACAGTTGGATGCAATTTATCCACCAAACTTTCAAATTATTGTGACTGAAACAATACACCTTTCTCAAATTGATCGATGTATAATGTTGGAGGTAGGATATCAGGTCTTAACACAGATTCATCTACAAAAATCTCAAAGGTAAAGGTTTTAGATTTGGTCATGAACGAGAAACTTGTAGGTTTTAACCCTGAACAGAAATTATCTACACACGAATCTTATAACAGAAAATAAACAATAGCGAGAGCATAAAACATAAAACAGATAAACACAGAGATTTTCCCCTGGATCCCAAATCGGGACGACCAGCTTGATTTTTCATTATATTCCTTTTAGTGTTGCAACACATATATATACATGCCGAAGCATACATAAACCCCAATCCATTAACCCTGGATTAGAACATAACCGTAGTTCCCTTGACCGGATCTACAAAAATACCAGGGGCCAAAAACCATCGAACCCCAAAACCATGTGCAAAACCATGCACAAAACCATGGGCGGATCCGCCTATGAGTGGGTCCGCACAAAAACCAATTTTGGCCGGGCGCTGCCCCGGACCCCAACGGTGGGGACTGCTTCGCCCTCGTGACCCCCCGACTACGCCCGACGCAACATACAGCGTGTGGGGCTAATCGTGGAAAGAATATAACACATACCCAACATTCTCCCACTTGTTGTTTTCTTTCCACGGGGGGCCACAAGAGAGCTTAGTCATTTGCCCAATTCTTCAACACCCATTGTTTCTCTACACCAAGAGAACTTCTGACTGCTCACAGACTTCGTCAATGCATCTGCAGCATTCTTCAGAGTGTCCACCTTTACCAGCAACACCCTTTTAGCCTCAATCATATCTCTAACAAAGTGATATTGAACATCAATGTGCTTTGTCTTTGAATGATAAGCAGGGTTCTTAGCCAAGAAAATTGCACTTTGGCTATCACGGTCTATCCTTATAGCTTGCTGTACCAACCCCATACTTGAACACAATCTCTGCAACCAAACTACTTCCTTGCTTGCATGAGTGGCTGCTATGTATTCTGCCTCTGTAGTTGAAAGCGCCACTACAGACTTTCTTTTACTCATCCAACTGACTGCACCTCCAAATAGGCTAAACACATACCCACTTGTAGATCTTCTTTGGTCCAGATCTCCAGCCCAGTCTGCATCAACAAAACCACGAATGTCCAACATTCTTTCCCAATCCTAGTCTTCCACTGTAGCACAAGCCATAATCACTAGTGCCACGTAAATATCTGAAAACCTGCTTCACTACTGTCCAATTCTCCTTCCCTTGGTTTGACATAAACCTGCTCAATACTCCCACTGCATGTGCAATGTCTGGTCTAGTACAGACCATTGCATACATCAGGCTACCCACTGCACTTGCATATGGAACACGGGACATATCCTCCTCTTCTTCTTGTGTCTTGGGACACTGTTCAGCAGACAACTTTGCACCTACGGGAATAGGAACACTCACCGGTTTACTATCCTGCATATTGAACCTCTGCAATATAGTCTCGACATACTTCCTCTGGTTTAACCAGAGCATCCTCTTTGCCCGATCTCTCTTAATTTCCATACTTAAAATATATAGTTTGCAGCACCAAGATCCTTCATGTCGAAATTTGGAGACGAGTTGGGTCTTCAAATCTTGGATAATTTCTTTGTCATTTCCAATCAACAACATATCATCCACATACAAGACCAAATAAATAACACGATCACCAATTAATTTGAAATAAACACGGTGATCCTCCTTGCTCCCTAGTGGTGAAGCCAATCCCCCGTATATAGGTATCAAATTTACGATACCACATCCTTGGTAAACTATTTTAACTTATCTGAGAGATGAGCATCAACACATACCGATTCTTTAATACCCTTCACCATAAAGCCTTCAGGTTGCTTCATGTAGATCTCCTCTTCTAGATCCCAGTGAAGAAATTTTGTCTTCACATCCATCTGTTCTATCTCAAAATCAAATGCAGCAGCAACAGATAAAAGTAATCTAATAGAAGTAACCTTGGCAACAGGAGAAAAAATATCACCAAAATCAATTCCCGACACCTGGGAATAACCTTTTGCTACTAACCGAGCTTTGTATTTCTCCACCTTGCCTTCTACATTCATCTTCCTTTTAAACACCCATTTACTCCCAATGGGCTTCCTTCCAGCTGGCAACTCCACCAGATCCCATGCATCGTTTTTGTGCAAGGATGCCATTTCATCAACCATGGCCTCCTTCCAGAGTTTTCCATCCTCTGAATCTACTGCCTCCCTGACAGTTCTGGGTTCATCATCAGTTATAGTTAAGGCAAAACCTGAACAAAAAGTAGATGGACTATACCTTTCTGGTTGCCTTCTTTTCCGAACTGATCTTCTCAAAGCTGGAGTTTGTGGCTCTTCATCTTCTGAGTCTTCTTCTGTTGTAGAGTCTGATTCATCCTCCTTTAGCTCAAACTCTATCTTCTCGGGTTCCTTTGGTAGGACTTCATGTTTAACAACATCTTTCACTTCTCTAAACACCACATCTCGGCTGTACACAACCTTCCTTGTTTCTGGGTTCCAAAGCTTGTAACCCTTTAAACCATCCTTATACCCAATAAAGATGCACCTTTCAGATTTATTATCCAACTTAGTCCTTTTCTCCTTTGGAACATGTACATATGCATCACATCCAAATACCCTTAGATGTGAAAGAGAGGGTTTCTTACCAGTCCATACCTCATGTGGAGTCTTATCCTCTAATGCTGATGAAGGTGATCTGTTAACTAAGTAACATGCAGTCTCCACTGCCTCTGCCCAGAATTCTTGTCCTAACCCGGTACCACTGAGCATGCTTCTCGCCTTTTCCATCAGTGTTCTGTTCATTCTTTTAGCAACTCCATTTTGCTGCGGTGTGTATGGAGTAGTCTTCTGCCGTGCTATACCACACTTCTTATAGAACTCTTCAAATTCCTTCTTGCAGAACTCCCCACCATTATCTGTCCTCAGCGCTTTTATCTTCTTCTCTGTCTGGTTTTCCACCAGAGCCTTAAATTCTTTAAACTTGTCAAAGACTTCAGATTTCTTCCTCAAGAAATATATCCATGTATTCCTTGAGAAGTCATCTATGAATGAAACATAGTACACAGACTTTCCCAGTGATGGAACTGACACAGGTCCAAACACATCACTGTGCACAAGCTCTAATATTTTGTTTGCCCTCTTAGCACCAGAAGGAAAACTCACCCGATTCTGCTTCCCATATACACAATTTTCACAGAAATACAATTTTCACGAAATCGAAATCCACAGGAGAACAATTAGACATACCTTCTACCATACCATCTCTATACGATGTCGAGCCCTTCTCTCCAATATGTCCAAGCCTTTGATGCCATAGCATGGTCTTTTCTCCCGAGGAGACCACTAGTCTTTCCGCTCACTTTCGGGAACCACAGTTTGTTACACCCATCATAACGGTGCTACCTTGTAGCTTGTCTGAACTCGATCCGAACTCCCCGCATTAATACCGGAACCACACAGGAACCATCTTATAATGAGCATCTTTCTCGAACACTTTTTTACACTGCATCATCCATCATACAATCAGTTACGCGAAAATGTAGGAATATACGAGAACACCGGGAAGTGTTCTAATTCTCTTCCACCTTGCGGCTTCGGCTTGACTTTTCCACGTCAGGTGATTCACACGGCCTTCCTATCATCCCTAGGAAGACATCACCACCATCATATTTCTCATACTCGCAGAACCACTCCCTATGGGGAGTGAAGTGAAAGGATGCACCTGAGTCAATCAACCATGACTCATGATCTACATGTGTATTTGAAGAAGAAGCCAAATACATATCCCCACCTTCATCCGAGGTGGTTTTTGCCTCTGCAGAAGGAGCTTCATCAGATCCCTTTCCTTTCTCAGGAGCTTTAGATCTGCATTTCTTTTTGTAGTGTCCTTCCTTTCCGCATTTCCAGCACACCTTTACAAACTTTCCGGGAGATTTAGATCTCCCTCTAGATTTAGATCTCCCACTCGAAACCTTATTCTTGTTTCTGTTCTGGGACCTTCCTCGTACAGATAAGGCATCTCCATTCTGACCCTCCATATTTCTCCGTCTCATTTCCTCCGACAGCAAGGCTGAGACAATGTCATCAAATTTCAAGGTAGTTGTATTGCTACCTATTGCAATAACCAGACTGTCCCACGAGTCTGGTAGAGAACACAACAAACTGATGCACTTATCTTCATCTGAGATTTTAATATCAACAGATGACAATTGACTTACCACAGTATTGAAGGCGTTCAGATGCTCTGTCACCGAGTCTCCATCCTTCATCCTCAGGTTATACAGCTTTTTCCGCAGGAACAACTTATTCACTAGAGACTTAGATTGGTACAAAGTCCCAAGTTTTTCCCACAAGGTCTTCGCCGTAGCTTCCCCAGATACATTCAACAATACTGAATCCGAGACACACAACCGTATTGTGCTTTTAGCCTTCCGATCCAGTTTCTTCCAGTCTTCATCTGACATTCCTGTTGGCTTAGTACCTGGATCTACCGCGATCCACTGATCTTTATCCACCAGCAGATCCTCCATCTTGAGCTTCCACAACTCAAAACTCCGACCATTAAATTTCTCAATCTCTATCTTTCTGCCGCTCGCCATATTCTTTCACCGCAAGAATCGATCCCGCAGATCTCCCACTGAACAAGGTCTACCACAGGCCTGAGCAAAAAACCATCAACAACAAAGGCGTCCCCTTGAAGCCGAAACAACTCCGATACCAAATGTAGGTTTTAACCCTGAACAGAAATATCAACACACAATTCTTATAACAGAAAATAAACAATAACAAGAGCATAAAACATAAAACAGATAAACACGGAGATTTTCCCCTGGATCCCAATTCGGGACGACCAGCTTGATTTTTCATTATATTCCTTTTAGTGTTACAACACATATATATACATGCCGAAGCATACATAAACCCCAATCCATTAACCCTGGATTAGAACATAACCGTAGTTCACTTGATTGGATCTACAAAATACCAGGGGCCGAAAACCATCGAACCCAAAAACCATGTGCAAAACCATGCACAAAACCATGGGCGGATCCGCCTATGAGTGGGTCCGCAAAAAAACCAATTTTGGCCGGGGCGCTGCCCCGGACCCCAACGGGGGGGACTGCTTCGCCCCTCGTGACCCCCTAGCTACACCCAACGCAACATACAACGTGTGGGGCTAATCGTGGAAAGAATATAACACATACCCAACAAAAATTTCAAAATCAAGTCAAGCTCAAGATCTTTTATAGTGAATAAACCCTCAAGTAGAGAGTAAGATCTACCAATAGTAATATTGGTAGCTTGAGTTTATTCAGTGATTTTCCTCTTTCTAAGAAAATTTTCAAGATTTCTAATGATCTCTGGTGAATTAGGGTCAGGATTTTTCCTAGTATATCTTTTAGAATCCATATTTTCTCACACAACCCCACGTGTAGTCTACCATGACACAATTTCAAGTTAATTTTCATCCTATATATTTCTAACAACCTATCACGTCACATGGTAAGAATGAAATTTTCAACTCTCCCAGGCAAAATTTAACTTTTGATCCCTGACAATGACACCACTTTGTTATCACCCTATAATTTAACCTCTATTCTTGGAAGGTTTACAGGGGTAACCATGGTCCCCTTAGGGTTAGATATTGGTCTTTTATAACTAGAGGGGGCTCCCTCACTTGAAACTTTCCAAATATAAAAGGAAATTAAATACGGTGATATATCATAGAGACCAGGTCTTTAGGGATAGTTTGGTTGAAATAATGGCTGAAAAAATTGAAGAGGAGGGAAATTTCATGAGACAATTGTTTCAGGTCCTAAGACAAGACATCAGTGCATGCATGTAAACCTATTGTGATAGAGGCAAGGTAGATATGTTTCTAAATTACAACATTTGAAAAATACATTGAATGAAATCTTAAGAAACAATAACAAAACATAACGATATTTAACCACATGTGCAGAGCATTGAAACAACATGAATTCTGCAACATAAACTAAGATCAATTGTTTGACAGCTAAAAAATGAAATATGCATAGTATAACACATAAGAAGATAACAATAACTAGAAAGCATACCACAGGAATCTCTGAAATATTTCAAACACACACATAACAATGAAAATTAAAACAACAAACCCATAACACAATAGCCTTCTCTCAGAAATCGAACCCCCTATTCATATTGTTATCTAGATTAAATAAAATATTACATGGTAAAAACTTATGCCAGGTTCAATGTATCCACCGAGTGGATCGAAACTAACATAAAATGAAACATATGTTTTAAAACTGAAATAAAATTAAAGTAAAACTGAAACAACCTTTATTTTTATCTAATATTTTCAACCTATCTAGATGTCAATCTTATATCAAAATAGATCATCCTAGAATCAAAGCCTCAGACTCAAGATGAAGATGGAAACAACGCTTCAAGCTGTGTTGCGCAACAACTCCATGTTGGCACACTTTTCTATGTGCTAGAGGAAAATTGGCTGATGACTTGGAATTGATAGAAATCTAAGTAGGAAATGGACCCTTCCATCCATTCTATGACAACTAGAAACCTTAAAATATCCATTCCACCTGTGTGGAGTAGTTGCGCAGCAACTATGCAACACGTGTGCAGCAAAAATTTCAAAATTGTGTTTTGCACCTTTCTTACTGCCTCAAATTAAACAAGATGATTACAACTTCTCCATTAAATCTCTGTTATATACCATCAACCTCCATAATGAAAAAATAACAATAAAACCTCCACAAAACATGAAAATACCCCTGTTGCGCAATAATGCAAACTTTAGGAAAATAAACATTCGAGAAATGATCAACCTACAACATCACCTCCTTCTTATATTATTTGTTTAGGGATTGTTGGGAGATGCCTTAATGTCCTTATAGGATATTCCAGCTTCTTTTACCAATGGTGATTGAGTCGACTATGGCTTTGACTATGGTTTATGCCTTGGCCTAGGTACATTTCGAGATGAAGGTACTCCAGTTGATGTTTTTATTTTTTCACTAACCTCTAGGCCTTTGAAAATTTATGTTTCATGAATCTCAATCTCCTCTTCAGCACTATATTTCTGGTGTAGACATTCCTCACCTGCCTTCTTGTAGGGAGGGACCATTTGAGGAATACATTTACTCTGTCAATTGCCTTACAAGCTTAAATTATTTCCTTGTAAGCATCCACAATCAATTAGTTAACATATTTCTTAAAGTGTTCACTACCCTGAGATATTTGCATCAATTGCATTTGGAATTCTTCAAGCTCTTCCAAGTACCTTTGATAATCTCTCCACTGATACAAATTAGGTTTGTCTGGTGATTGAGCTATCTACTTCATCTGTTCCACCCATACTAACTTTGGCTTGGATGCTCTAGTCACAAGCTTCCTAGGTTTCATCTTGGGCTCCTCCATTTTCTCAACATTTATGACTTGCTTTCCCTTTTCATGTGCAGTAGGCTTAGGAGGATATTTTGATTCCTACTTTTGTTGGGATTCCTATGAGACTATATGCCTAAGTCCAAGTTCTTTGTTCTACCTATTCAAGAAGAAAATCTTGAGTTGTGACTTAACAAGAGCATCCGTCAATATAGAAACCTAAATATTTTCTTCCTCCATATGAACAACTTGTGCCTCCTCTGTATCTCCCTTTTTCCTGTCTTCTGGAATGGAAACAATTTTCTAAGGAGTTGTCTCATCAGTTACTTTTTTAGTTATCAACCTGGTTCTATGCCTTAATAGAATTTTTTTCTCATTTTTTTGTTGTTTGGACAACCTCTACTGTTTGAAGCTCTGTTATTGATGTTTTGAAGCGTGCTGGAGGATCGCTACGCAACGGTTGTGTAGCACTGTGCATCCAACATTCTGGGTAGCACTACTGCACAACAAATTTTCCACGGTGAATGCAACCTTGTTTCTTGCCAATTGTTAACTAGGACTCAATCTGTGGTATTTTGAATTGACGATATATCTGATAATTAGCACATAAATAGCATGAATGTACAATGCATGAGATTAAGGTGGCAGGGCGGGGGGACGGCGGGGGGGGGTGGTGGGGGGTGCGTAAAATACAATTTAATATGAATGATAAGTAAATGGTAATGGGAAAGACATAGGATGTAAGTTATTTACGAAGGAATATGAATGAAAGGGAAATGGGTAAATAGGGTAGAAACTAGGGAAGAAAGGGTAGATAAGAATACAGGATAAAGATGTAGGATATTTTTTAATGACCATACCTTAAGACCATCAAAACTCTGACTATAATAAACTCAATTTGGAAAATTTTTATTGACATACCAGTAACATATAACCCACTTTTACTTGACTGTACAAAACATATGCGACCATGAATCTCGTTGACGTGACATTCTTTCGTGCTTTGGATGAAACCTTTATGGCATAAATTCGATGATGTCAGAAAAGTACCTTTGAGGTTGTGACGTCAACAGTAGTCATAGGCTCAACTTATTCAAAAACTGAAAATTAAAGGATATGAAAAATATATGTGATGAAAAAATAGACATCAAATTAGATGAAAAGTGGCAAAAGTGGATGCAAAATCGAATGCAATAGTCAATGCAAACTTGGATGCAAAATAGGATGCAAAATATGGTGCAACAGTAGGGGAAAACTTGGCACGATTTATGGTAAAACAAATGTGGATGCAACAACAAGCGCAAAAAAGGACACAAACTTGGATGTCAAAAGGAGTCAAACTTGGATGCAAAATAAAATGAAAAAAGGGATGTAAATGTGGAAATAAATATGGGTGCAATGGTGGACATTAAATTATATGCAAAATTGGATATAACAACAGACACAAAAAAATTCAAACTTGGATGCAAAAAGAGATGTAAAAGTGGATCCAAACATGGGTGCAACATGAGAAACAAAATTGGATGCAATGGAAGTAGATGGAAAAGTAGATGCAAAACCCAATGCATAAACCCAACACAAAAGTAGATGCAATATTTGATCCAAAAGAGGATGTGAACATGGATGAAAAATTGGGAGAAAAAGTGGGTACAGTAGTAAGTGCAACACATGGCGCAAATTGTGGCACAACAAAAGTGGATGTAATGATAGATGCAAAAGAAGAAGAAAACTTCAATGCAAACAAAGATGAAAAAATGTATGCAAAGGTGGATGTAAACATGGGTGCGACAGCGGATGCAAAATTGGATCCAACAAAAGTCGATGCAAAAGTAGATGCAAAATTGAACACAGAATTCGATGCACATCCTAATGCAAAAGTGGATACAAAAAGGGATGCACAAATAGATGTTAAAGACGATGAAAACCTAGATACAAATAAGGATGAAAACGTGGATGTAAAATTAGAATCAAAAGTGGGTTCAAAGGGAGGTGCCAAACTAGGTGCAAATTGTGGCACAACAAAATTGGATGCAATAGTGGACACAATAATAGATGCAAAAGAGGATGTAAATATGGATGCAACAAAAGTAGATGCAAAACTAGACACAAAACTCGACGAAAAACTTGGCATAAAGTGCATGCGAAAATTGATAAAAAATGGATGCAAAAAATGATTTAAAAAAGGATGCAAAATATGGTGCAAAAGTTGATGCAAGTGTAGGCACAAAAAGTGGATGCAATAGAGGATGCAAATGTAGGTGAAACAAAATTAGGTGCCAAACTTGATGCAAAACCTGGGGCAACGGATGGCACAAAAATTGGCATAAAACGTAGTGCAAAACCTGGTGCAAAGCCTTTGGCAATCCATGGTGCTAAATTGGGTGTAAGACTTGGTGCAAAATTTAGAATCAAAAGTGGGTTCAAAGGGAGGTGCCAAACTAGGTGCAAATTGTGGCACAACAAAATTGGATGCAATAGTGGACACAATAATAGATGCAAAAGAGGATGTAAATATGGATGCAACAAAAGTAGATGCAAAACTAGACACAAAACTCGACGAAAAACTTGGCATAAAGTGCATGCGAAAATTGATAAAAAATGGATGCAAAAAATGATTTAAAAAAGGATGCAAAATATGGTGCAAAAGTTGATGCAAGTGTAGGCACAAAAAGTGGATGCAATAGAGGATGCAAATGTAGGTGAAACAAAATTAGGTGCCAAACAAGATGCAAAACCTGGGGCAACGGATGGCACAAAAATTGGCATAAAACGTAGTGCAAAACCTGGTGCAAAGCCTTTGGCAATCCATGGTGCTAAACTGGGTGTAAGACTTGGTGCAAAATTTAGAATCAAAAGTGGGTTCAAAGGGAGGTGCCAAACTAGGTGCAAATTGTGGCACAACAAAATTGGATGCAATAGTGGACACAATAATAGATGCAAAAGAGGATGTAAATATGGATGCAAAAGTGGATGCAACAAAAGTAGATGCAAAACTAGACACAAAACTCGACGAAAAACTTGGCATAAAGTGCATGCGAAAATTGATAAAAAATGGATGCAAAAAATGATTTAAAAAAGGATGCAAAATATGGTGCAAAAGTTGATGCAAGTGTAGGCACAAAAAGTGGATGCAATAGAGGATGCAAATGTAGGTGAAACAAAATTAGGTGCCAAACTTGATGCAAAACCTGGGGCAACGGATGGCACAAAAATTGGCATAAAACGTAGTGCAAAACCTGGTGCAAAGCCTTTGGCAATCCATGGTGCTAAACTGGGTGTAAGACTTGGTGCAAAATTTAGTGCAAATTTTGCATCAAGTTTAGCACCATATTTGATAAATGGATGTAAATAGTAGAAAAGATGGGCTTTATACGCAAAAAAAGAAGCAAAAAGGGACACTAATCACATGGTTTTGTTGTAGTGCCAATAACTAGTTTGGATTGGATTTGAAGGAGCTTGAGGGTTTGCTTGTATCTTTAGCTATTTGGAAAAGTACTAGTTGGTGGTCAAATTTGGCACCTATTTCCAATCAAATTATAATTTGTACTTTGTCTAATGTAAGTAAGTGAAATATTAGGAACCTATCTTGTTTCTTATCCACCTTTACTTCATCAATCCTTTGATTCCTCCAAAGAAAGACTATCTTATATTGTTTCACATTTATCAAGTCAACTTCCTCCATAATATTTATAATGAAATATATTTGTAGGTATGTTGAAGTAGAACTAACCAAAATCTTGTCTTTGCTAATTATAGAGTTAATATCCGAACCTAAAATAACATTATTTTCTTTAAATTAATCCTAAAAAATAAATTCACCCAAAATTGATATTGATGATATTTTAAGAGTTTCCCATTTCCGGAGAGTATATCTTTGCCCTCTCAATTAAAACCCAATTAAAAAAAAATAAGTTAAATAACCCAAAAATTGGATTAAATTACATTCTCATTTGATTTAATTTATTTTATGGGTATAACTATAATTACGTTCTTTTTAAAGTATGTTTCCAAAAAACCACTGCTACACGTAACTTGAGTGCTGAAATTAAATTTTCACGGTCATAATGGCTTTTTCCATTCCATTTTCCAATTCAAATTCAAAGGGCTGCCTCTATCAGGATAATACATTTTCCAATTCCAATTCAAAGGGCTGCGTCTATCACGATAATACAACGATAATACAGCGCCGACTCATGAAGAGAAAACTTAACCCAACGGTTCACGGGTTGTTGTTTGGAAGTAATTTCACTCGTGGCATCATATTGAGGGAGTCTTTGGCCATAATTCTAAGGTAGATCATGTAATTGAGCATGAAGGTTTAAAGGGGCATATTTGGCTATCATTGCTAGTGTATGAATAAAAAATGAACTTGTTGTGGTACTAGTATGTATATAGGACACATAGGAAGGTAAAACAATATGTTGGGTGGTTGTTGTGGTAGGCAATGTAAGAACAACAAGAAAAGTAGGAGTTTCAATGAAAAGTGGGCTGGTAGGAGGTGCAAAAAATGATACAACAGATGTTGGGTCAGTAGGTGAAATAGAAGCAGCAATTTGAATAAAGAAAACAAGCTAGAAATTAATGGATTTCAACAGTTGGATGCAATTTATCCACCAAAATTTCAAATTATTGTGACTGAAACAATACACCTTTATCAAATTGATCGATGTATAATGTTGGAGGTAGGATATCAGGTCTTAACACAGATTCATCTACAAAAATCTCAAAGGTAAAGGTTTTAGATTTGGTCATGAACGAGAAACTTTCAAAATCAATTCAAGCTCAAGATCTTTTATAGTGAATAAACCCTCAAGTAGAGAGTAAGATCCACCAATAGTAATATTGGTAGCTTGAGTTTATTCAGAGATTTTCCTCTTTCTAAGCAAAATTTCAGGATTATTAATGATCTGGTGAATTAAGGTCAGGGTTTTTCCTAGTATATCTTTTAGAAACCATATTTTCTCACACAGCCCCACGTACAGTCTACCATGACAAAATTTCAAGTTGATTTTCAGCCTATATATTTCTAACAACCTATCACGTCACATGGTTATAATGTAATTTTCAACTCTCCTAGGGAAAATTTAACTTTTGGTCCCCGAAAACGACACTGCTGTGTTATCACCCTATAATTTAACCTCCATTCTTGGAAGGTTTACAAGGGTAACCACGGGCCCCTTAGGGTTATATATTTTCCTTTTATAACTAGAGGGGGCTCCCTCACTTGAAACTTTCCAAATAAAAGGAAATTAAATACGGTGATATATCATAGAGACCACAGGTCTTTAAATTATAGTTTGGTTGAAATAATGGTTGAAAAAATTGAAGAAGGAGGAAATTTCATGAGACATTGTTTCGGGTCCTAAGACAAGACATGGTTGTCCATGCAAACCTATTGTGATAGGCAAGGTAGATATGTTTCCTAAGTTACAACATTGAAAAAAATACATTGAATGAACTCTTAAAACAATAACAAAACATAAAGTATTTAACCACATCAATCACGGCGTAAAATGTATAAATTCTGCAACATAAACTAAGATCAATTGTTTGACAGCTAAAAAATGAAATATGCATAGTATAACACATAAGAAGATAACAATAACTAGAAAGCATACCACAGGAATCTCTGAAATATTTCAAACACACACATAACAATGAAAATTAAAACATCAAACCCACAACACAATAGCCTTCTCTCAGAAATTGAACCCCCTATTCATATTTTTGTCTAGATTAAATAAAATATTACATGGTAAAAACTTATGCCAGGTTCAATGTATCCACCGAGTGGATCGAAACTAACATAAAAGGAAACATATGTTTTAAAACTGAAATAAAATTAAAAGTTAAACTGAAACAACCTTTCTTTTTATCTAATATTTTCAACCTATCTAGATGTCAATCTTATCTCAAAATAGATCATCCTAGAATCAAAGCCTCAGACTCAAGATGAAGATGGAAACAACGCTTCAAGCTGTGTTGCGCAACAACTCCATGTTGGCACACTTTTCTATGTGCTAGAGGAAAACTGGCTGATGACTTGGAATTGATAGAAATCTAAGTAGGAAATGGACCCTTCCATACATTCTATGACAACTAGAAACCTTAAAATATCCATTCCACCTGTGTGGAGTAGTTGCGCAGCAACTATGCAACACGTCTGCAACAAAAATTTCAAAATTGTGTTTTGCACCTTTCTTACTGCCTCAAATTAAACAAGATGATTACAACTTCTCCATTAAATCTCTGTTATATACCATCAACCTCCAGAATGCAAAAATAACCATTAAACCTCCACAAAACATGAAAATACCCCTGTTGCACAATAATGAAAACTTTAGGAAAATAAACATTCGAGAAATGATCAACCTACACCATCACCTCCTTCGTATATTATTTGTTTAGGGATTGTTGGGAGATGCCTTAATGTCCTTATAGGATATTCCGGCTTCTTTTACCAATGGTGATTGAGTCGACTATGGCTTTGACTATGGTTTATGCCTTGGCTTAGGTACATTTCGAGATGCAGGTACTCCAGTTGTTGTTTTTATTTTTTCACTAACCTCTAGGCCTTTGAAAATTTATGTTTCATGAATCTCAATCTCCTCTTCAGCACTATATTTCTAGTGTAGACATTCCTCACATGTCTTCTTGTAGGGAGGGACCATTTGAGGAATACATTTACTCTGTCAATTGCCTTACAAGCTTAAATTATTTCCTTGTAAGCATCCACAATCAATTAGTTAACATATTTCTTAAAGTGTTCACTATCCTGAGATATTTGCATCAATTGCATTTGGAATTCTTCGAGCTCTTCCAAGTACCTTTGATAATCTCTCCACTGATAGAAATTAGGTTTGTCTGGTGATTGAGCTATCTACCTCATCTGTTCCACCCATACTAACTTACGCTTGGATGCTCTGGTCACAGGCTTCCTAGGTTTCATCTTGGGCTCCTCCATTTTCTCAACATTTATGACTTGCTTGCCCTTTTCATGTGCAGTAGGAAGCTTGGAGATGTGCAGTTCCTGCCTTACGTTGGTTCCTATGAGGCTATGCCTCGTCAGATTCTTGTTCTACCTATTCAGAAGCAATCTTGATTGTTATAACAACGACATCCAAATCAAAGTATAGAAACCTAAATATTTTCTTCCTCCATATGTGAACAACATTGCCTCCTCTCTGTATCTCCCTTTGCTATATACAGATGAAACAATTTTCTATGTGGCAGTGGAGTTGTCTCATCGATTTATTTTCTTAGTTATCAACTGATTCTGTCTTAATAATTTTTCTCATTTTTTGTTTGGATAACCTCTAATTTGACTTTGTTATTGATGTTTTGAAGCGTGCTGGAGGATCGCTACGCAACGGTTGTGTAGCACTGTGCATCCAACATTCTGGGTAGCACTACTGCACAACAAATTTTCCATAGTGAATGCAACCTTGTTTCTTGCCAATTGTTAACTGGGACTCAATCTGTGGTATTTTGAATTGACGATATATCTGGTAATTAGCACATAAATAGCATGAATGTACAATGCATGAGATTAAGGTGGCGGGGCGGGGGGTAGGGCGTAAAATACAATTTAATATGAATGATAAGTAAATGGTAATGGGAAAGACATAGGATGTAAGTTATTTACGAAGGAATATGAATGAAAGGGAAATGGGTAAATAGGGTAGGAACTAGGGAAGAAAGGGTAGATAAGAATACAAGATAAAGATGTGGGATATTTTTTAATGACCATACCTTAAGACCATCAAAACTCTGACTATAATAAACTCAATTTGGACAATTTTTATTGACATGCCAGTAACATATAACCCACTTTTACTTGACTGTACAAAACATATGCGACCATGAATCTCGTTGACTTGACATTCTTTCATGCTTTGGATGAAACCTTTATGGCGTAAATTCAATGATGTCAGAAAGGTACCTTTGAGGTCGTGACATCGAAAGTAGTCATAGGCTCAACTTATTCAAAAACTGAAAATTAAAGGATATGAAAAATATATTTGATGAAAAAATAGACATAAAATTAGACGAAAAGTGGCAAAAGTGGATGAAAAATCAAATGCAATAGTCAATGCAAACTTGGATGCAAAATAGGATGCAAAATATGGTGCAATAGTAGGGGAAAACTTGGCACGATTTATGGTAAAACAAATGTGGATGCAACAACAAGCGTAAAAAAGGACACAAACTTGGATGTCAAAAGGAGTCAAACTTGGATGCAAAATAAATTGAAAAAGGGGATGTAAATGTGGAAATAAATATGGGTGCAATGGTGGACATTAAATTATATGCAAAATTGGATATAACAACAGACACAAAAAAATTCAAACTTTGATGCAAAAAGGGATGTAAAAGTGGATCCAAACATGGGTGCAACATGAGAAACAAAATTGGATGCAATGGAAGTAGATGGAAAAGTAGATGCAAAACCCAATGCATAAACCCAACACAAAAGTAGATGCAAAAGTAGATGCAAAATTGAACACAGAATTCGATGCACATCCTAATGCAAAAGTGGATACAAAAAGGGATGCACAAATAGATGTTAAAGACGATGAAAACATAGATACAAATAAGGATGAAAACGTGGATGTAAAATTAGAAGCAAAAGTGGGTTCAAAGGGAGGTGCCAAACTAGGTGCAAATTGTGGCACAACAAAATTGGATGCAATAGTGGACACAATAATAGATGCAAAAGAGGATGTAAATATGGATGCAAAAGTGGATGCAACAAAAGTAGGTGCAAAACTAGACACAAAACTCGACGAAAATCTTGGCATATAGTGCATGCGAAAATTGATAAAAAATGGATGCAAAAAATGATTTAAAAAAGGATGCAAAATATGGTGCAAAAGTTGATGCAAGTGTAGGCACAAAAAGTGGATGCAATAGAGGATGCAAATGTAGGTGAAACAAAATTAGGTGCCAAACTTGATGCAAAACCTGGGGCAACGGATGGCACAAAAATTGGCATAAAACGTAGTGCAAAACCTGGTGCAAAGCCTTTGGCAATCCATGGTGCTAAACTGGGTGTAAGACTTGGTGCAAAATTTAGTGCAAATTTTGCATCAAGTTTAGCACCATATTTGATAAATGGATGTAAATAGTAGAAAAGATGGGCTTTATACGCAAAAAAAGAAGCAAAAAGGGACACTAATCACATGGTTTTGTTGTAGTGCCAATAACTAGTTTGGATTGGATTTGAAGGAGCTTGAGGGTTTGCTTGTATCTTTAGCTATTTGGAAAAGTACTAGTTGGTGGTCAAATTTGGCACCTATTTCCAATCAAATTATAATTTGTACTTTGTCTAATGTAAGTAAGTGAAATATTAGGAACCTATCTTGTTTCTTATCCACCTTTACTTCATCAATCCTTTGATTCCTCCAAAGAAAGACTATCTTATATTGTTTCACATTTATCAAGTCAACTTCCTCCATAATATTTATAATGAAATATATTTGTAGGTATGTTGAAGTAGAACTAACCAAAATCTTGTCTTTGCTAATTATAGAGTTAATATCCGAACCTAAAATAACATTATTTTCTTTAAATTAATCCTAAAAAATAAATTCACCCAAAATTGATATTGATGATATTTTAAGAGTTTCCCATTTCCGGAGAGTATATCTTTGCTCTCTCAATTAAAACCCAATTAAAAAAAAAAAGGTTGAATAACCCAAAAATTGGATTAAATTACATTCTCATTTGATTTAATTTATTTTATGGGTATAACTATAATTACGTTCTTTTTAAAGTACGTTTCCAACCAACCACTACTCGTAACTTGAGTGCTGAAATTAAATTTTCACGGTCATAATGGCTTTTTCCATTCCATTTTCCAATTCAAATTCAAAGGGCTGCAGCCTGCCTCTATCAGGATAATACATTTTCCAATTCAAACGGCTGCGTCTATCACGATAATACAGCGATAATACTGCGCCGACTCATGAAGAGAAAACTTAACCCAACGGTTCACGGCACTCCACCACATTTGAATTCATCACTCAACGTTAACGCCACTCCACCACATTTGAATTCATCTCTCCACGTTTTATGATATATAAGTATCATCACTACCATCGAATTGGTGCCGCAATCTCACAAATATTATCTGTGTTCGTGTAGGCGAAGGCGATTAGAATTTAGAAAATCGATCGATAAATCTGTCGTAAATATCAAAACATCATTTGCAAGTTTTCAACATCACCAGAATTTTGATCGCATATTTGTGGGGGTGTTTCATTCATTTTTAATTAGGTAGAAGAGAGAGCAGAATTAAAAGCAAAGAGGCAATGGCAGAGATTGTTAAGGTGCAACCCCAAGAACAAAACGCAGTTGTTAATGTCAGCGAAGTTATTAATAATGGCAGCAGAAATCAGCAAGTTATTAATAATGGCCAGAAGGATAAGGAGAATGAATCAGTACCCAAATCTCCGGGAGTTATTGATAATGGCAACGAGAAGGAGAATGAATCAGCACCCAGTTCTCAGAGAGTTATTAATAATGAATCACTGGGGCCAAAATCTCTGTATGTGGGGTGTTTGGAGCCCAGTGTTAGCGACCCCGAGATTCAGGAACTCTTCCAGAGGATTGGTCCGGTGGTCAGTGTTCGCATATGCAGAGATGCCATAAGCAAGACATCTCTGGGATACGGCTATGTCAATTACAGCACTGCTGAAAATGCCAGCGAGGCTTTACGCAGCTTGAATTTTACACCCATTAATGGAAAGCCTATTCGGATAATGTACTCACAGCGTGACCCCACCATCCGCAAGTGTGGAACTGCAAACATATTTATTAAGAATCTTCACAAAGCAATAGACAACAAAACTCTGTATGAGAAATTCTCCGTGTTCGGACCCATTCTCTCTTCCAAGATCGCAACAGATGCATCAGGGCACTCCAAAGGATATGGATTCGTGCATTTTGAGCAAGACGAAGCAGCACAAAATGCAATAAAATGTATGAATGGTGCGTTGATAAATGATATGCCGGTTTATGTTGGCCCATTTATGAAAAAGGAAGAGAGAGAAAAAACGAAACTCATGAAAAATGAGGAGAGAGAACGAAAGAAATTCATGAAAAAGGAGAAGCCAGAGCCGGAACAAACAAATGGAGAAGCTAAGTTTAAAAATGTTTTTGTTGATAATTTATCAGAGTCGATGAATGATGGGGATTTGAGGAAATACTTTAGTGATTATGGAACAATTATCAGCGTGGCAGTCATTAGGGATGCTGCTGGAAGGTCAAAGTGTTTTGGATTTGTTAATTTTGAGAATGTAGATGATGCAGCAAAGAGCGTTGAGAGTTTAAATGGCAAAAAAATTGATGGCAGGGAATGGTACGTTGGAAAAGCACTAAAGAAATCTGAATTGAGAGAGCAATCTGGAACAAATCTGTATTTAAAACATTTGGATGACACTATTGATGATAACAAGTTAAGAGAATTGTTTTCTATTTATGGCTCAATTACTTCATGCAAGGTAATGAGAGATTGTCATGCACACAGTAAAGGTTCAGGATTTATCTCATTCTCATCTCCTCGTGAAGCATCCAGAGCTTTGGCAGAAATGGATAAGAAATTTGTTCTTGGCAAGCCTCTCTATGTTGCTTTGGCTCAGCGAAAAGATGAGAGAAGAGCAAAGCTACAGTCTTATTTTTCTCAGTTTCCTAATCCAGTTGAGCAAAAAGAGGAGAAAATAGAAAAACTTCAATCTCATTTATCCCAGTTGCCTAATCCAGTTGAGAAAAAAGAGAAGAGAAGAGAAAAACTACAATCTAATTTCTCCTCATTGCCTAATTCAGTTGGCATGGAACCAACACATTGCGTTAGTGTCCCTGTGAACAATAGGGAAGATCCTACATCATATCATCCAATTGGTATGGTGCCAACTCTGAGAAGTCCAACATCATTTCATCCAGTTGGCATGGTACCAAGTAATTTTTCCTCTTTCCCCACGTACAACTGTAGACGTTATAGACAAAACCAACACATGTTTAATGGCCATGGCCAGGGACAACCTACATCATAGACACTTTGCTTCTTCTTAGTGTTTAGTTACATTTTTATTGTTATTTTTTTCATTAATTATGGTCTGTGCTTCTTTCTAGTGTTTAGTTACATTTTTTTTCATTAATTATGGTCTTTGGTCTTAAAATTTATATTGAGACTTGAATTTATTTCTTTCAAATAAAGAAAAAATGTAAGGTTTTGTTTTTATTTTGCTATTAAAACATATAGATAAATATGGGTGAAGATCACCATAGCATAAGCTAATTAACATTATTTATCTATGCATATCTTTAGTTAGTATAATATTATGTCTTTCCCATTCCTAATTTCGTTTTTAACTTGTAATGTTCATAACACTCCAAATTAATAATAATTTTAGAATTTGATTTAGTGTTAATAACTAGAAGTAGTACTTGATTAATATTTGGTTAGTCTATAAGAAGGTAGTTTATTGGTTATTTGCTTGCAAGTACATCCAAGGATTGTTACTTCCTTGAAGATTGTACTCTTCCTACTCCTCTCAACAATTAAAGTGAAGGATTTTAAGAGTGATTTTTGGTTAAATCCTTATCTTATGTTTAGATGTTTTTGGGAGTGGGTGTGTGTTGATACTTAGCCATTTCAAATTTTAAAATATTGTTGGAAATTTATGTTTAGATAAATTTATTGTTTATTGGAGGACATTCTTCCTAAAATGTTTATGTTTCTAGGAATTTTTTTTGTTTCACGAAAGTTATTCTTTCAAATGGATTCTATTTCCAAAAAAAATTGTTTAATTGTATTTAAATGTTGATTGCTAATTTGGTTTATTTTTAAGTTTGCATGATGAAATAGTTGAATTCAGAAAAACAAGTGTGTTCTTAGAACTAGTTATGCACATTCTTAGCTTTAGGAATTATTTGATTTTTTGGGTGGTTTTTCTATGTTTGGTTTTGGTTATTTCCCACACATAATTTTATCTTTTAATGGTTTTGTGGCTCATGATGATTAAGGCCGTGATTTTGTAATTTTGGTTAAGGAGTTACACTTGAATTTTAATATAGGGTTAATGGATTTGGCTTTATGGATGACGCGGTATATCCATATTGTTTTGCAAAATTGTATATACCAATATACTCACATTTCTTTCTACTCTTACCATTTTTGGGTTTCCAGTTCTGCACATTCTTAGCTTTAGGAATTCTTTGATTTTTTGGGTGGATTTTCTATGTTTGGTTTTGGTTGTTTCGCACACAATTTTAACTATTAGTGGTTTTGTGGCTCATGATGATTAAGCCCATGGTTCTGTAATTTTGTTTAAGGAGTTACGCTTGTATTTTAATATAGGGTTAATGGATTTGGCTTTATGGATGACATGGTATATACATATTGTTTTGAAAAATTGTAAATAACAATATACTGACATTTCTTTATGCTCTTACCATTTTTGGGGTTCTAGTTCTGCACATTCTTAGCTTTAGGAATTCTTTGATTTTTTGGGTGGTTTTTCTATGTTTGGTTTTGGTTATTGCTAATTCATCCATGGCCATGGTCCCAACTTTACCCATGAAATTATTTGACTTTAACATCATTGAATATATGAATAAGATAATGATTAGTATTTTTATTTATATAGCAAAATGGACTGAAAACTGAAAATATGACTGATAGACTGAAAATTTAACTACTGAATGACTGAACTTACTTATGGTAGCAGGCCATTGGAATCTTAGGGCCTTCACTTCAAGCTTCAAATCTCAATGACGACCACCCACACTTGCAATATTAAAAGTAAAACTATATATATAATGGAATGTTGAATCAACTATAATTTCAGGCAAGAAAATTTTATAGCAACCTACCATTTACATGCCCTCCTCTAAGTGGCTAACCAGAAAGATCATTGAGTAAATAATAATTTTTCCCACGAAAGGTAGCAATCTTGAAAGGTCCTCCCCAAAAAAATTTGAATTTTCCATGCTTCCCTTTCTCCTGATTTATGGCATCCCATTTCAATACAAAAACTCCAATTTTAAAATCAGGTGCTTTAGTTCTTCTGTCATAAATTATTTTGATTCGGACTTGTATCAGCTGTGTACTCCTACATACCTCTTCTATAGACTACTAGAGTTGGATTATTTGACTAATTATTCTCTACATATCATTGGGTTATACTTAAACTTCTTGTAACAATTTCATGACTGAAACTCCTAACAAAGAAGGAAAAACTGCATCTATTCCATAAACTAATTGAAATGAAGACATGCCTATTGACATTTTGGTGCTCACTTGGTCAGCCCATAGTACATCTACCAATTTCTTATGTCAACTTCTTTTATTTTCTAGCAACATTTTCTTAATAATGTTGAGCGGGCTCCTGTTGGAAGATTTATCCAAGCCATTACCCTGAGGGTAATAGGTTGTCGAGTGGCCCAAAAAAATGTTATATTTATTACAGAAATCCACCATTTTCTTTGATCTAAATTCAGTAGCATTGTCTGTGATAAATTTTGTGGGAAGCCATATATGGAAAAAATATTGCCTTCCAAGAACTGAATGATCACTATGTCTATAGCCTGTCTAGTTCGAACTTCCTCGATCCACTTGGTTAAATAATAAGTTGTTTCAAATATCCATTTGTTTTGTCCAAATTAATTATGATGAATTTCACCGATAAAATCGAGCCCCCACTGTTGAAATGGTGACTCGACAACTATGATTTTTAGGGTAAGCGAGAGAAATTTCTTTCTTCCTTCGAATATCTGACATTCACGATGACTAGAAACCTTCTTATACACATAAACAAACAAAGTCTTCCGATAAAATACAACCCTTAGAACCTTTTTTGCTGTGGTTTCCCAAAACAAATTCCCACCACAGTCCCATTTATGAAAATCTTCCATTGTCTTTTCAACATCATCTTCCAATAGCCAATTTAACAACATTCCATCGAGATCCTTCCAGTACAAAAATTGATTTATAATACAAAATTTAAATGCTTTCTCTTTGGTTTTGGCCAAAACTGGAGGTTCTTGTAGGTGTTACAATACATACATAATATTAGCATACCATGGGGAAGCAACAGATTTTTCTAGAACTTGTTGAACTAACCTTGAGTTGCCTTCCTGTGAGAGGGCGGCGAGAATATTTTACTCTGTCATCATCATTTCCAGTCCCTTCCCTTTGATCAAACTTGTGGGCTTAATTTCTATGGCATACTCAAGTATGGAGGCAATCCGCTCAGCCATCCTTCCATCCAAATCACTCTAAGTAAGAATATCCTTGACAACAACACTTGGTACATAAGCAATAATATGAGAATTCAAAATACATACTCAGAAATCCTTCAAATCTTTTACTAAATAAAAGTCTTGTTTATCCATGATGTCATATTTAAGAGCAACATCTTTGAGTGTTCTGCTGGAAAATGAAATCGGTTATTCCACACCTTGCTAGTTTTTTGGAATTTGAAAAAAGCTGCTATACTATGCTTTGAGGCAAAAGAAAAGATGATAAAATCGCGGGTGTAATCCGGACTGACAAGTTCAGGGCCTTGGGATAGTGCATATTTTACCTCATTGAAGCATTTTCTAGTTTTTTCATTCCATTTAAATTCGTTGTCATTTTTTAACTTGTCTACAATTGTGCTTAAAAATTCCACCAGGTTGGGAAATCCTCCTTAAGAAATTTATCCTGCTAGTAAAAGACTGAATTTCCTTCTTGCTTCTGGGGATGCCCATTTTCTGAATAGCTGCAATTCTACTAGGATCAATTCTTCTACCGTATTTGGGAATTATATGGCCTAACATTTTAGCTTCTTCCAACACAAACAAATATTTTTTGGGATTCAATGAGATGCCATATTTTCTATACTTAATAAAAACTGCCCTCAAGTGCTGCAAATGATCCTCATTTGACTATGAATAGATAGTGATGTCATCAAGATATATCACCAGAAAATTTTTCTTTCTCCTCTACAAAAGCTATATCAATAGCTCACTAAAATTTTTCTCTCGCATTCATCAAACCAAAATGAATATTGGCATACTTGAAAGTACCCCACAGTGTACTAAACGAAATCTCGTCTTGATCTTCCGCGTGAACCAAAATTTTCTTATACCCTTAAAAACCATCTAGTAGTGACATTCTCCTTACACCCACCACTTTATGAAGGATATGATCCATTTTGGGAAATGGGTTGTTTTCCTTAAGAGACATCATATTCAAATTCCTAAAATCCACATACAATGTGATTTATCTTGTCCTTTTCCTGACTGGTACTAAATTAGGTAACCATTTAGAAAATCTGAGAGGTACTATAATTCCAACATCAAATAATTTCCTTAACTCCTTTTCGATCAAAGGAAGCAGAACATGATTTTTCCTCCACAGCTTCTATTTGAATGGCTTTTGATCCTCTTTGGTCCGTATTGTGTGCTGACTGATATTCTCGTCATATACCTTCAGATCTTCATATCCCTAGGAAAAAACATCAACAAATTCCTTCTGCAAATCTAAATACTTTTGTTTCATTTCTAGACATAGAGTTTTGGACAGCTTGATCATCTTCGATTTATCCGTTGTACGTATGTTATATTCCTCCACTCCGACCTCGGTAAGAATTAACTTTGGCCTCTTGGCTACATCATTTTGATAAAAAATCTCTTCCAATGGTACCAACCTTGTTGGAATAACATTATCTTTTAATTGCAACACTTTCAATATTTTCCCCTACTTTTCCAACCCTTCTTTCATTTCATTTACAAAATTATCCTTATCATCTTCTTCCCACGTGCAATCTTTTTTCAACCGCATCTTGGCAAATTCTTCTGTCGTTAATTTTTTTTTTCCAAATGTTTGTCATTCTCAAAATCCCGCCATGTGTTATCTAGGACAATGGGCCTATATTTTACTTCATCTTTGTGATTGCATATAATGCTTCTATAAATTTCAAAATCAGAGGCTGGTGTAGGGAAGGCATCGACAACAACATTCTCTCTTCTAGGAACAACTGAAAATTTATATTCAGAATAATTTTGCAAGCAATCTCGGACAACATTTTCGTAAGCATGCATCTGAGGATGTTTTGTCTGGTACTCACCTTTAAATTTCTTGATGACTATCTCTATATCCCCGTAGAAAGCTGTGCTTCTGGCTCGTGACTTCTTTAAGACTTGCAAACACAAGAGGAGTGCTTCATACTCCACCACATTGTTGGTGCATTCAAAAGCTAGTTTGTACGAGCAAAGATTAGTCTTTCCTACTTCATGGTTGATTATCCACACACCTGTCCCAACAACCTCTTTGCTTGCTACTTCGTCAAAATTCATGGTCAAAAGGTGTTGTTTTTTCTCTTCTTCTTCACTCACTTCAGCTTTCAAATTTTCAAATTTTTCATGGACTGTTTTGCTGTTCCGTTCCTCAATTTTCTTGTGGGTCTGTGTTATGTTTTCTTCTATTTTTATCTCTGTTATAAGGTTTGAACTTGTTTTTTCTTCATCAAGATAGTCAACAATAATTAGAAAAACTGAATCTAAATCAGAGTGAACAACATATATTGGATGATTTATGGGCTTCTCCTTGTTGCTGATCATATATTACATTATTGGTTCTCTGTACAACCTCCTATTTTTACCACAAAAGACTAAAAAAATGATGTAAAACATTTCGATCTAAATTGCACCCTGTAACTTTGTATCCATGACCTGGATAGGAGCATGCTAAACTTAGGAGGCATGTCAGCCAAATCAATTTCCATCACCATGCTCTTGGAGGGAATCTGAGTGAGAAAAACTGCTAGATCCTTTATCATTCCCAAACACTTTACCTTGTTAGAATTAAAAGAGTACATGTCCTTATATGGTCTGGTAATATCAAGCCCAAGCCTTTCTATGATCACCTATGGCATCAGGTTATGGGAAGCTCCAGAATCCATCATGGCATTCTGAAGAATTTGATCATGCACATTCAAGCGAACCTAAAAAGGAGGAACTTCACCATCTTCACCTTTGTCATCAGTATTTGGACCAAAAATTATAGTCGGATGGTCCTTTGTCATCAATTTTTGGACCAAAAATGATAGTTGGATGGTCCTGTCAGCTCTCTGTCACCCATCGGCCGAGCCTCGCAGCCCTCAGTGCTCGATTCCCAGAATCGACCCCTAGGGTGACGGGGGTCGATTCCCGAAATCGACCCCCAGGGCGGGGAGGGTCGATTCCCCGAATCGACCCCCACGGCGATGAGGGTAAATTTTTGGAATCGAACCCCAGGGCGGCATTGGGTCGACTCCCGAAATCGACCCCGAGGGCGGCAGGGTTTGATTCCTTGAATCGACCCACAGCGCAGCGGGGGTCGATTTCGGGAATCAAGTGCCACCTGCCTAGGGACCGCAGGGCTTGGCCGATAGGTGATAGATAGCCTCCACCTCTCCATCGCCCGTCAGCCGAGCCCTGCGGCTCGCAGGGCGGCGGTGGTGCGGTTTATCCAATATTTAATTAATTTTTTTATTAATTCTTTTTTACTTATTTTTTATTTATTTATTTATTTTTACATTTATTTTTAATTTTTTAATTTTTTTAACTAATTTATTATTATTATTAATTTTTTAAATTCATTTTTATTTTATTTTTTCATTTTTTAATTTAGTTTATTTTTTAATTTTTTATTTAATTTAATATTTTTTTTTTAATTTTTTTAATTAAAAAAAAATTGTATTCTTTTTCTTATTTGTTCATTTATTTTTCATATATGTATATATTCTTTTTATTTAATTTTAAATTTCTTTTTAAATTTAAATTTAAATTTTTAATGTTTTAAAATTTTTATTTGAATGTTGTCACTTCACCATATGTATACATAAAAAAGAGTCACTTCACCATCTTGACCTTCGTCAGCAATTTTTGGACCAAAAATGATAATCGGATGGTCGTTGTCAATCCTCAAAACCTTCGAAATTTGAGTCCTATATTGATCATTATTCAGCAACTCACTTAGAGGAATGGAAATTTTAAGTTTGGAAAGTTCGGTCTCAAAGTTGAAAGGATTTAGTGTCTTTTCTACCTCCTTAGGGACAACATCTTTCTTATCAACATTATCCTTTGAAGAATCATCTTTCCTTTACAAAATGGTAATTGGTGGATATCTCTTTTCACCACTGCTACTTGGCACATCCTTCTTTGCAGTGTTGGGTGCCACATCCTTCTTTACACTGTTGGGTGCCACATCCGTCTTTGTTGCACTGTTTCCCACATTTCTACTCCTTAAAGGGTGGTATCGCTTGGAATGGCGGTATCACTTGGTGTTGTTCTGGACCCTTTTGATCTATTTGCTTGATCTAAACTTGTGGTTTCTTTCTAAAATTAGGGCTTACGATTTGCAAACCCACTTGTGGTTCTCTACTAGTAGCCTGATCTGTAAAAGTAATTTTCTCCATCATATTCTCCAATGTCTTGACCAAGACGTCTAATTTTTCATTAGAGGAAGTGACAGACTCTTCTTTTGTAGTTACTCCTCTTTCTAACTTCGTCTTGGATTTCTTCACCAACAAATCAACCTCCACACTGACTGTGTTGCTTTTCATGTCTTCAAGTGTTGTGTAATTTCTTTGCCTAAGTTGGTATGCCATCTCGGGATCAAAACCATTAGGGTAAAGGAGTAAAGATAGTCCAGGAGGGGGATTTTTATCTGCAAGAATGGAGTTACACTTTACTGAACATGGTTGAAAAGTCCTGGATTGTTTCACCTGATTGTCTATTCAAACTATCATATTTGGAAAGGATTTGGAAAGGGGATTTTTTTCTCACCCCATATTTCAATGAAGGCATCCTTCTGTGCTTGATAGGTAGCAAAAGTTTTAGGTCTAACACTTCTGAACCACCTTTTGACCTCCTCATAGAAACTCTGTGCAAACAATATCATCTTTACATCCTCTTGATCAACGTCTTCAAGGTCCATGAAACCATTCGCTTTATCTATATGTTGTTTGGAAGTAATTTCACTCGTGGCATCATATTGAGGGAGTCTTTGGCCATAATTCTAAGGTAGATCATGTAATTGAGCATGAAGGTTTAAAGGGGCATATTTGGCTATCATTGCTAGTGTATGAATAAAAAATGAACTTGTTGTGGTACTAGTATGTATATAGGACACATAGGAAGGTAAAACAATATGTTGGGTGGTTGTTGTGGTAGGCAATGTAAGAACAACAAGAAAAGTAGGAGTTTCAATGAAAAGTGGGCTGGTAGGAGGTGCAAAAAATGATACAACAGATGTTGGGTCAGTGGGTGAAATAGAAGCAGCAATTCGAATAGAGAAAACAAGCTAGAAATTAATGGATTTCAACAGTTGGATGCAATTTATCCACCAAAATTTCAAATTATTGTGACTGAAACAATACACCTTTATCAAATTGATCGATGTATAATGTTGGAGGTAGGATATCAGGTCTTAACACAGATTCATCTACAAAAATCTCAAAGGTAAAGGTTTTAGATTTGGTCATGCACGAGAAACTTTCAAAATCAAGTCAAGCTCAAGATCTTTTATAGTGAATAAACCCTCAAGTAGAGAGTAAGATCTGCCAATAGTAATATTGGTAGCTTGATTTTATTCAGTGATTTTCCTCTTTCTAAGAAAATTTTCAGGATTTCTAATGATCTCTGGTGAATTAGGGTCAGGTTTTTTCCTAGTATATCTTTTAGAATCCATATTTTCTCACACAACCCCACATGCAGTCTACCATGACACAATTTCAAGTTAATTTTTATCCTATATATTTCTAACAACCTATCACGTCACATGGTAAGAATGAAATTTTCAACTCTCCCAGGCAAAATTTAACTTTTGATCCCTGACAATGACACCACTATGTTATCACCCTATAATTTAACCTCTATTCTTGGAAGGTTTACAGGGGTAACCACGGGCCCCTTAGGGTTAGATATTGGTCTTTTATAACTAGAGTGGGCTCCCTCACTTGAAACTTTCCAAATATAAAAGGAAATTAAATACGGTGATATATCATAGAGACCAGGTCTTTAGGTATAGTTTGGTTGAAATAATGGTTGAAATAATTGAAGAGGAGGGAAATTTCATGAGACAATTGTTTCAGGTCCTAAGACAAGACATCAGTGCATGCATGTAAACCTATTGTGATAGAGGCAAGGTAGATATGTTTCTAAATTACAACATTTGAAAAATACATTGAATGAACTCTTAAGAAACAATAACAAAACATAACGATATTTAACCACATGTGCAGAGCATTGAAACAACATGAATTCTGCAACATAAACTAAGATCAATTGTTTGACAGCTAAAAAATGAAATATGCATAGTATAACACATAAGAAGATAACAATAACTAGAAAGCATACCACAGGAATCTCTGAAATATTTCAAACACACACATAACAATGAAAATTAAAACATCAAACCCACAACACAATAGCCTTCTCTCAAAAATTGAACCCCCTATTCATATTTTTGTTTAGATTAAATAAAATATTACATGGTAAAAAATTATGCCAGGTTCAATGTATCCACCGAGTGGATCGAAACTAACATAAAAGGAAACATATGTTTTAAAACTGAAATAAAATTAAAAGTTAAACTGAAACAACCTTTCTTTTTATCTAATATTTTCAACCTATCTAGATGTCAATCTTATCTCAAAATAGATCATCCTAGAATCAAAGCCTCAGACTCAAGATGAAGATGGAAACAACGCTTCAAGCTGTGTTGCGCAACAACTCCATGTTGGCACACTTTTCTATGTGCTAGAGGAAAACTGGCTGATGACTTGGAATTGATAGAAATCTAAGTAGGAAATGGACCCTTCCATCCATTCTATGACAACTAGAAACCTCAAAATATCCATTCCACCTGTGTGGAGTAGTTGCGCAGCAACTATGCAACACGTGTGCAACAAAAATTTCAAAATTGTGTTTTGCACCTTTCTTACTGCCTCAAATTAAACAAGATGATTACAACTTCTCCATTAAATCTCTGTTATATACCATCAACCTCCAGAATGCAAAATAAACCATAAAACCTCCACAAAACATGAAAATACCCCTGTTGCACAATAATGAAAACTTTAGGAAAATAAACATTCGAGAAATGATCAACCTACACCATCACCTCCTTCTTATATTATTTGTTTAGGGATTGTTGGGAGATGCCTTAATGTCCTTATAGGATATTTCGGCTTCTTTTACCAATGGTGATTGAGTCGACTATGGCTTTGACTATGGTTTATGCCTTGGCCTAGGTACATTTCGAGATGCAGGTACTCCAGTTTTTGTTTTTATTTTTTCACTAACCTCTAGGCCTTTGAAAATTTATGTTTCATGAATCTCAATCTCCTCTTCAGCACTATATTTCTGGTGTAGACATTCCTCACATGTCTTCTTGTAGGGAGGGACCATTTGAGGAATACATTTACTCTGTCAATTGCCTTACAAGCTTAAATTATTTCCTTGTAAGCATCCACAATCAATTAGTTAACATATTTCTTAAAGTGTTCACTATCCTGAGATATTTGCATCAATTGCATTTGGAATTCTTCGAGCTCTTCCAAGTACCTTTGATAATCTCTCCACTGATAGAAATTAGGTTTGTCTGGTGATTGAGCTATCTACCTCATCTGTTCCACCCATACTAACTTACGCTTGGATGCTCTGGTCACAGGCTTCCTAGGTTTCATCTTGGGCTCCTCCATTTTCTCAACATTTATGACTTGCTTGCCCTTTTCATGTGCAGTAGGCTTAGGAGGATATTTTGATTCCTACTTTTGTTGGGATTCCTATGAGGCTATATGCCTAAGTCCAAGTTCTTTGTTCTACCTATTCAAGAAGCAAATCTTGAGTTGTGCCTTAACAAGAGCATCCGTCAATATAGAAACCTAAATATTTTCTTCCTCCATATGAACAACTTGTGCCTCCTCTGTATCTCCCTTTTTCCTGTCTTCTGGAATGGAAACAATTTTCTAAGGAGTTGTCTCATCAGTTACTTTCTTAGTTATCAACCTGGTTCTATGCCTTAATAGAATTTTTTTCTCATTTTTTTGTTGTTTGGACAACCTCTACTGTTTGAAGCTCTGTTATTGATGTTTTGAAGCGTGTTGGAGGATCGCTACACAACAGTTGTGTAGCACTGTGCATCCAACATTCTGGTTAGCACTACTGCACAACAAATTTTCCACAGTGAATGCAACCTTGTTTCTTGCCAATTGTTAACTGGGACTCAATCTGTGGTATTTTGAATTGACGATATATCTGGTAATTAGCACATAAATAGCATGAATGTACAATGCATGAGATTAAGGTGGCGGGGCGGGGGGTAGGGCGTAAAATACAATTTAATATGAATGATAAGTAAATGGTAATGGGAAAGACATAGGATGTAAGTTATTTACGAAGGAATATGAATGAAAGGGAAATGGGTAAATAGGGTAGGAACTAGGGAAGAAAGGGTAGATAAGAATATAGGATAAAGATGTAGGATATTTTTTAATGACCATACCTTAAGACCATCAAAACTATGACTATAATAAACTCAATTTGGACAATTTTTATTGACATGCCAGTAACTTATAACCCACTTTTACTTGACTGTACAAAACATATGCGACCATGAATCTCGTTGACTTGACATTCTTTCATGCTTTGGATGAAACCTTTATGGCATAAATTCGATGATGTCAGAAAAGTACCTTTGAGGTTGTGACATCAAAAGTAGTCATAGGCTCAACTTATTCAAAAACTGAAAATTAAAGGATATCAAAAATATATTTGATGAAAAAATAGACATAAAATTAGATGAAAAGTGGCAAAAGTGGATGCAAAATCAAATGCAATAGTCAATGCAAACTTGGATGCAAAATAGGATGCAAAATATGGTGCAATAGTAGGGGAAAACTTGGCACGATTTATGGTAAAACAAATGTGGATGCAACAACAAGCGTAAAAAAGGACACAAACTTGGATGTCAAAAGGAGTCAAACTTGGATGCAAAATAAAATGAAAAAGGGGATGTAAATGTGGAAATAAATATGGGTGCAATGGTGGACATTAAATTATATGAAAAATTGGATATAACAACAGACACAAAAAAATTCAAACTTGGATGCAAAATGGGATGTAAAAGTGGATCCAAACATGGGTGCAACATGAGAAAAAAAATTGGATGCAATGGAAGTAGATGGAAAAGTAGATGCAAAACCCAATGCATAAACCCAACACAAAAGTAGATGCAATATTTGATCCAAAAGAGGATGTGAACATGGATGAAAAATTGGAAGAAAAGGTGGGTACAATAGTAAGTGCAAAACATGGCGCAAATTGTGGCATAACAAAAGTGGATGTAATGATAGATGCAAAAGAAGAAGAAAACTTCAATGCAAACAAAGATTCAAAAATGTATGCAAAGGTGGATGTAAACATGGGTGCAACAGTGGATGCAAAATTGGATCCAACAAAAGTCGATGCAAAAGTAGATGCAAAATTGAACACAGAATTCGATGCACATCCTAATGCAAAAGTGGATACAAAAAGGGATGCACAAATAGATGTTAAAGACGATGAAAACCTAGATACAAATAAGGATGAAAACGTGGATGTAAAATTAGAAGCAAAAGTGGGTTCAAAGGGAGGTGCCAAACTAGGTGCAAATTGTGGCACAACAAAATTGGATGCAATAGTGGACACAATAATAGATGCAAAAGAGGATGTAAATATGGATGCAAAAGTGGATGCAACAAAAGTAGATGCAAAACTAGACACAAAACTCGACGAAAAACTTGGCATAAAGTGCATGCGAAAATTGATAAAAAATGGATGCAAAAAATGATTTAAAAAAGGATCAAAATATGGTGCAAAAGTTGATGCAAGTGTAGGCACAAAAAGTGGATGCAATAGAGGATGAAAATGTAGGTGAAACAAAATTAGGTGCCAAACTTGATGCAAAACCCGGGGCAACGGATGGCACAAAAATTGGCATAAAACGTAGTGCAAAACCTGGTGCAAAGCCTTTGGCAATCCATGGTGCTAAACTGGGTGTAAGACTTGGTGCAAAATTTAGTGCAAATTTTGCATCAAGTTTAGCACCATATTTGATAAATGGATGTAAATAGTAGAAAAGATGGGCTTTATACGCAAAAAAGGAAGCAAAAAGGGACACTAATCACATGGTTTTGTTGTAGTGCCAATAACTAGTTTGGATTGGATTTGAAGGAGCTTGAGGGTTTGCTTGTATCTTTAGCTATTTGGAAAAGTACTAGTTGGTGGTCAAATTTGGCACCTATTTCCAATCAAATTATAATTTGTACTTTGTCTAATGTAAGTAAGTGAAATATTAGGAACCTATCTTGTTTCTTATCCACCTTTACTTCATCAATCCTTTGATTCCTCCAAAGAAAGACTATCTTATATTGTTTCACATTTATCAAGTCAACTTCCTCCATAATATTTATAATGAAATATATTTGTAGGTATGTTGAAGTAGAACTAACCAAAATCTTGTCTTTGCTAATTATAGAGTTAATATCCGAACCTAAAATAACATTATTTTCTTTAAATTAATCCTAAAAAATAAATTCACCCAAAATTGATATTGATGATATTTTAAGAGTTTCCCATTTCCGGAGAGTTTGCTCTCTCAATTAAAACCCAATTAAAAAAAAAAAGGTATATTTTAAGAGTTTCCCATTTCCGGAGAGTATATCTTTGCTCTCTCAATTAAAACCCAATTAAAAAAAAAAAGGTTGAATAACCCAAAAATTGGATTAAATTACATTCTCATTTGATTTAATTTATTTTATGGGTATAACTATAATTACGTTCTTTTTAAAGTACGTTTCCAACCAACCACTACTCGTAACTTGAGTGCTGAAATTAAATTTTCACGGTCATAATGGCTTTTTCCATTCCATTTTCCAATTCAAATTCAAAGGGCTGCAGCCTGTCTCTCTATCAGGATAATACATTTTCCAATTCAAAGGGCTGCGTCTATCACGATAATACAGCGATAATACTGCGCCGACTCATGAAGAGAAAACTTAACCCAACGGTTCACGGCACTCCACCACATTTGAATTCATCACTCAACGTTAACGCCACTCCACCACATTTGAATTCATCTCTCCACGTTTTATGATATATAAGTATCATCACTACCATCGAATTGGTGCCGCAATCTCACAAATATTATCTGTGTTCGTGTAGGCGAAGGCGATTAGAATTTAGAAAATCGATCGATAAATCTGTCGTAAATATCAAAACATCATTTGCAAGTTTTCAACATCACCAGAATTTTGATCGCATATTTGTGGGGGTGTTTCATTCATTTTTAATTAGGTAGAAGAGAGAGCAGAATTAAAAGCAAAGAGGCAATGGCAGAGATTGTTAAGGTGCAACCACAAGAACAAAACGCAGTTGTTAATGTCAGCGAAGTTATTAATAATGGCAGAAGAAATCAGCAAGTTATTAATAATGGCCAGAAGGATAAGGAGAATGAATCAGTACCCAAATCTCCGGGAGTTATTGATAATGGCAACGAGAAGGAGAATGAATCAGCACCCAGTTCTCAGAGAGTTATTAATAATGAATCACTGGGGCCAAAATCTCTGTATGTGGGGGATTTGGAGCCCAGTGTTAGCGACCCCGAGATTCAGGAACTCTTCCAGAGGATTGGTCCGGTGGTCAGTGTTCGCATATGCAGAGATGCCATAAGCAAGACATCTCTGGGATACGGCTATGTCAATTACAGCACTGCTGAAAATGCCAGCGAGGCTTTACGCAGCTTGAATTTTACACCCATTAATGGAAAGCCTATTCGGATAATGTACTCACAGCGTGACCCCACCATCCGCGAGTGTGGAACTGCAAACATATTTATTAAGAATCTTCACAAAGCAATAGACAACAAAAATCTGTATGAGAAATTCTCCGTGTTCGGACCCATTCTCTCTTCCAAGATCGCAACAGATGCATCAGGGCACTCCAAAGGATATGGATTCGTGCATTTTGAGCAAGACGAGGCAGCACAAAATGCAATAAAATGTATGAATGGTGCGTTGATAAATGATATGCGGGTTTATGTTGGCCCATTTATGAAAAAGGAAGAGAGAGAAAAAACGAAACTCATGAAAAATGAGGAGAGAACGAAAGAAATTCATGAAAAAGGAGGAGCCAGAGCCGGAACAAACAAATGGAGAAGCTAAGTTTAAAAATGTTTTTGTTAATAATTTATCAGAGTCGATGAATGATGGGGACTTGAGGAAATACTTTAGTGATTATGGAACAATTATCAGTGTGGCAGTCATTAGGGATGTTGCTGGAAGGTCAAAGTGTTTTGGATTTGTTAATTTTGAGAATGTAGATGCTGCAGCAAAGAGCGTTGAGAGTTTAAATGGCAAAAAAATTGATGGCAGGGAATGGTACGTTGGAAAAGCACTAAAAAAATCTGAATTGAGAGAGCAATCTGGAACAAATCTGTATTTAAAACATTTGGATGATAGTATTGATGATAACAAGTTAAGAGAATTGTTTTCTATTTATGGCTCAATTACTTCATGCAAGGTAATGAGAGATTGTCATGCACACAGTAAAGGTTCAGGATTTATCTCATTCTCATCTCCTCATGAAGCATCCAGAGCTTTGGCAGAAATGGATAAGAAATTTGTTCTTGGCAAGCCTCTTTATGTTGCTTTGGCTCAGCGAAAAGATGAGAGAAGAGCAAAGCTACAGTCTTATTTTTCTCAGTTTCCTAGTCCAGTTGAGCAAAAAGAGGAGAAAATAGAAAAACTTCAATCTCATTTATCCCAGTTGCCTAATCCAGTTGAGAAAAAAGAGAAGAAAAGTAAAAAACTACAATCCAATTTCTCCTCATTGCCTAATTCAGTTGGCATGGAACCAACACATTGCGTTAGTGTCCCTATGAAAAATAGGGAAGATCCTACATCATATCATCCAATTGGTATGGTGCCAACTCTGAGAAGTCCAACATCATTTCATCCAGTTGGCATGGTACCAAGTAATTTTTCCTCTTTCCCCACGTACAACTGTAGACGTTATAGACAAAACCAACACATGTTTAATGGCCATGGCCAGGGACAACCTACATCATAGACACTTTGCTTCTTCTTAGTGTTTAGTTACATTTTTATTGTTATTTTTTTTCATTAATTATGGTCTGTGCTTCTTTCTAGTGTTTAGTTACATTTTTTTTCATTAATTATGGTCTTTGGTCTTAAAATTTATATTGAGACTTGAATTTATTTCTTTCAAATAAAGAAAAAATGTAAGGTTTTGTTTTTATTTTGCTATTAAAACATATAGATAAATATGGGTGAAGATCACCATAGCATAAGCTAATTAACATTATTTATCTATGCATATCTTTAGTTAGTAAGTATAATATTATGTCTTTCCCATTCCTAATTTCGTTTTTAACTTGTAATGTTCATAACACTCCAAATTAATAATAATTTTAGAATTTGATTTAGTGTTAATAACTAGAAGTAGTACTTGATTAATATTTGGTTAGTCTATAAGAAGGCAGTTTATTGGTTATTTGCTTGCAAGTACCCCCAAGGATTGTTACTTCCTTGAAGATTGTACTCTTCCTACTCCTCTCAACAATTAAAGTGAAGGATTTTAAGAGTGATTTTTGGTTAAATCCTTATCTTATGTTTAGATGTTTTTGGGAGTGGGTGTGTGTTGATACTTAGCCATTTCAATTTTTAAAATATTGTTGGGAATTTATGTTTAGATAAATTTATTGTTTATTGGAGGACATTCTTCCTAAAATGTTTATGTTTCTAGGAATTTTTTTTGTTTCAGGAAAGTTATTCTTTCAAATGGATTCTATTTCCAAAAAAAATTGTTTAATTGTATTTAAATGTTGATTGCTAATTTGGTTTATTTTTAAGTTTGCATGATGAAATAGTTGAATTCAGAAAAACAAGTGTGTTCTTAGAACTAGTTATGCACATTCTTAGCTTTAGGAATTATTTGGTTTTTTGGGTGGTTTTTCTATGTTTGGTTTTGGTTATTTCCCACACATAATTTTATCTTTTAATGGCTTTGTGGCTCATGATGATTAAGCCCGTGATTTTGTAATTTTGGTTGAGTTACACTTGTATTTTAATATAGGGTTAATTGATTTGGGTTTATGGATGACGCGGTATATCCATATTGTTTTGCAAAATTGTATATACCAATATACTCACATTTCTTTCTACTCTTACCATTTTTGGGTTTTCAGTTCTGCACATTCTTAGCTTTAGGAATTCTTTGATTTTTTGGGTGGATTTTCTATGTTTGGTTTTGGTTATTTCGCACACAATTTTAACTATTAGTGGTTTTGTGGCTCATGATGATTAAGCCCATGGTTCTGTAATTTTGTTTAAGGAGTTACACTTGTATTTTAATATAGGGTTAATGGATTTGGCTTTATGGATGACATGGTATATACATATTGTTTTGCAAAATTGTAAATAACAATATACTGACATTTCTTTATGCTCTTACCATTTTTGGGTTTCTAGTTCTGCACATTCTTAGCTTTAGGAATTCTTTGATTTTTTGGGTGCTTTTTCTATGTTTGGTTTTGGTTATTGCTAATTCATCCATGGCCATGGTCCCAACTTTGCCCATGAAATTATTTGACTTTAACATCATTGAATATATGAATAAGATAATGATTAGTATTTTTATTTATATAGCAAAATGGACTGAAAACTGAAAATATGACTGATAGACTGCAAATTTAACTACTGAATGACTGAGCTTACTTATGGTAGCAGACCATTGGAATCTTAGGGCCTTCACTTCAAGCTTCAAATCCCAATGACGACCACCCACACTTGCATTATTAAAAGTAAAACGATATATATAATGACATGTTGAATCAACTATAATTTCAGGCAAGAAAATTTTATAGCAACCTACCATTTACATGCCATCCTCTAAGTGGCTAACCAGAAAGATCATTGAGTAAATAATAATTTTTCCCACGAAAGGTAGCAATCTTGAAAGGTCCTCCCAAAAAAATTTGAATTTTCCATGATTCCCTTTCTCCTGATTTATGTCATCCCATTTCAATACAAAAACTCCAATTTTAAAATCAGGTGCTTTAGTTCTTCTGTCATAAATTATTTTGATTCGGACTTGTATCAGCTGTGTACTCCTACATACCTCTTCTATAGACTACTAGAGTTGGATTATTTGACTAATTATTATCTACATATCATTGGGTTATACTTAAACTTCTTGTAACAATTTCATGACTGAAACTCCTAACAAAGAAGGAAAAACAACATATATTCCATAAACTAATTGAAACGAAGACATGCCTATTGACATTTTGGTGCTCACTTGGTCAACCCATAATACAGCTACCAATTTCTTATGTCAACTTCTTTTATTTCCTAGCAACATTTTCTTAATAATGTTGAGTTGGCTGCTGTTGGAAGATTTATCCAAGCCATTACCCTGAGGGTAATAGGTTGTCGAGTGGCCCAAATTTTTTTTATATTTATTACAGAAATCCACCATTTTCTTTTATCGAATTTCAGTAGCATTGTCTGTGATACATTTTGTGGGAAGCCATATATGGAAAAAATATTGCCTTCCAAGAATTGAATGATCACTATGTCTATATCCTGTCCAGTTCGAACTTCCTCGATCCACTTGGTTAAATAATCAGTTGTTTCAAATATCCATTTGTTTTGTCCAAATTACTTATGATGAATTTCACCGATAAAATCGAGCCCCCACTGTTGAAATGGTGACTCGACAACTATGAATTTTAGGGTAAGCGAGATAAATTTCTTCCTTCCTTCGAATATCTGACATTCACGATGACTAGAAACCTTCTTATACACATAAACAAACAAAGTCTTCCGATAAAATACAACCCTTAGAACCTTTTTTGTTGTGGTTTTCCAAAACAAATTCCCACCACAGTCCCATTTATGAAAATCTTCCATTGTCTTTTCAACATCATCTTCCAATAGCCAATTTAACAACATTCCATCGAGATCCTTCCAGTACAAAAATTGATTTATAATACAAAATTTAAATGCTTTCTCTTTGGTTTTGGCCAAAACTGGAGGTTCTTGTAGGTGTTACAATACATACATAATATTAGCATACCATGGGGAAGCAACGAATTTTTCTAGAACTTGTTGAACTAACCTTGAGTTGCCTTCCTGTGAGAGGGCAGCGAGAAAATTAATTTTAAGTGACTAAATATTTTACTCTGTCATCATCATTTCCAGTCCCTTCCCTTTGATCAAACTTGTGGGCTTAATTTCTATGGCATACTCAAGTATGGAGGCAATCCGCTCAACCATCCTTCCATCCAAATCACTCTAATTAAGAATATCCTTGACAACACCACTTGGCACATAAGCAATAATATGAGAATTCAAAATACATATTCAGAAATCCTTCAAAGCTTTTACTAAATAAAAGTCGTGTTTATCCATGATGTCATATTTAAGAACAACATCTCTGCGTGTTCTGCTGGAAAATGAAATCGGTTATTCCACACCTTGCTAGTTTTTCGGAATTTGAAAAAAGCTTCCATACTATGCTTTGAGGCAAAATAAAAGATGATAAAATCGCTGGTGTAATCCGGACTGACAAGTTCAGGGCCTTGGGATAGTACATATTTTACCTCATTGAAGCATTTTCTAGTTTTTTCATTCCATTTAAATTCGTTGTCATTTTTTAACTTGTCTACAATTGTGCTTAAAAGTTCCACCAGGTTGGGAAATCCTCCTTAAGAAATTTATCTTGCTAGTAAAAGACTGAATTTTCTTCTTGCTTCTGGGGATGCCCATTTTCTGAATAGCTGCAATTCTACTAGGATCAATTCTTCTACCGTATTTGGGAATTACGTTCACTCCAATATGCTCACTCCAATATGCTTGAACGCCTCATCCAATACATATTACGTTGTGTGCTTTATACAATACCGTCCACACTGTAATACAGCTCTGTCATCCAATACATAATACGCTGCATGCTTTATACAATACTGCCCATTCATAACACATCACCATTCATACCGCTCACCATTTCAATACATTCCAATTTTAACAATCGACCCTCCCTCATATTGAATACCACTTCACTTATAACACCGCTCTACCATATTACCGCACTGTCATAGTTATGATACCACTTTGTCATAATACCGCCCCTTTCATACATTCACAATACCGCCTTTCTATTTTTAATACATCGCTGTCCATATATCAACACAGTCATATATTACAACGCGCCATATTGAATACTCCATATTACATCATTCACGCCATATTAGGTTCTGTTCGTCATTTATTCTCACTGTCATATTGAATACCGTCCCCCCTCCCCACCATATTTTCAATACATATAAATTTTCCTTCTTCAAACACAAAAAAAAATATTTTTTTGGTGCAGAATTCAGTATTTTTAGCAAGAGTTTTTGTCCTTTTAAATTCAGTATATTTTCCAGCAAAGAGTTTTTGTCCCCTTTAATTGAGCAAATTTCCAGAATTTAAAGTTTTCTAGCAGAATTTTTTCCTCTTCAAAAGAATTTTTTCCAGCAAACTAATGCATTCTCTCATCTCTATTGTTGGGGTGGTTCTCTCCGGCAAAGAGAACTATCTTGAATGGTCTCGGAAGATTAAACACACACTCATTTTTAATGAGTTGTGGAGAGGAATCTGTGAAGTACAAGAAGGAAATCCACCAGCAAAGCCCACTTCAGACAAAGAGCTCGCCATTTGGGAAAACAAGAACTGCAAGGCCTATGCCTTGATTGCAGCTTCCGTAAATGAAGAGGTGAGTCGCCATATTTCATCATTCTCAAATGCGTATGATGCCTTGAGCAAGCTAAAAGAACTCTATGACTCACATTCAGAATTATAAAATGTTCAACCGATGATTAAGCTGTTCAGTCTTGAAATGAAGAATGATGATCCCATTGCCTTAGCTTCAGAAGTTAGATCGATCATGCATGATATTGATAGCACTGGTGTAAAAATGGACATACCTCTCATAGCATATGTTAAGGCATTATATCCGACTTACTCACATTATCTTGAGTCTTTGCAAGCAAGTGGGAACCTTGAGCATATCACCTTTGATACACTTGAGAAAAAGTTTGCAGAAAGAGAGAAAGCTTTCGGGAAGATGACAGTCCCTTCGTCTTCTGAAGAGGCTACATACTTGGCACATAGAGAAAAGAGTCATGCTCCAGATTCATCCAGAGGAAGAGGTGGCAGAAGAGGAAGAGGAAGAAGAAACTTCATAGAAAGGGGGGGCAGACAATCCGACAAATCCAATCTTCATTGCACACGTTGCAATAAAGATGGACATGATGCATCCAAATGCAGAACACCTTGGGAGAAAATTGAGCAGCAAAGAAATCAAGACAAAGGTAAAACTAATGACAAAGACAAAGGTAAAGCACCTCAATCAACTCATTATGTTCTAGCACATTGTAACAATGGAGTAACTGAAAACATATTTGATGTTTCATTTACTTCATGGAGAGATGATTGGTTGCTAGATTCAGGAGAAACATGTCACATGACATTTAGAAAATATTTTTTTGAAGAATTCACTGACAAAGTTGATGGAGCAGTATATTTCACAGATAAATCCAAACTCAAGCCATCAGGGCTTGGCACAATCAGGCTTAAACTGCCTGGTCTTCCAGATCATATCCTACATGAGGTTCTATACCTCCCTTAGTTGAGGATAAACTTGTTGTCCCTGGTCCAAATCCCCTAGCAAGGACACTCCATTCACTTGTTTGATGGCAAGGAAGAGGTCAGAAAAGCATCAGATCACTCACTTGTCATGGAGGGAATAGAAGAAGGGAGACTCTTGAAGCTGAAAGGTTCATCTGCTCATTCTCAAAACTTTGCATTCAGTTCACATCATGATGAAGGTACATTCCCATCAAGTCTTTTATGGCATGCTAGATTTGGACACTTAAACTATGAAAGCCTTCGTTTGTTGAAGAAAAATGGTGTTAATGGACTGCCTACAATTCCTAGAAAACCTAAATAATGTGATGCTTGTATTCTAGGAAAGCATAGCAAACAGCCATTTCATGATTCACACTCCAGAGCACATAGAAAACTTGAGCTTGTTCATTAAGATTTATGTGGCCCTATGCCTATTTCTTCTGCAAATGGAAACAAATACATGATGACATTTACATCAATTTTACATTCTTGAAAAATAACATGGAGTGAACCATAGAACTGCATCAGAATGTGTTGGATTTACTTATTGAAGAACAAGTCTGATGCTTTTCAAACTTTCAATAATTTTCATGCATGGATTGAAAATGATGCACAAACACATATTGGCTCTCTACGTACTGATAATGGAAAAGAATACACTTCAAACGAATTTGAAAATTATCTTCGTCAAACATCAAACAACTGTGCCATATAATCCCCAACAGAACGGTCTAGCTGAAAGAATGTACAGAACTATTTTAAATATGGTTCACTCCATGTTATTTTTCAAGAATGTAAAATTGATGTTTTGGGTTGATGCAGGTCTATGTGCTGTTTACATAAAGAATAGGTGTCCTTCTAGTTCAATTAGAAACAAAACTCCTTTTGAAATGTGGCATGGCCACATTCCTTCGGTAAAGCATTTCAGGGTCTTTGGGTCCACCTGTTATGCCTTGATACCCAAGGGTCAAAGGAACAAACTTGGTGCTAGAAGCAGAAAATGTATCTTCTTGGGGTACTCCAATACCTCCAAAGGATATCGTCTCTATGATGAAACAAATAAGAAGTTTGTAATAGCAAGAGATGTCATATTCCTTGAATCTCCCAAGAGTGAAAAGGTTGTTGAGCGGCAACTTGATCCCGAAATCGACCCCGAGGGCGGCAGGGGTTGATTCCTTGAATCGACCCCCAGGGTAGCGGGGGTCAATTTCTGGAATCGAGTGCCACCTACCTAGGGGCCGCAGGGCTCGGCCGACAAGCGACAGATAGCCTCCACCTCTCCGTCGCCCGTCAGCCGAGCCTTGGGGCTCCCAGGGCGGCGTTGGTGTGGTTTATCCAATATTTAATTATTTTTTTTATTAATTCTTTTGTACTTATTTTTTATTTATTTATTTTTAATTTTTTAATTTTTTTTAATTAATTTATTATTATTATTATTATTATTAATTTTTTAAATTCATTTTTAAATTTTGTTTTCATTTTTTAATTTAGTTTATTTTTTAATTTTTTATTTAATTTAATATTTTTGTTTTTTTTTCAATTTATCTATTTTTTATTTTTATTTTTTAATTTTATTTTTATTTTTAATTTTTTTTAATTAAAAAAAAATTGTATTTTTTTTCTTATTTGTTCATTTATTTTTCATATATGTATATATTCTTTTTATTTAATTTTAAATTTCTTTTTAAATTTTAATTTTAATTTTTAATGTTTTAAAATTTTTATTTGAATGTTGTCACTTCACCATATGTATACATAAAAAAGAGTCACTTCACCATCTTGACCTTCGTCAGCAATTTTTGGACCAAAAATGATAGTCGGATGGTCGTTGTCAATCCTCAAAACCTTCGAAATCTTAGTCCTATATTGATCATTATTCAGCAACTCACTTAGAGGAATGGAAATTTTAAGTTTGGAAAGTTCGGTCTCAAAGTTGAAAGGATTTAGTGTCTTTTCTACCTCCTTAGGGACAACATCTTTCTTATCAACATTATCCTTTGAAGAATCATCTTTCCTTTACAAAATGGTAATTGGTGGATATCTCTTTTCACCACTGCTACTTGGCACATCCTTCTTTGCAGTGCTGGGTGCCACATCCTTCTTTACACTGTTGGGTGCCACATCCGTCTTTGTTGCACTCTTTCCCACATTTCTACTCCTTAAAGGGTGGTATCACTTGGAATGGCGGTATCACTTAGTGTTGTTCTGGACCCTTTTGATCTATTTGCTTGATCTAAACTTGTGGTTGCTTTCTAAAATTAGGGCTTACGATCTGCAAACCCACTTGAGGTTCTCTACTAGTAGCCCGTTCTGTCAAAGTAATTTTCTCCATCATATTCTCCAATGTGTTGACCAAGATGTCTAATTTTGCATTAGAGGAAGTGACGGACTCTTCTTTTGTAGTTACTCCTCTTTCTAACTTCGTCTTGGATTTCGTCACAAACAAATCAGCCTCCACACTGACTGTGTTGCTTTTCATGTCTTCAAGTGTTGTGTAATTTCTTTGCCTAAGTTGGTAGGCCATCTCGGGATCAAAACCGTTAGGGTAAAGGAGTAAAGCTAGTCCAGGAGGGGGATTTTTGTCTGCAAGAATGGAGTTACACTTTACTGAACATGGTTGAAAAGTCCTGGATTGTTTCACCTGATTTTCTATTCAAACTATCATATTCGGAAAGGATTTGGAAAGGGGATTTTTTTCTCACCCCATCTTTCAATGAAGGCATCCTTTTGTGCTTGATAGGTAGCAAAAGTTTCAGGTCTAACACTTCTTAACCACCTTTTGACCTCCTCATAGAAACTCTATGCAAACAATATCATCTTTACATCCTCATGATCAACGTCTTCAAGGTCCACGAAACCATTCGCTTTATCTATATGTTGATTGGAAGAAATTTCACTCGTGGCATCATATTGAGGGAGTCTTCGGCCATAATTCTAAGGTAGATCATGTAATTGAGCATGAAGGTTTAAAGGGGCATATTTGGCTATCATTGCTAGTGTATGAATAAAAAATGAACTTGTTGTGGTACTAGTATGTATATAGGACACATAGGAAGGTAAAACAATATGTTGGGTGGTTTTTGTGGTAGGCAATGTAAGAACAACAAGAAAAGTAGGAGTTTCAATGAAAAGTGGGCTGGTAGGAGGTGCAAAAAATGATACAATAGATGTTGGGTCAGTAGGTGAAATAGGAGCAGCAATTCGAATAGAGAAAACAAGCTAGAAATTAATGGATTTCAACAGTTGGATGCAATTTATCCACCAAAATTTCAAATTATTGTGACTGAAACAATACACCTTTATCAAATTGATCGATGTATAATGTTGGAGGTAGGATATCAGGTCTTAACACAGATTCATCTACAAAAATCTCAAAGGTAAAGGTTTTAGATTTGGTCATGAACGAGAAACTTTCAAAATCAAGTCAAGCTCAAGATCTTTTATAGTGAATAAACCCTCAAGTAGAGAGTAAGATCTACCAATAGTAATATTGGTAGCTTGAGTTTATTCAGTGATTTTCCTCTTTCTAAGAAAATTTTCAGGATTTCTAATGATCTCTGGTGAATTAGGGTCAGGTTTCTTCCTAGTATATCTTTTAGAATCCATATTTTCTCACACAACCCCACGTGCAGTCTACCATGACACAATTTCAAGTTAATCTTCATCCTATATATTTCTAACAACCTATCACGTCACATGGTTAGAATGAAATTTTCAACTCTCCCAGGAAAAATTTAACTTTTGATCTCTGACAATGACACCATTATGTTATCACCCTATAATTTAACCTCTATTCTTGGAAGGTTTACAGGGGTAACCACGGGCCCCTTAGGGTTAGATATTGGTCTTTTATAACTAGAGGGGGCTCCCTCACTTGAAACTTTCCAAATATAAAAGGAAATTAAATACGGTGATATATCATAGAGACCAGGTCTTTAGGGATAGTTTGGTTGAAATAATGGTTGAAAAAATTGAAGAGGAGGGAAATTTCATGAGGCAATTGTTTCAGGTCCTAACACAAGACATCAGTGCATGCATGTAAACCTATTGTGATAGAGGCAAGGTAGATATGTTTCTAAATTACAACATTTGAAAAATACATTGAATGAACTCTTAAGAAACAATAAAAAAACATAACGATATTTAACCACATGTGTAGAGCACTGAAACAACATGAATTCTGCAACATAAACTAAGATCAATTGTTTGACAGCTAAAAAATGAAATATGCATAGTATAACATATAAGAAGATAACAATAACTAGAAAGCATACCACAGGAATCTCTGAAATATTTCAAACACACACATAACAATGAAAATTAAAACAGCAAACCCACAACACAATAGCCTTCTCTCAGAAATCGAACCCCCTATTCATATTGTTGTCTAGATTAAATAAAATATTACATTGTAAAAACTTATGCCAGGTTCAATGTATCCACCGAGTGGATCGAAACTAACATAAAAGGAAACATATGTTTTAAAACTAAAATAAAATAAAAAGTAAAACTGAAACAACCTTTCTTTTTATCTAATATTTTCAACCTATCTAGGTGTCAATCTTATCTCAAAATAGATTATCCTAGAATCAAAGCCTCAGACTCAAGATGAAGATGGAAACAACGCTTTAAGCTGTGTTGCGCAACAACTCCATGTTGGCACACTTTTCTATGTGCTAGAGGAAAACTGGTTGATGACTTGGAATTGATAGAAATCTAAGTAGGAAATGGACCCTTCCATCCATTCTATGACAACTAGAAACCTCAAAATATCCATTCCACCTGTGTGGAGTAGTTGCGTAGCAACTATGCAACACGTGTGCAACAAAAATTTCAAAATTCTGTTTTGCACCTTTCTTACTGCCTCAAATTAAACAAGATGATTACAACTTCTCCATTAAATCTCTGTTATATACCATCAACCTCCAGAATGAAAAAATAACCATAAAACCTCCACAAAACATGAAAATACCCCTGTTGCGCAATAATGAAAACTTTAGGAAAATAAACATTCGAGAAATGATCAACCTACAACATCACCTCCTTCTTATATTATTTGTTTAGGGATTGTTGGGAGATGCCTTAATGTTCTTATAGGATATTCCAGCTTCTTTTACCAATGGTGATTGAGTCGACTATGGCTTAGACTATGGTTTATGCCTTGGCCTAGGTACATTTTGAGATGCAGGTACTCCAGTTGTTGTTTTTATTTTTTCACTAACCTCTAGGCCTTTGAAAATTTATGTTTCATGAATCTCAATCTCCTCTTCAGCACTATATTTCTGGTGTAGACATTCCTCACCTGTCTTCTTGTAGGGAGGGACCATTTGAGGTATACATTTACTCTGTCAATTGCCTTACAAGCTTAAATTATTTCCTTGTAAGCATCCACAATCAATTAGTTAACATATTTCTTAAAGTGTTCACTACCCTGAGATATTTGCATCAATTGCATTTGGAATTCTTCAAGCTCTTCCAAGTACCTTTGATAATATCTCCACTGATAGAAATTAGGTTTCTCTGGTGATTGAGCTATCTACTTCATCTGTTCCACCCATACTAACTTAGGCTTGGATGCTCTGGTCATAGGCTTCCTAGGTTTCATCTTGGGCTCCTCCATTTTCTCAACATTTATGACTTGCTTGCCCTTTTCATGTGCAGTAGGCTTAGGAGGATATTTTGATTCCTACTTTTGTTGGGATTCCTACGAGACTATATTCCTAAGTCCAAGTTCTTTGTTCGACCTATTCAAGAAGCAAATCTTGAGTTGTGCCTTAACAAGAGCATCCGTCAATATAGAAACCTAAATATTTTCATCCTCCATATGAACAACTTGTGCCTCCTCTGTATCTCCCTTTTTCCTGTCTTCTGGAATGGAAACAATTTTCTAAGGAGTTGTCTCATCAGTTACTTTCTTAGTTATCAACCTGGTTCTATGCCTTAATAGAATTTTCTTCTCGTTTTTTTGTTGTTTGGACAACCTCTACTATTTGAAGCTCTGTTATTGATGTTTTGAAGCGTGCTGGAGGATCGCTACGCAACGGTTGTGTAGCACTGTGCTTCCAACATTCTGGGTAGCACTACTGCACAACAAATTTTCCACAGTGAATGCAACCTTGTTTCTTGCCAATTGTTAACTGGGACTCAATCTGTGGTATTTTGAATCGATGATATATCTGGTAATTAGCACATAAATAGCATGAATGTACAATGCATGAGATTAAGGTGGCGGGGCGGGGGGGAAGGGGGGGTGTAAAATACAATTTAATATGAGTGATAAGTAAATGGTAATGGGAAAGACATAGGATGTAAGCTATTTATGAAGGAATATGAATGAAAGGGAAATGTGTAAATAAGGTAGGAACTAGGGAAGCAAGGGTAGATAAGAATACAAGATAAAGATGTAGGATATTTTTTAATGACCATACCTTAAGACCATCAAAACTCTGACTATAATAAACTCAATTTGGACAATTTTTATTGACATACCAGTAACATATAACCCATTTTTACTTGACTGTACAAAACATATGCGACCATGAATCTCGTTGACTTGACATTCTTTCATGCTTTGGATGAAACCTTTATGGCATAAATTCGATGATGTCAGAAAAGTACCTTTGAGGTTGTGACATCAACAGTAGTCATAGGCTCAACTTATTCAAAAACTAAAAATTAAGGGATATGAAAAATATATTTGATGAAAAAATAGACATAAAATTAGATGAAAAGTGGCAAAAGTGGATGCAATAGTCAATGCAAACTTGGATGCAAAATATGGTGCAATAGTAGGGGAAAACTTGGCACGATTTATGGTAAAACAAATGTGGATGCAACAACAAGCGCAAAGAAGGACACAAACTTGGATGTCAAAAGGAGTCAAACTTGGATGCAAAATAAAATGAAAAAAGGGATGTAAATGTGGAAATAAATATGGGTGCAATGGTGGACATTAAATTATATGCAAAATTGGATATAACAACAGACACAAAAAAATTCAAACTTGGATGCAAAAAGGGATGTAAAAGTGGATCCAAACATGGGTGCAACATGAGAAACAAAATTGGATGCAATGGAAGTAGATGGAAACGTAGATGCAAAACCCAATGCATAAACCCAACACAAAAGTAGATGTAATATTTGATCCAAAAGAGGATGTGAACATGGATGAAAAATTGGAAGAAAAAGTGGGTACAATAGTAAGTGCAAAACATGGCGCAAATTGTGGCACAACAAAAGTGGATGTAATGATAGATGCAAAAGAAGAAGAAAACTTCAATGCAAACAAAGATGCAAAAATGTATGCAAAGGTGGATGTAAACATGGGTGCGACAGTGGATGCGAAATTGGATCCAACAAAAGTCGATGCAAAATTGAACACAGAATTCGATGCACATCCTAATGCAAAAGTGGATACAAAAAGGGATGCACAAATAGATGTTAAAGACGATGAAAACCTAGATACAAATAAGGATGAAAACGTGGATGTAAAATTAGAAGCAAAAGTGGGTTCAAAGGGAGGTGCCAAACTAGGTGCAAATTGTGGCACAACAAAATTGGAGGCAATAGTGGACACAATAATAGATGCAAAAGAGGATGTAAATATGGATGCAAAAGTGGATGCAACAAAAGTAGATGCAAAACTAGACACAAAACTCGACGAAAAACTTGGCATAAAGTGCATGCGCAAATTGATAAAAAATGGATGCAAAAAATGATTTAAAAAAGGATGCAAAATATGGCGCAAAAGTTGATGCAAGTGTAGGCACAAAAAGTGGATGCAATAGAGGATGCAAACGTAGGTGAAACAAAATTAGGTGCCAAACTTGATGCAAAACCTGGGGCAACGGATGGCACAAAAATTGGCATAAAACGTAGCGCAAAGCCTTTGGCAATCCATGGTGCTAAACTGGGTGTAAGACTTGGTGCAAATTTTGCATCAATTTTAGCACCATATTTGATAAATGGATGTAAATAGTAGAAAAAATGGGCTTTATACGCAAAAAAGGAAGCAAAAAGGGACACTAATCACATGGTTTTGTTGTAGTGCCAATAACTAGTTTCGATTGGATTTGAAGGAGCTTGAGGGTTTGCTTGTATCTTTAGCTATTTGGAAAAGTACTAGTTGGTGGTCAAATTTGGCACCTATTTCCAATCAAATTATAATTTGTACTTTGTCTAATGTAAGTAAGTGAAATATTAGGAACCTATCTTGTTTCTTATCCACCTTTACTTCATCAATCCTTTGATTCCTCCAAAGAGCGACTATCTTATATTGTTTCACATTTATCAAGTCAACTTCCTCCATAATATTTATAATGAAATATATTTGTAGGTATGTTGAAGTAGAACTACCCAAAATCTTGTCTTTGCTAATTATAGAGTTAATATCCGAACCTAAAATAACATTATTTTCTTTAAATTAATCCTAAAAAATAAATTCACCCAAAATTGATATGATGATATTTTAAGAGTTTCCCATTTCGAGAGAGTATATCTTTGCTCTATCAATTAAAACCCAATTAAAAAGAAAAAGGTTAAATAACCCAAAAATTGGATTAAATTACATTCTCATTTGATTTAATTTATTTCATGGGTATAACTATAATTACGTTCTTTTTAAAGTACGTTTCCAACCAACCACTGCTACTCGTAACTTGAGTGCTGAAATTAAATTTTCACGGTCATAATGGCTTTTTCCATTCCATTTTCCAATTCAAATTCAAAGGGCTGCCTCTATCAGGATAATACATTTTCCAATTCCAATTCAAAGGGCTGCGTCTATCACGATAATACAGCGATAATACAGCGCCGACTCATGAAGAGAAAACTTAACCCAACGGTTCACGGCACTCCACCACATTTGAATTCATCACTCAACGTTAACGCCACTCCACCACATTTGAATTCATCTCTCCACGTTTTATGATATATAAGTATCATCACTACCATCGAATTGGTGCCGCAATCTCACAAATATTATCTGTGTTCGTGTAGGCGAAGGCGATTAGAAATTAGAAAATCGATCGATCGATCGATAAATCTGTCGTAAATATCAAAACATCATTTGCAAGTTTTCAACATCACCAGAATTTTGATCGCATATTTGTGGGGGTGTTTCATTCATTTTTAATTAGGTAGAAGAGAGAGAAGAATTAAAAGCAAAGAGGCAATGGCAGAGATTGTTAAGGTGCAACCTCAAGAACAAAACGCAGTTGTTAACGTCAGCGAAGTTATTAATAATGGCAGCAGAAATCAGCAAGTTATTAATAATGGCCAGAAGGAGAAGGAGAATGAATCAGTACCCAAATCTCCGGGAGTTATTGATAATGGCAACGAGAAGGAGAATGAATCAGCACCCAGTTCTCAGAGAGTTATTAATAATGAATCAGTGGGGCCAAAATCTCTGTATGTGGGGGATTTGGAGCCCAATGTTAGCGACCCCGAGATTCAGGAACTATTCCAGAGGATTGGTCCGGTGGTCAGTGTTCGCATATGCAGAGATGCCATAAGCAAGACATCTCTGGGATACGGCTATGTCAATTACAGCACTGCTGAAAATGCCAGCGAGGCTTTACGCAGCTTGAATTTTACACCCATTAATGGAAAGCCTATTCGGATAATGTACTCACAGGGTGACCCCACCATCCGCGAGTGTGGAACTGCAAACATATTTATTAAGAATCTTCACAAAGCAATAGACAACAAAAATCTGTATGAGAAATTCTCCGTGTTCGGACCCATTCTCTCTTCCAAGATCGCAACAGATGCATCAGGGCACTCCAAAGGATATGGATTCGTGCATTTTGAGCAAGACGAGGCAGCACAAAATGCAATAAAATGTATGAATGGTGCGTTGATAAATGATATGCGGGTTTATGTTGGCCCATTTATGAAAAAGGAAGAGAGAGAAAAAACGAAACTCATGAAAAATGAGGAGAGAGAACGAAAGAAATTCATGAAAAAGGAGGAGCCAGAGCCGGAACAAACAAATGGAGAAGCTAAGTTTAAAAATGTTTTTGTTAATAATTTATCAGAGTCGATGAATGATGGGGACTTGAGGAAATACTTTAGTGATTATGGAACAATTATCAGTGTGGCAGTCATTAGGGATGTTGCTGGAAGGTCAAAGTGTTTTGGATTTGTTAATTTTGAGAATGTAGATGCTGCAGCAAAGAGCGTTGAGAGTTTAAATGGCAAAAAAATTGATGGCAGGGAATGGTACGTTGGAAAAGCACTAAAGAAATCTGAATTGAGAGAGCAATCTGGAACAAATCTGTATTTAAAACATTTGGATGATAGTATTGATGATAACAAGTTAAGAGAATTGTTTTCTATTTATGGCTCAATTACTTCATGCAAGGTAATGAGAGATTGTCATGCACACAGTAAAGGTTCAGGATTTATCTCATTCTCATCTCCTCATGAAGCATCCAGAGCTTTGGCAGAAATGGATAAGAAATTTGTTCTTGGCAAGCCTCTTTATGTTGCTTTGGCTCAGCGAAAAGATGAGAGAAGAGCAAAGCTACAGTCTTATTTTTCTCAGTTTCCTAGTCCAGTTGAGCAAAAAGAGGAGAAAATAGAAAAACTTCAATCTCATTTATCCCAGTTGCCTAATCCAGTTGAGAAAAAAGAGAAGAAAAGTAAAAAACTACAATCCAATTTCTCCTCATTGCCTAATTCAGTTGGCATGGAACCAACACATTGCGTTAGTGTCCCTATGAAAAATAGGGAAGATCCTACATCATATCATCCAATTGGTATGGTGCCAACTCTGAGAAGTCCAACATCATTTCATCCAGTTGGCATGGTACCAAGTAATTTTTCCTCTTTCCCCACGTACAACTGTAGACGTTATAGACAAAACCAACACATGTTTAATGGCCATGGCCAGGGACAACCTACATCATAGACACTTTGCTTCTTCTTAGTGTTTAGTTACATTTTTATTGTTATTTTTTTTCATTAATTATGGTCTGTGCTTCTTTCTAGTGTTTAGTTACATTTTTTTTCATTAATTATGGTCTTTGGTCTTAAAATTTATATTGAGACTTGAATTTATTTCTTTCAACTAAAGAAAAAATGTAAGGTTTTGTTTTTATTTTGCTATTAAAACATATAGATAAATATGGGTGAAGATCACCATAGCATAAGCTAATTAACATTATTTATCTATGCATATCTTTAGTTAGTATAATATTATGTCTTTCCCATTCCTAATTTCGTTTTTAACTTGTAATGTTCATAACACTCCTAATTAATAATAATTTTAGAATTTGATTTAGTGTTAATAACTAGAAATAGTACTTGATTAATATTTGATTAGTCTATAAGAAGGTAGTTTATTGGTTATTTGCTTGCAAGTACACCCAAGGATTGTTACTTCCTTGAAGATTGTACTCTTCCTACTCCTCTCAACAATTAAAGCCAAGGATTTTAAGAGTGATTTTTGGTTAAATCCTTATCTTATGTTTAGATGTTTTTGGGAGTGGGTGTGTGTTGATACTTAGCCATTTAAAATTTTAAAATATTGTTGGGAATTTATGTCTAGATAAATTTATTGTTTATTGGAGGACATTCTTCCTAAAATGTTTATGTTTCTAGGAATTTTTTTTGTTTCAGGAAAGTTATTCTTTCAAATGGATTCTATTTCCAAAAAAAATTGTTTAATTGTATTTAAATGTTGATTGCTAATTTGGTTTATTTTTAAGTTTACATGATGAAATAGTTGAATTCAGAAAAACAAGTGTGTTCTTAGAACTAGTTATGCACATTCTTAGCTTTAGGAATTATTTGATTTTTTGGGTGGTTTTTCTATGTTTGGTTTTGGTTATTTCCCACACATAATTTTATGTTTTAATGGTTTTGTGGCTCATGATGATTAAGCCCGTGATTTTGTAATTTTGGTTAAGGATTTACACTTGTATTTTAATATAGGGTTAATGGATTTGGCTTTATGGATGACGCGGTATATCCATATTGTTTTGCAAAATTGTATATACCAATATCCCAAATATCAAAATTCTAAATAAATCAACACATCACACAACACAACAAACATAAGAAATTGAAGCTCAATTGTGAATCCTGAATGGATTCACCACATAAATATTACCACGGGGTTTTCGTCCTAGGATCAATAATAGAACTGGCCAGGCCAAGTTCTCAACCCAAACATAATAAGATAAAATAATCCAGAATGCCCTAAATGCCTAGCTTCTCTCCCTTTTTATAGGCTTGATGGGTCAATACCAACAAGAAATACCATGGGTCAATACCATCAAGAAATACCATGGGGAAATACCATGGGTTAAAACCACAGGTCAATTCTATCCACTTTGACGGGATCAAGAAAGGGAATATTACAAATCCTCCCGCCCAAAGATTGCTTGTCCTCAAGCGATCCACTTCTATCCACAATAGAAGCATTTGTACATTAATACCAGGATCCCATACAATCCGATGTGCCCTCCACGTTGAATGATCCTGAATGGATCCTTCAATACCTGGATCCCAAGCAATCCTTTGGCCAATCATTTCCCCAATGGATTCTCCTGGATCCCAATGCCACCTGAATCATGGGACCTGTGGGTTATGGTACCATTTCAACCCTCCATCGTTGTCTGCACCAAAGGGCCCAAGTTGCAATATGCCCTCGGCTGTGAGTATCCTCCCCTCAAAATGCATGATTCTTTCCTCATTTGATTCTCCTTGAGTGTATTCATCCTGGACCTCTTCACATGTGAGGATGAGTTGTCCATCCTTTCTGGTTGTCAAACATGGAGGTACTGGTGGACTGTTGTCTATACCTGATTTCCCATACCCTTTATGGATGTCCTCCACTGTATTTATAGATTCAACTACCACATCATCAGGAGGAATTTCATCCTTCCTTTCGTCATGTACTTTTTCAAGTTGATTGATCAGCTTGTCCTACAAGTTTCTCTGAAGAGCATGGTGTTGTTGTTCACCATTTGTATTTGACTGCTCAGATCCTTCATAGGTCCTCTCCTGAAAACCAGCGAACCCATCAATGGATGAATCCCCATGATCTGAAGAAGTATCTAATTTTTTTATCCTTGTTGCCTCCTTATTGTCTGGACATGAATGGTCAAGTGCCCAAACTCCCTTGCATACAAAGCATAAGCCTTTCCTCCTTAGTTCATTCTTGCTGTCTCCAAAAATCTTTGTTAGTTCCTCCTTGGTTAACTTCTTTCTAAGTAGTTTGATGCTCTGTTTGATCAACCCCTCAACTAGTTCATAAGCAGCAGGTGATGCAATTTGCTCCTTCCTCCAAATGGCCAATAATTTGGATCTCAATTGTTCGCAGATGGCCCTATCTTCTCCTAAGATCGGAGACATGATCTTTTTCATGTCTGTTTTGATGTAGTTTGGATGAGATGTTGTAATTCCATTGCAGAAGTATTGGAGCATTTGAAGGATTAAATCATCACAATCTAGATCCAGCATAAGCATACCAAATCTGAATTTCGCCATGCGTTCCAAAATTGTGTGCTTCTAGAAAAAAATTAAGAATGGTGGTGTTGTGTTGTCCAACCCTTGGAGTGCTTCTACCATTACCCGAAAAGTCCTCCTCATGATGTCATCATTGTAGGGCAATAGTGGTGTTGTTAAGGCTATGATTTTACTGAGACAAGAATCGACGGTGAGTCTAACATTTTCACAAGAATGCTCCAAGAACCTAGGTTGTATCAAAGCAAGCATGGATGGCTTCAAGGCCCAGCTTGACCCTTCCCATTCTGATTTATCTATCAAGCTCAAAGCCGCATTTAATCTATCTAGCTGTAGGAGAACATCTTTTGACTTTGTACCCTGCAATTTGGATCCAAGTTCGAAGAGACACTTGCTTGTTACATCTTCCTTTCGGATATCTTTTGACTGCTGAAGAATAACATGGACCTTTCGAGAGAAAGGCCCGTCGCTCTGTTCTTGCTTCTGATTTGTATGTTGTTGCCATCTTTGATCCACAGAAGTATTGTAGCCCAAAGAATCGACTGATATATCATTATGTTGATTCTTGTGGCGTTTCCAAAAACAAAATGATGACATTGGCATCAATGGATCTCAATACTTAGCTAATGAGAAACCTGAGAATGATCCTGTCTAGCAATAGCTTCCCAACCTTTCAACAATGACCATATTTGCAAGAAAGACATGAATAAATATCATGGGTACATTCATAATATTCCATACAAATGAATAAATATCATGGGTACATTTATTCATAAGAGGCCATATACAAGCTATAAATGATTTTTTTTAATCATGCCTTCAAATATTTTCACAAATTTAACCCACAGACATATAAATGATTTTCCCTTCACTTATATCTCCCAATAAAATAATTTACTGCAAAATAAAAATCAAACTAGGGTGATAAATATCACCGAAGTGAGAAATACTGGCTAGGGTGAAAAATAAATTTCACCGAAGTTCCTTGCGTAAAATTCTCAGGGTGGTAGGATGCACAGCTCTGATACCACTGTAATATCCCAAGGATCAAAATTTTAAACACAACAAACATAAGAAATTGAAGCTCAATTGTGAATCTTGAATGGATTCACCACATAAACATTACCGGGGGGTTTTCATCCCGGGATCAATAATAGAACTGGCCAGGCCAGGTTCTCAACCCAAACATAATAAGATAAAATAATCTAGAATTCCCTAAATGCCTAGCTTCTCTCCCTTTTTATAGGCTTGATGGGTCAATACCAACAAGAAATACCATGGGTCAATACCATGGGTCAATACCATGGGAAAATACCATCAAGAAATACCATGGGTTAAAACCACGGGTCAATTCTATCCACTTTGATGGGATCAAGAAAGGGAATATTACATACTCTTCCTACTCCTCTCAACAATTAAAGCGAAGGATTTTAAGAGTGATTTTTGGTTAAATCCTTATCTTATGTTTAGATGTTTTTGGGAGTGGGTGTGTGTTGATACTTAGCCATTTCAAATTTTAAAATATTGTTGGGAATTTATGTCTAGATAAATTTATTGTTTATTGGAGGACATTCTTCCTAAAATGTTTATGTTTCTAGGAATTTTTTTTGTTTCAGGAAAGTTATTCTTTCAAATGGATTCTATTTCCAAAAAAAATTGTTTAATTGTATTTAAATGTTGATTGCTAATTTGGTTTATTTTTAAGTTTACATGATGAAATAGTTGAATTCAGAAAAACAAGTGTGTTCTTAGAACTAGTTAAGCACATTCTTAGCTTTAGGAATTATTTGATTTTTTGGGTGGTTTTTCTATGTTTGGTTTTGGTTATTTCCCACACATAATTTTATGTTTTAATGGTTTTGTGGCTCATGATGATTAAGCCCGTGATTTTGTAATTTTGGTTAAGGATTTACACTTGTATTTTAATATAGGGTTAATGGATTTGGCTTTATGGATGACACGGTATATCCATATTGTTTTGCAAAATTGTATATACCAATATACTCACATTTCTTTCCACTCTTACCATTTTTGGGTTTCTAGTTCTGCACATTCTTAGCTTTAGGAATTCTTCGATTTTTTGGGTGGATTTTCTATGTTTGGTTTTGGTTATTTCGCACACAATTTTAACTATTAGTGGTTTTGTGGCTCATGATGATTAACCCCATGGTTTTGTAATTTTGTTTAAGGAGTTACACTTGTATTTTAATATAGGGTTAACGGATTTGGCTTTATGGATGACATGGTATATACATATTGTTTTGCAAAATTGTAAATAACAATATACTGACATTTCTTTCTGCTCTTACCATTTTTGGGTTTCTAGTTCTGCACATGGCCATGGTCCCAACTTTGCCCATGAAATTCTTTGACTTTAACATCAATGAATATATCAATAAGATAATGATTAGTACTTTTATTTATATAGAAAAATGGATCTTAATTTATAGCTACCATTTATATTATATATATATATATATATATCTCCAACAGACATATATATATAGAATTTTTTTTTTTGTAAATTCCGTAGTACCTTTCTATTTTCATGTATTTAAAGGGAAAATTGTCATACAAATTGTAACAATTACAGTGACCTCAACCTGCCCAAAGGAAACCAGGTCTGTTGGCCACCGTAACGAGTTAGTACAAAATTATTTTACCTTAATTACCTTATTTTTGCCCGATCAGTCAAAGTAATTTTCTTCATCATATTCTCCATTTTCTTGACCAAGATGTCTAATTTTGCATTAGAGGAAGTGACAGACTCTTCTTTTGTAGTTACTCCTCTTTCTAACTTCATCTTGGATTTCTTCACCAACAAATTGACCTCCACACTAACTGTGTTGCTTTGCATGTCTTCAAGTGTTGTCTAATTTCTTTTCCTGAGTTGGTAGGCCATCTCGGGATCAAAACCGTCAGGGTAAAGGAGTAAAGCTAGTCCAGGAGGGGACTTTTTGTCCGCAACAATGGAGTTGTACACTTTACGGAACATGGTTGAAAATTCCTGGATTGTTTCACCTGATTGTCTATTCAAACTATCATATTTGGAAAGGATTTGGAAAGGGTTTTTTTCCTCACCCCATCTTTCAATGAAGGCATCCTTCTGTTCTTGATAGGTAGCAAAAGTTTCAGGTCTAACAATTCTGAACCACTTTTTGAACTCCTCAGAGAAACTTTGTGCAAACAATACCATATTTACATCCTCGTGATCAACGTCTTCAAGGTCCACGAAACCATTCACTTTATCTATATGTTGTTTGGAAGTAATTTCATTGGTTGCATCATATGAGGGATTCTTTGGCCATAATTCTAAGGTAGATCATGTAATTGAGCAGGAAGGTTTAAAGGGGCATATTTGGTTGTCATTGTTAATGTATGAATTAAAAATGAACTTGTTGTGGTACTAGTATGTATATAGGACACAGAGGAAGGTAAAACAATATGTTGGGTAGTTGTTGTGGTAAGCAATGTATGAATAACAAGAAAAGTAGGAGTTTCACTGAAAAGTGGGTTGGTAGGAGGTGCAAAAAATGATACAAGAGATGTTGGGTCAGCAATTGAAATAGGACCAGCATTTCGAATAGAGAAAACAAGCTAGAAATTAATGGATTCCAACAGTTGGCTGCAATTTATCCACCAAACTTTCAAATTATTGTGACTGAAACAATACACCTTTATCAAATTGATCGATGTCAAATGTTGGAGGTAGGATATCAGGTCTTAACACAGATTCATCTACAATAATATTAAAGGTAAAGGTTTTAGATTTGGTCATGAACAAGGAACTTTCAAAAACAAGTCAAGCTCAAGATCTTCTATAGTGAATAAACCCTCAAGTAGAGAGTAAGATCTACCAATAGTAATATTGGTAGCTTGAGTTTATTCAGTGATTTTCCTCTTTCTAAGAAAATTTTCAGGATTTCTAATGATCTCTGGTGAATTAGGGTCAGGTTTTTTCCTAGTATATCTTTTACAATCCATATTTTCTCACACAACCCCACGTGTAGTCTACCATGACACAATTTCAAGTTAATTTCCATCCTATATATTTCTAACAACCTATCACGTCACATGGTTAGAATGCAATTTTAAACTCTCCCAGGAAATATTTAACTTTTGATCCCTGACAATGACACCACTATGTTATCACCCTATAATTTAACCTCTATTCTTGGAAGGTTTACAAGGGTAACCACGGGCCCCTTAGGGTTAGATATTGGCCTTTTATAACTAGAGGGGACTCCCTCACTTGAAACTTTCCAAATATAAAAGGAAATTAAATACGATGATATATCACAGAGACCAAGTCTTTAGGGATAGTTTGATTGAAATAGTGGTTGAAAAAATTGAAGAGGAGGGAAATTTCATGAGACAATTGTTTCAGTTCCTAACACAAGACATCAGTGCATGCTTGTAAATCTATTGTGATAGAGGCAAGGTAGATATGTTTCTAAACTACAACATTTGAAAAATACATTCAATGAACTCTTAAGAAACAATAACAAAACATAACGATATTTAACCACATGTGCAGAGCATTGAAACAACATGAATTCTGCAACATAAAATAAGATCAATTGTTTGACAGCTAAAAAATGAAATATGCATAGTATAACACATAAGAAGATAACAATAACTAGAAAGAATACCACAGGAATCTCTGAAATAGTTCACACACACACACATAACACTAAAAATTAAAACAACAAACCCACAACACAATAGCCTTCTCTCAAAAATCGAACCCCCTATTCATATTTTTGTCTAGATTAAATAAAATATTACATGGTAAAAACTTATGCGAGGTTCAAGGTATCCACCGAGTGGATCGAAACATAAAAGGAAACATATGTTTTAAAACTGAAATAAAACTAAAATTAAAACTAAAACAACCTTTCTTTTTATCTAATATTTTCAACCTATCTAGATGACAATATTATCTCAAAATAGATTATCATGGAATCAAAGCCTCAGACTCAAGATGGAGATAAAAACAACGCTTCAAGCTCCGTTGTGCAAAAAATCCATGTTGGCACACTTTCCTATGTGCTAGAGGACAACTGGATGACAGCTGGAAACCTCAAAATATCCATTCCACCTGCGTGGAGTAGTTGCGCAACAACTATGCAACACGTGTGCAACAAAAATTTCAAAATTGTGCTTTGCACCTTTCTTACCGCCTCAAATTAAACAAGATGATTACAACTTCTCCATTAAATCTCTGTTATATACCATCAACCTCCAGAATGAAAAAATAACCATAAAACCTCCACAAAACATGAAAATACCCCTGTTGCACAATAATGAAAACTTTAGGAAAATAAACATTCGAGAAATGATCAACCTACAACATCACCTCCTTCTTATATTATTTGTTAAGGGATTGCTGGGAGATGCCTTAATAATGGCCAGAAGGAGAATGAGAATGAATCAGTACCCAAATCTCTGGGAGTTATTGATAATGGCAGCGAGAAGGAGAATGAATCAGCACCCAGTTCTCAGAGAGTTATTAATAATGAATCAGTGTGGCCAAAATCTCTGTTTGTGGGGGATTTGGAGCCCAATGTTAGCAACCCCGAGATAAATTGATTAGAAATTAGAAAATCGATGGATAAATCTATTGTAAATATCAAAACATCACTTGCAAGTTTTCAACATCACCAGAATTTTGATCGCATATTTGTGGGGTGTTTCATTCATTTTTAATTAGGTACAAGAGAGAGCAGAATTAAAAGCAAAGAAGCAATGGCAGAGATTGTTTAGGTGCAACCCCAAGAACAACACGCAGTTGTTAATGTCAGCGAAGTTATTAATAATGGCGGAAGAAATCAGCAAGTTATTAATAATGACCAGAAGGAGAAGGATAATGAATCAATACCCAAATCTTGGGGAGTTATTGATAATGGCAGGGAGAAAGGCGAGCCTTATATCCCAGTCTATAGGTGCATTGAGGGAGAAAATGGCCACCGTCAGATTAAAGCAATAAATGATCCTACGGTGGCCATTTCGTCTCTCGATGCATTTATGGGCCAATAGACTGGGATATAAGGCTCGCCGAGAGCTACCACCCATTCCTTGAGCTACCAAGTACGTGAGCACGGAGCCATCCTTGGGATTCAAGACCCACCCTCAAATGTGGTATCTCAAGCCTTCTACTATGGTGTGTCGAAGTGTCCAGCTAGCAAGAAAATCTGATGCCTTCCTCTCTGGGGTGAAAGATTGGAACTTGGGAATCAATACCTTCGACAATGGGCATTCATGCAACTTGGGAATAAATACCCAATACCTTCAGAATTGGCATTCATGCAATGTCAGCATGAAAAGTTTCTCTTTTTTAATAATTTATAATTTAATTTTAACTTCGAATGAAACTTCGCAATCAATGCAATTGATCTTATTAGTTACAGCTAACTAGATGTGTATTAAGAGCTTTGACTCCAATCTTTCCACTTCAATGCTTTAATCTCAATCCTCAATGTCAGAGTTAGTGGCTTCAATAAGAGGAAGGCCCTTACTGACTGGCTAAGGCCCTTACTTATGTTACAGGTGAATCGATGACTCTGAATATATCTATCTTATCCTTTCAATTGTAGGTAATAGTTGTCAAATTGTTGTTATTTAATCCCTCTTTTGCCTTGGCTTCATGCATTCTTAATCTATCCCTCCATGGTGAGTAGAGTTCTTTTTTTCATGGAAGCCTAGCCTACAGTATGTAGGTATCTTCACGGCATGCCCTCCCTTGGCCGCCAATTGTATAAAATTATGTCAAGATTCTGGAGTTGTATAATTTCACTATCAAAATGGGTGTTTTTGTTAAATTAACACTAAATTCCTTGTGAACATTATGCAAACATCGAACCTTATCAATATGTATGACTTATACGACCTAGATTTTATATATATATATATATATATATATATATATATATAACTCCTCATTTTACACCGTAAATTTTCTTGATCATAGTGATAATTTTTCTGTGTTCAAACATGATGGCAAGTTCTATCTAATTTTTCTGGGTTCAAACATGGTTGCAAGTTCTGTTTATTTTGGAAAATTGGTGCTCCAGTTATAAAATCTTTCACTTTGTTCCCTCTTATTTTTCCACCTTAAATTTTCTTGATCACGGTGATCAATTTTCTAGGTTCAACTTCCATGCTAGTAAATGATTTACTGTTAAAATATTTTCTTTTTATGTTTTTATCTACTCTCCTTTGATTACCAAATTATTTTTATATTTTTCTCTACTCTCCTTGGAAAGAAAAAAGGAAGAAGAACATTGCATGACTCAATTCAATTAATAGGAGAAATGTTAGTAAATATAGGAAAGATAGTACCGTTAACAACAGTATTCCAACAAATTCCAAAAGTTTACGGTATTCCCACAAATTCCAAAAGTTTACCAATGAAAGTAATTTCTTGGAATATAAGAGGCCTAATAGTAAAGGGAGAAGTTAAAAGTTGAGAAACCTCAAGTTATGTTAATACAAATAACAAAAGTTTCTATGGAAAAATTAGAGACCATACTACAGTCATTCGAACCACACTATGAAGTAATGGCCATAAATGCTCGGGGTACAGCACGAGGAATAACTATAATATGGAATCCAACAGAGGTAAGAGTAGATAATTGGATGGCATTTTACCACGCAATAAATAAAGGAGGAATCACGCAGTTTAACAAGACGCTTTAGACAAATAGGTACTAAGGAATATCTAGTGATCTCGGTAAGTCTATGGTCCTCATATCCAAGGTGAACGAGATGCATTCTTAACCAGTATAAGGAATCTTTGAACCCCGCATCAAGAGAAATATTGGTTAATAGGTGGAGATTTCAATATGATCATGAATCTAACTGAAAATAAAGGAGGAATTAGAAGAGAAGAACCAGAAATGGAGTTATTTCAAGGCCTCCTCACATATCTTAAACTAGTAGATGTACCAATTGCCAATGGAATTTTCACTTGGAATAATCGAAGAGGAGAGGCACACCAAATAGCATCTAGATTAGATTGATTCCTAGTGTCTGAGGAGATCATTTGCCTAGATGTTTACTATGAAGCTGCAATTATACCTTCTTTAGGATCTAACCATTGGCTAATACGGCTGGAAATAGATATCAAAGAAGGTCCGAAGAATCGACCATTTCGATTTGAATTATTTTGTTTATGGGATCCTACCTTCCTGAAAAAATTAAAACAATGGTTGGAATCCACGAACATTCAGGACCGGAACGGAATGCATTCATTTCAGCTGAGGTTGCGGAAACTAAAAAAAGAAATTAGGAAGTGGAACAAAACAGAATTTGGAAACATCCATGCGACCATGCACCAACTCCAAGAATATATGAAACGGAATCAGCAGCACATGATCTTACAGGGACGCACAGAAGCACTAGCTTTAGAAGAAGGAAATATTTTAAGTCAACTAGAGGAGAAGCGAAAGCAAGAGGAGATACTCTGGAAAAAAAAATCTCAGGTACAGTGGCTTAAAGAAGGGGAAAAAAATACAAACTTCTTCCATAAATCCCTAATTCAAATAAGGAAACACAATAGGATCTTCTCCTTGAAGGATGAAAATGGGAATCGAATTTATCAACAAGCAGACATGTAAGCACTGTTAGTAAATTGAACCAGATTTACATAGAGAAGCAACTATACAAATAATAACTCGTCACATCCCTTCTAAGGTAAGCAAAGAACAGAATCTAGCGTTACTACGAGCGATCACCCTGGAATAAGTGGAAGAAGTGGTTAAAAATCTTCCCAAAAACAAGGCACCGGGGCTTGATGGATTTACAAAAGAGTTTTATCAAGCAACCTGGCATTTCATGGGGCAGGAGATTTGAGAAATGGTAGAGGAATCCAAGAGAACAAGAAATATGTACCCAGCACTAAACTCTATGTTTATCTCACTTATCCCAAAGCAAGCTAATATAGATACTCCAGCAGGGTTCAAACCTATAGCGTTATGTAATGTAATTTACAATATTCTATCCAGAATCATGGTAAACCATCTTAAACCAATCCTCCTCAACATCATATCCCTGGAGCAAACAGGCTTTGTGAAGGGGAGGCAAATTCTAGATGGGATAGTGACAGTTCAAGAAGCAATGCACACGCTTAGAACCCGAAAACTTAAAGGTATGCTGATCAAAATGGACTTATCAAAAGCGTCTGATCGACTAAACTGGTCCTATTTGAAGGCAGTACTCTCAACTTTTGGATTTGACGTAATATGGATACAATGGTTTATGTCATGCATCTCCTCCCCTAACTTTTCAAGTATGCTTAATGGAGCCCCATCCCATCCTTTCAATACAACTAGAGGACTACGTCAAGGAGATCCTATTTTACCATTCTTGTTCATAATAGCAGCAAACGATCTGGGCTGCCTCATCAAATCCCAAAAAGCAGAAGATCGCCTAAAAGGTTTGGACTTATGGGGTCCGGACCTTATTTTTTCGCACCAGCAATTTGTAGATGATATTATGTTATTTTTCCAAACGTCGTTAAGGGAAGTAAATGGGATTTTGGACATTCTCAAAATTTTCATGGATGCCTTAGGCATAGTGATAAACAATGACAAATCTAATGTGTGTTTCTTCAATGTTAATAATGCAACCCAATGCTTTTTAGCCAGATATTTAGGGTTTAAAATTGGAACTTTCCCAATGAAATATTTAGGCTTTCCATTAAACCTGTCCTCCCTCGGGATAGCGGGATGGAAGGATCTTATTGTCAATCTCCAGAAAAGACTCCAGAACTGGACCTTTAGATCTTTGAATGCACCAAGCAGGGTAGTCTTGCTCTGATCTGTTCCCCAAGCCATGCCCATATATCAATTGTCAGGAAGAGCGGCGCCGAAAACATTATGTAATAACATGGTTAATATCTTCAAAAAATTTCTTTGGCAGGGAGCACAAGATAGCAGAAAATGGGCTCTCCTTACATGGGAAAAACTGATTAAAACAAAAAAACCAGGTGGCCTGGGCTTGAGAGATCCATATGTGTTGAACCAGGTAATGGGCGCTAAGTTATGGTGGCGATGGCTATAGGGGGGAACTGATCTATGGAAATCCATTTGGGAAATAAAATATGATATGCCCACAACAATCACAGGGAAATTGAAATTTGATGTAGTTCCAAAAGGATCAAACATTTGGAATATAGCAGCAATCAATGGAGATTTAATAAGACAACATAGTTTTTGGGAAGTACGAGGAGGTAGAACAACACTTTTCTGGGAGGATTCATGGAAACAGAGAGAAAAACTATTTAGCCGCTTGGATCTGGGAGAAATTTTTCTTTTTACAAATTTACCTCATCAAAGATTAGTAGCCACATACTAGTGTCGTGAAGATGATATACAATGGTGGAAATGGAAAGGAAAAGGGCAATGGAGGAATGCCCCAAAAACGGTACAATGGAATAATTTTGAGAAGGAAATGAAAACCAGGAAACTAGTTTCAGCAAATGGGGAAGATATTCTGAGATGGGGCTATCGAAACAAAAGCATGTTCACCATAGAATAAGGTTATTATCTTAAATCAAATAATTATCAGAGTATAGCAATACCAATATGGCAAAAAATATGGGGAGCAAACTTCTGGCCGAAAGTAGAATATTTCCTATGCCTTTTGAGCCATCGGAAGACCCTGACTTGGGATCAACTGCAACACAGAGGAGTACAAGGCCCATCAATTTGTAAAATGTGTAAGAGGGAGGCAAAAAGCATAGAAAACTTATTTAACACTTGTGCTTTGGCAGTGACTCTGTGGCAGAACAATATTGCGATCATTCAACAAACGGACATAGATATGACAAGTATCAATGAGACTATCAGGAAATGGAGAAAAGGGGGATATAAAAGCAAAGTTTTGAATAGAGCATGGAGGCTGTCAATGGGATTTATTCTATGGGAAATATGGAAATAAAGAAACCACCATATTTTTAGAGAGGAAGAGAAGGAAGCAAGCCAGATATGGAAGGTGATACTGGAAAATATCCGGGAAACAGTGTTATCAGAACATTGGTCTAATGAAGATTGGAAGGTAACTGGTAATGAGAGCAAGATTTTGGCTAGACTCAACTTAAAACCACAAATTATAGCAAAATCTTTATGGAATTTTAAACCCCAAAGGCAAAATCATTCAGACAGCTTTCAATTCCCACAAGCGGGATTTTTGAAATTAAATTATGATGGAGCTTCCAAAGGAAACCCAGGGCAGGCTGGAATAGGGATCTATTTAGAAATTCTAGAGGAGCAGTTTGCAGGGTGTTCGCAATGGAGGTTTGATTTGCAACAAACAACAAAGTGGAACTAATGACGGTTAAACTAGGATTAACAATTGCATTTCGGGAAAATTACGAAAGAGTTATCATCGAAGGCGACTCAGCAATGGTAACAGGAATATTACAAAAGCTTCCACAAGGAACCCCATGGGATAAGATAAGTAAGAGTTGGCACACAGCAATATTAATTCAAGAGATTGGCCAAATTATCCAACAAATTGGTTATATGATCCCCTTGCATGTCCGCAAAGGAGGAAATGAAGTTGTTGATTCCTTAGCTAACTGGGGCTGCAAACATGAAGGATGCCATTTGGACATAAATCAAAACCACCTAGCATGGAATGTGGAGCTACAATCTCTGTAGTTTATCCTTGAAAGAGATAAAAGTAGGGCTCTTAACCCCAATCAGGGTGTCACGCAGGTGCAAGTGAATGGAGGCTGGTGCCACGCAGGGGCATACACCTAACCAACCATCCTAGACACTAATGAGCTAAAGAACGCCAGTACTTGGCATGCTCAGAGATGATGGAAGTTAAAGAAACAACAGATGGCTAGCAGTGGATGTCAGAGGAGGCTGGGGAACCACTCCAAACGCAGAGGAGGTTAACGCATAAGATTAGCATGCAAGGTAGGAAGGTAATCAGTTGTCAGTTAGAAGACCTGCCAGACGAAGCAGAGGGAGAGGAGGAGCAAAGATATCGACTGGTTAAGAGGTATGTAACGGCTCTCGTCACCTTGGTATATCAATTCTCTGTTCTACCCATGGCGGGTAACAATGATTGTGAGAAACTAGCTAATTCCTGTAAGGGGTTATTCTGTCAATTGGAAAGGGTCTTTACTTGTTCTGGTTTTAAAGGCATTAAAGAAATTGAACCCTGTTTTCGTAGCCCGTCCATGGGAAATTTTAGGTTCTGCTCTAAGTTGAATTCTGAAGCTCGAGAGGAATTGCGCCTCCGTAAAATTTTTATAAATAACAACGCGGTTGATCTATCTAGGTTGCATTTTCTGCATAGAGGAAACTCTTGGTTTTGTTTTCAATTTTGTTTACAAATCCCCTGCACTAGCATCAAAATAGATTTCATGGAAATTCGTTGTCACAGTTCTAAGATAGGGTCTGTGGATAGGTTGCAAGGTCTGTGTTTTATGTTATTCCGCTTACACTGCATGAGCACTTGTCTTACGGGACCTGAATCCTGGGCTACCATTATTGAAATGTGACAATTGAACCTCTTCCCTTATGGTCAAAATAGGTATATATTACTTCGTATGCAATTTAGTCTTAGTTGTAATTGGTATTTCATAACAGGCTTCTGTTGTTATGGCCTACAGCAAATTTCTTCTTCTATAAAAGTCTCTATCAAGGTTACTGTTGTAGTTAGTTTCGCCATTCAACATTCTGCCAACTCAGAAAAACATGCATATCCACCAGTTAGTGACGGAGTAGAAGATTCCATCATCGCCTGCAAAAATAAATTCATTAACTTTTCTCTGCAATATACAGGATTCTCTTACATTTTTATAGGGAGATTACTCTCTCAAGCTATCATGGCAAGAGTTCAATCTGGGAAACATAAAAGTACCCGAAAAGGAAAGTAAGAACAAACAAATTAGAAGGAGGAGGGCCCAAGAAAACATGGCAAGAAAACTCACAAAGAAGTTCTTGAAAATATCTCTGAGCCTTATGAAGTTGGTAATCCAATTCAAATTCGTAATACCATCCATGGATGGGAAAGAGAGATTTCCCATGAAAATGAAGACATAAAGCAGCAGGAGGCAACTCTGGACTTTCTGCGTGACCCGGGAAATACGAGAGGAAGGGTCTCTCTATTTCATCAATCGGTGAACACTTACTGGAAACTCAAATTCATCTTGGCAAAAGCCATGGCAGGAATGCAGGACACTGGAGGTAACTCAACAGTAGTATCAGAATTGCAGCAAATAAAGAAAGAGATTCGAGATATTTCCAACTCTCAGTACCATGTAGCAGTAAGGATTGGGAGGATCGAACGTCAAATTCAAGGTCTACAACAAGTTGAGATGACGGGATCTACTGCAAGGACCCGGCCCCAATAGACTCGTGTGATGGGTGAATCTTATGTTTTTTGTTTCCTTTATTATTTTTGAATGTTTTTGGTGAAAATATTTTTGAGCTACTATTTAAAATGTTGTTTTTATGGACAAAGTAATGTTGTTTTTATGGACAAAGTAATGTAGTTATAGCGGCAAGTAGAAGGAAAAAACAGTACCAATAATGGTTGGCATTTAATTCTCTAAGGTGGCCAACAGACCTGGTTTCCTTCGGGAAGGTTGAGGCTATGTCATGCATTACTACTTGTATAGTAACTTGCTTTTTGATTAATATAAAATAGAAAGGCTCTATGAAACTTACAAAAAAAAACTATTGCGACTATTGTTTGCTAGATAAGTATTCTTTATGATTATGGGTGAAGAGATTTTGCTTCACTTTTTTTTCTTTAACCTAGTAATTCTCATTAGTAGTTTACATTTTCAAAAATAATTATTTCTTCTAGGGGTACTCAGACTTCTCTAACTACATACTTTATATTTATTTCCTACATATCACTTATATACCAATCCATTTATCTGTAGAGTTCCAAGCCATTTATCTGCAAAATTATCAACAGAGTTCCAAGAAAACAATGAAAAGCTTTGCAGTTACAAGGATTAGACATGAACTTAAACCTTTAAAACAATGAAAAGCACTGGAGTTACATGGATTAGACATTAACTTAGGCCTATTGTTCAATCCTTGTCATTAATCACCTCACTTATGTTTCTTCATATTAAGTAAATCTTTCAAGATTTTATATTATTCTATATGTGCTTGGACCTTTACTATCCTTGGCATTAATCACCACATTTATGTTACTTATGTTTCTTCATCTTAAGTAAATCTTTTAAGATTTTATTTTATTTTACCTGTGGGTAGGTTCATGTGTAACCATGTGTCCTGTGACTCTCCAATTAATTCCAACTATTTTTCTATCTTTTATAGGATATTTCCTTTTATAAGAGATTTCTTTTAATATATTTTAATATATTGACAGGATATGATTATAATTGCCATTCTTTTATAATATATTTCATTTTATAAGAGATTTCTTTTAATATATTCACAGGATATGATTAACTTGCTGCTTTGCAACCTCTCTTGTTTTTTATTATTTTGAAACACAATTCATAAATCCATTTTTGCGCATAGCCAAATATTAATTCCCTCTATCATTTATTACGTCTATCATATGTTATGTGGTTCCAACTTGTTATTTCTAAATATGTTTTTCCACTCACAAATACTTCATTTTTTATTATTTTGAAACACAATCCATAAATCCATTTTGCGCATAGCCAAATATTAATTCCCTCTATCATCTGTTATGTGGTTCGCTAAGTATGACCAAAAGCTTGTGAGTGAAGAATCTTAAGGGATATCAACAATTTTGTAGCAAGATATTCTTTTCTTGTTGCTACTGAAGTTTTAAAATAAAAAAAAAAATCATTAAATAGGCAATGAATTTAAATGATACATATAACAATTGAGAAGAGTCCATACCGAAGTTTTTTACTAAAAAAATCATTAAATAGGCAATGAATTTAAATGATAATCATTAAATAGGAAATGAATTTAAATGATACATATAACTATTAAAAAGAATCCATGTCGATGAGATGGACAGTCCATAGATATACCTTTTACGGATCAAACTCACACTATATTAAATATATAGTTATCTCTTATGTTCTACTCATGGTTTATAAATCTTAAAGTGTCCAAAAAAAACATGTACCCATAATAAATTAATTTCGAATTCAATATGATCAAGAAAAAGGTTTAAATATAAGCTACCCTTTCCTTCATCATTCACTACCACAAATATGATATCATCCATGTTTTTCATTGTAACTTAATCAAATGTGGTCAAATATATCCATGTAATCGTTGCATTTTTCTCTTTCTTTATATCTCTAGCGAGAAAAAAATAAACTTTGAGGCATTTGGCTCTCATATTCTAGTGATTGTGATTTAATTAGTAGTTATATGTTAAGGATGAGGTGGTGTTTTTACCATGATTATTATGTTAGTAATCTTATGCAAGCACTTGGTGTGGCCTAATATCAAACTCACTAGTAATAAGGCACCACTCACCAATGATAAGTTATGTCTAATGTCTTAGTAGGCCTATGCCTTGTTAATTATTTTCATTTTAGGATGGTCGAGTAGAATATAAAGATGCTAATTTTATTCCTGGCTTATTTTTATTTTATTATATTGGTATAATTAGGTTAAATACTAGGTCATCATGATTAGGGTTTTTGAGTCCTATGTGAGCGTGGAAATCAATAATGTTTAGTAAGTTCCCTTGAAATTTCTAAATCAATAATGTTTAGTAAGTTCCCTTGAAATTTCTAGGATATTTATGATGACGACTTTATGGAGGCTATACTTTTTCCATTTCCATAACTCCCCATAGAGTATATTAGGCTTAAACATATACAAATTACGTCAACAATTTGAAATTGACTCACATGTCCTCTCTTAAGGGAAGAGTGAACATGGTTATGTCTTAAATCGTAAAAATGTGTCTTCCACCTTTAAATCGTAAAAATGTATCTTCCACCTTCAACAAGGATCAATATTGTTGCACAAGCTCATATTATAATCCATAGATGTGTAATTCCTCTTTCCTATCTCAAAATGTATATCCCAAAGCTTATAGTCATACCTAGAGTGATCCTACTAGATTTATTGCACTTTTTTTAAGCTAACTATCTCATGAATTTATACGCTCACTAACAATAATGAATACTTATTTTATTATAAGATTAATTTATACATTGGTTGACAATAATGCAAACTTATTTTATCATGCACTTTCTAAATTAATTTATACGCTCATCAAAAATAATGGAAACTTATTTTATTATACACTTTCAAATTTAAATAGATTTGGGAACCAAATGCCTCTAACATATAATATCATAAATACTTGTGAAATTGTAAGTGTAACCCATAAACCCTAACTTTATAAATCCTTGTGAAATTGTAAGTGTAACCCATAAACCCTAACTTTTGTGCATGCATATGTATTACTTTTATTATTGGATTGTAACTACTACATTGTAGCAAAACTTCTTATGGTGAATGGAGGTACTTTATAGATTGTGTTTATTCAAACTCTTTTTTTATTGGTATCTTTAAGATGTACTTTTTAAATTAATTTATACGCTCATCAAAAATAATGGAAACTTATTTATTATGCACTTTCAAATTTAAATAGATTTGGGAACTAAATGCCTCTAACGTATAAGATCATAAATGCTTGTGAAATTGTAAGTGTAGCCTATAAACCCTAACTTTATAAATGCTTGTGAAATTGCAAGTGTAACCCATAAACCCTAACTTTTGTGCAGGCATATGTATTACTTTTATTATTGGATAGTAACAACTACATTGTAGCAAAATTTCTTATGGTGAATGGAGGTACTTTATAGATTGTGTTTATTCAAACTCTTTTTTTATTGGTATCTTTAAGGTGTTTATTGATGAGATAGTAATTATTTTAAAGAATTAAACTAAAATAGTTTCTAAATATTAAACAAAATTAATATGATATTTAAAATATTTGATTACTTTAAATATATTTATAATCTTAATAGTAATTAAAATAATTAATTTTTTTTTTTAAGTTAATATACCATTGCTGAATATTTAAATATTCAATAACAATTTAAAAAAATTAAATTAAATTAAATACATATCTTATTAGTGGCTTTTACTAAGAGTTTAGATGGCTAGGTCAAAAAATATATATTTTTTACAAGGTTTTGACAATGTACAGTATACTTTTCTCTTCTAAGGGTGACTATTCAAATCGAAATACCTCTATACTAGCAATTGCACCACATGTTGCAAAATAAATGCCATAAGGTAATAGCATATGAAAGAGTAGCCTAGAATAAATAATATGTTGCAGAGAAGGAGTCATTGTGGAGGAATGAAAATCAAAATTTTCTTCCATGGAAGCAGGTAGTGAAATCTTAATGCAATACTGCTTCCTTGAGCCTTACAAATCATGAGGCCTATGTTGAAGTTAAGTTAAATACCTTGTCTGATCATGCCAACATGAATGCCTCATGAATAAAGAAATAGATCAGGATTTTCTACCTTCAAAATCAAAGGTTTTTTGGGTGCAGTTCCTCCATATTTAATCTTGGTCAATTCCTATTGAGTTACCTATGTATTATTTCCTTCATGATCTTTGAAAATATTCAAAATATCACATTTTTCTTTACCACTAATGTCCCTAGTGTCTGCCATGTTCTTGTTTTTTCAGTATCAATGATATGAAGTTTGTTTTTTGTTCTTTGTGCGGATAGTAAAAAATTTATGGAGAGGTGACTTTCATCACTTCAAGAGTAGTAAAACTAAGGTGATTGAGAAAATGGCTCCAACATCGAGAGAGATTTGGTGCATTTGTGGAGTTTGCGAGCATGTCTTGTTTTGTGGTGTTGGCTATTCGACATAGCTTTCTTGATCTTGTGTAGAAGAAATTATTTTTTTTTTATCTTATATTACATTAACCATGAAATTGCCAACATTCATGGCACAGTTTCCATCACATTTGTAGAGAAAATTATAACAGGGTATCACACTTTTCTTATTAGAGCTAAATTCTCCTATATCCAACAACGATGAATTTCATCACTTAAGAGCAATAAAACAAGTTTATTGAGAAAACAACTCCAACACATTTGTATAGAAAATTATAACACAATATCACACTTTTCTTATCAGAGATAAATGCTCCTATATGCAACAACGATGGATTTCTCACTTAAGAGCAGTAAAAACAAGTTTATTTAGAAAACAACTCCAACACATTTGTAGAGAAAATTATAACACGGTATCAAACTTTTCTTATCAAATCTAAATGCTCTTATATGCAACAACAATGGATTTCATCAGTTCAATGGTAGTAAAAATAAGTTTATTGAGAAAAAAACTCTAGCACTGAGAGAGATTTGGAAGCAATTGTTGAACTGGTGAACATGTCTTGCTCTATGGTGTTGAATATTGGGCATATCTTTCTTGATCTTGTATACAAGACTGTAAATTTGCATGTAGCTTATACTACATTAACCATGAAATTGTCAACATTTAGGGCACATTTGCCAGCACATTTTTTAGAGAACATTACAATAGAGTATCAATTTTTCTTATCATATCTAAATGTTCCTATCATTCAACAACTACCTTCTGCCTCATAGTTTAAATTTGTGGCTACAACTTAGTTTTGGTTGTAACTTAGTTATCATGATTCAAAACTTTGTTATCATCTTAGATTCTTATAGCATTAGATATATTTTGTGAGCTAATGTGATGTTTTGTTTGTCACAATGATTCAAAACCTAGTTATTATACCACAATATTGACTTTCTCGTTGTTTGTTTTGTTTATGAACCCTTTAAGAAAACCACAAGAACATTTGATTTTACACTGTGATCTCCCTAGCATAGGTGGGGTTTCAAAAATTGGAGAGTAAATTGAGCAGTTATTGTTAGAAATTGTTGTATAAGATGGAAAATTTGAATGGTTTGTAGACAATATGGATGTCATAAGAGATATAATTTTTAAAAATTTTAGTGTCTCTGGCCACCTTGCATCTAATAGGATCTATTTCAACTTGAAACGTCAATAAATCAATGTGTGAATGATAACTTGTGACATCTCTAGCCATTTTCTTTGATTATGGATCAAGTTATAAACTAATAACTTGTGAAATCCCTAGCCATTTTCTTTGATTGTGGATCAGGTTATAAACTAGAATATACTCTCTCTTCAGAAGACTCTACAGTATATATTGGATGGAGGGAAAGGTGATGATAAAAATTGTACAAAAAACCCTTAGGGTTGTCTCAACTTACTATATTGTTAATTACATAGTGTGAATTTTGTAAAACTATAATCTATAGTAAGGACTCAATGGGTTTTTTCTTTTGTAAGTTTTGTTTGGAATTGAAAAATAAAAAAATATAAAACATAAAATTATGTAGTGAAAAACTTTGTTTAAAATTTCAGAATAAAAACTTGAGTAAGTTTGACATCATATAATATGAAAATTGTGTATGATTATAAAGTAAAAAACATGTTAAGATATGTATATAGTTTTTTTGAACAGTGATATTCATTAACAAATAAAAATCCAAAAGAGTATGTATGTAGTTACAAACTGTTATGTAGTTAGAAACTATTACAATTAAGTAATTAAAGGTAAATTTAGTGTTATTTAAGAAATGAGAATTATGAACATTCATCATTATTGCTCAAGATAAATCATGTCCTGTGAAATAATTTAGAAATTTTTAAAAATCACATATTTTACAAATTTTCACTATTAGTTTAATTTTCTATATATTAAGAAATACTACTCATGAATAATAAAATAGTTGTAACATAAATAATATATAACAAAAAAAACCATGTATTTTTTGAATAATAAAATAGTTGTAACAAAAATAATATAGAACAAGAAAAACTATCTATATTTGGACGTATGAAAATTTAGATACATTTTATTAAGCAAATTTTTTTTAAAAATAATGGTTATAAACATTTAAAATAGCTTTATTAAATAATTAGTTTAGATCTATATTATTTATGAGAGGGATCAATTCTCTCTTTTTATTCTAAAAGAGGTTTGCATATCAAGACATATGATCCATCTTAGCTCTTTGTAGATCCAGAGTTAGGATTGATCTAGACCATATTAATTTCCCTCTTTAAATAAACTACATTCCACATGAATACTATGGGTCAATACCATGGGTTGTTTTAATTATTATTATTTTTATTTTTTATTGTATTTTGACCTAGTTAAAATGTTCATTACATTATGTCAATCTCTTTATTTAATTTACTTTTATTTTTATTTTTGTGTAATTTGGCATAGTCAAAATGTTAAGTTGAGATTAAAATACAACAATTTTTTAATAACAACATTTTAACTTAAAAGCCACCAAAACTTAAATTCAATCTAACTTATTAAAAAGAAAAAAAAAAACTTAGCATTATAAAAAACTATTTACTTGTGGATCTAATGGCCTACAACATTTCAATTGTGTGTCTAACATTTGATCCAATGACTCAAACATGGACACAGTGGCAGCTAGGGGAGTTGTTTTCAAATAAGAACCTAAATACAAGTAAATATCATAATCAAAAAATCAGTACAAGTAACCTAGAAAATAGTGAAAAGGTTCGAACCTGTGGAGAGCCCTTGTTCCTTCCTTTTTGCTGGTAGGAAATTGTGTAGTGTGGCCACGGGGGCTTCACTCAATGAACCTCTAACATATCATGTGCGATCATAGCATATTAAACAATACCCTTAATTTGAGTACATATTGGAAAATTCCTCTAAAAATCACATTATTTAACCCCTACCAATATAAACCCAATACACCTTCCCAATTTAAAAAGCCCCTACTTTCACTATATATTGTAGGTATCCATTTTTTCATTAACATTTTTTATATCCCTTTATATTTTTTCATTAACTTTGAGCTCCATTTTTTATACCTGCCAATATAAAAACCTTTTACCCCCTATATATCCCCCAATATATTATATCATTTTTTTCTCATTATATATCCCCCAATATGAACCCATGTGCTATAGTATTACTCCAGCAGTGAAGCCCCTGTGAGTGTGGCATGTGGAAAAAAGGAGAAAGGTGAAATTGGGGTGGGACCTGTGGTTAGGTGTGGATAACAATTTTCTAATTTCACCCCACAATAATGATAGCCTTCACCAATCTGGCCACTTATTTTTGGTTGATGTTAAAGCACAACATCCTTAGTTATGGGATAGAGTTTGATAGAAATATTTGTACGATTTGGATATATCCGATCAACTTCACCAATCTAGCCACTTATTTTGTGTTGATGTTAAAGCACAACATCCTCAATTACGAGATAGAGCTAGATAGAAATATTTGTATGATTTGGATATATTCGATCAAGAGGTGACAAAATGGGACAATTATATCAACCTCCTAGTCTCCAATTTTATTCAGCTTAGGGAGGATGAAGAGGAGTAGATAATCTAGTCAAAGAATCTTAGAAGTGGTGATTGTATGACAAAGTTAGGTTCCTCCATTTTTTTTCCAAAGAGAAAATCCTATCATTAAAAAGATAAAATTACATTTCGTATTGCACTCAGGTGCACTTCAAAAATGGCATTACAATCTGTCAGGATAAAAAAAAAACAAACAAGACTAGAGTTCCCTTTATAATGTCCATAATACATTATAGTCCATGAATGATATCCATGTGAAAACAACATCTAGTCATGTACATACACTTCTAGTGATTTTGGACTATAATCATATGAAAAATATAAAAAAGTACAATTTGTCATGAAAAAAAAAAACAAACAAACAGGACTAGATTTCCCTTCATAATGTCCACTAGAGCTCCCTTTATAATGTCCATAATATATTATAGTCCATGAATGATATCCATGTGAAAACAACATCTAGTCATGTACATAACCTCTTAGTGATTTGGGACTATAATCATACGAAAGAATATAAAAAAGTTTGAATTTGTAACAGTTGTGCATTCAGGTGTTGGCCTTCTATGAAAGGCTTGGGAAAATATTTAGATACATATGCATCTATCTACTCCATGATCTTCCAAATTCCCATATTATGTGAAGAACCTACTTTAAATAGGGAGTTTGCAATGCTATATCTTTCCTTGTAGATATGACAACATGAGATGTGATAAAAAAATTGCTTTAAATGGAAAACCTCTTCGAAGACCTCTTTGAAGAGAGAGTACAGTGTGTGCATGTGACATCTCAATATCGCAATAAACTAGTTTATAACAATTTGAAATGAAATTTGGTGGTGAATTTAAGTGATGGTGGAGTCTTCTCTAGAAAATACAAGCTCTACTAAAATGTGAAATTAATACAGCTAGCTCTAAACAAAAAAAACTCTTGACGTGTGATTTTTTTTAAAGACGATGGATAGGCCCAATAGATTCCCATTATATAAAAATTCAGAAGAAAATATCTCACATATCGTCATTTTCTACCCTTATACAGTGTAGTTCCTCAAGCTGGCTAAAGTGGAGCTTAAGTTGTAAGTTGAGTGGGAAAAGGTTTTCTAGAAGACTCTATGATGGACTAGATTATTGATTTCTCTATTATGCAATTTGAGGCTATCATGTCCTTTCTGCTCTACAAGATATGGTAGGCGCACAACTCCAATAGTTTAAAATCCTTGGATATTCTTAGTAAGATATTTGCAAGATATATAATTAAATTGTGCAATGATTTCAAGACATCCCCCAACATTCCAAACCTCGGTTCCTAGTCATGCCTTTTCTCAATTCTAGAATCATATGGGGATTCTTTGATGGAGCGTCCCAAGCTCATTCTCCTACGTGTGGTATCAATGTTGTTTTATTTATGAATCAGCTCGACATTATGCACATTCATTACTCTCTTGGCATAGTCTTGGCATAGGGTTAAACATAGAGGAAAAAACATCTCTCAAATACATTCTCTCAGTAACTTCGTTGGAAGGAATTAAAAACCTACAAGTGCTCAGAGACTAGAAGTTGATTACCAGTTGGACGAAAAATAATATCATAGTAGAAAATGTGTTTTTCCAACCCCATAGTAGAAAATGTGTTTTTCCAACCCTTTATATAGGGAATTCACGAAGCAATTCTCTCCTTTGAATGACTACCTTTCAACCATGAGCTCTAGAAGCTAAACACAAAAGAAAATGAGATTTCTAAGGAAGATTAGTCCCTTTTTGTTAGATCATTCTGTATTTTTGAACTAGTTCATGTTGAATAGGAATCCATGATTTTTCATTTTAATTGATCCCCTCTAATTTTAGATAACTAAATGGTTTTTTTAGGCTTTTGGCTTTTTCTTATTTAATCTACTAAAAAAAATTATTTTTATGAGGAAATAAAGAATATATTAATGCAACTTTGATGCATAAAATGAAATAAGGGAGGTGTCTATTAATTTTAATTTTGAACAATTTTGAATTTTTAGACAAAATGTTTCTAATTAAACTTTGTGAAAATTGTTATATATATATGAATGTTTAAGTTGATTTTATATATAAATACATTTGAATTTAAATAACATTTGGTTAATAAGGTTGGTTTTTTTTAGATATGTGTGCATGTTAGTTTGAATGGAAGTTGATGCATGTGAGTTTGAATAAAAGTTGAAATTAAAATTAACTTTTAGATATATATTTTGTTTTTAAATTTATAAAGGATGGTGCATCTATTTTTAAATCTATGAGGTTGATTGATTTTAAAGATATATATGAGAATTTGATAAATTGGTCTGAAAAATATGTATATATGATTTTGAATAAAAGTTTTTAGGCTTATCAAGAAAGGTGCATTTGTTTTATATACATTTATATTTGAATTTAAATAAGAGATGATTGAGTTGGTTTTATAAAGTATTTAAGTAAGTTTAAATAAAATGTTTTAAGCTAATGGCGTTGTTTTACATATATGTATATGGGCATTTAAATAAAAATTGATTGAGTCTATTTTAAAGATGTATGTAAGTTAAATTTATCATTAGTGAAATTATTTTATATAAAAGTTAATTAAATTGATTTGAAAGATGTAGGTATGTTTGTTTAAATCAAAATTATTTTTCTAAATTTTATTAAAAAAATTTATTATTAATTTAAATAAAAAATTATTGAATTGGTTTGAAAAATGTGTGTATGTAAGGTTGAATAAAATTCAAATCAAAATCATCCTTACATATTTTATAAAAATTAATTTGAATAAAAGTTAATTGAATTAGTTTGAATGATGTATATGTAAGTTTAATAAAAGTCAGAAATCAAAATCATCCTTCCAAATTTTATCAAGAAAATAAAGATTATTTTTAATAAATTATGAACGACGAAATAAATGAATGGATATCTTTCTCTTTTCTAATGATTATCTTCATCTTCATTTATATGGTGTTAGATTATTTGATAAAAAATTATCTTCATCTTCATTTATATGGTGTTAGATTATTTGATAAAAACTATCCATTAAATAATTGATCATTATTTTTAAAAAAAATAAAAATAAAAATATTAAATTTCTTATAAATAATATAAATAACCCAACCCAACCCATAGAAATTGAAAAAAAATATTAAATATCATACAAATAACGGAGAAAATATTAAATATCATACAAAGTAAAAAATTATAAAAAATTATTATCTTTAAAAATTAAGAAAAGAATAATAGTAAATATTGGGGAAAAACATTAATGTAATGATTCACTACCTTTATGATATGATTTGCCTATTAATATCACACAGATCTGAACACCCACTATTCAATTATCAGTTTCCTGCAACATTCTCAACATGGTGGCCTGCAATCTGATCATCTCATTCCTCCTGCTTCTCCAAGTCTCTGTAATAGTGTGTGAAGTGAGTGTTGGGATAGTCATCATACTTCACACAAATGAAAAGTCTGATCTCCATGCAGGACTTGTGCAGCAGGACCATGAGTACCAGAAACTCGCCAGGATCGTAGAAGCGACCAAGAATCGAGCCCGGGCGCTGAAGCTCGGGATCCATTGTGCCCAGGTGGGAAATAAGGAAAGCGTGTGGGAGTCTCTGTACGCTCGCAGCTACGGAGGATATTCAATCAAATTTTCCCTCGGCACTCCTCCCCAGGATCTCTCGCTTATCATGGACACGGGGAGTGATCTAGTGTGGGTGCCCTGCACACAAAATTATACTTGTGTGGACTGCCCTGCAAACAGCACTAATTCCAATGGGCTGTTTCTTCCGAGGATGTCCTCGTCTCGTGAGCTTCTAGCTTGTGATGATCCAAACTGCAAGAACTTTTACGGTGAAAACACAGAGAGCCTCTGTGGAAATTGTTCACAGAGCTCCGCCCAGAATTGCTCTCAGAACCCTTGTCCAGCTTATGTGATTCAGTATGGCAGCGGAAGCACGGAGGGGCTATTACTCTCGGAGACCTTATCTTTACCAGTGGAAGACGAAGGGCGAGCAATTAGGAATTTCGTTGTGGGATGTTCGATACTTGCAATGGAAGAACCTTCTGGAATTGCAGGATTTGGCAGGGGAGCTCTGTCTATGCCCTCCCAGCTTAAGTATCAACACATAATTGGCAAAGATAGATTTTCTTATTGCCTCCAGAGCCACCGCTTTGATGAAGAGAACAATAAAAGCCTATTAGTGCTTGGTGACAAGGCGCTCCCCAATGACATCCCTTTGAATTACACTCCCTTTCTAATCAATTCCAGAGCACTTTCTTCTGCATATGGCTCACTGTATTACATTGGTCTGGAAGGGGTCAGTATTGGGGGAAAACGCTTGAAGCTTCCTTCTAAATTACTGACATTCGACACCAAAGGCAATGGAGGAACCATCATAGATTCAGGAACTACTTTCACTGTCTTTAACCCAAAAATCTATGAGAATATTGCAGCTGGGTTTGCTTCTCAGATTGGATATAGAAGAGCTACTGAGGTTGAAGATAGAAGTGGCCTGGGACTCTGTTACAATGTGTCTGGGCTAGATAATGTTCTGGTGCCTGAGTTTGCATTCCATTTCAAGGGTGGATCAGACATGGTACTTCCTGTTGCCAACTATTTCATTTATTTTATCAATCTTGATTCAATCTGCTTAACAATGATTAGCTCAAGTGGTGCTTTGGAAGTTGACAATGGACCAGCTGTGATCTTGGGAAATTATCAGCAACAGAATTTTTATATATTGTATGACAGAGAGGAGAATCGGTTAGGTTTCACTCAGCAGACCTGCAAGACATTCGGCTGAGGCTGAATCATGGACATATTTATAGTTTATAAGAGGGTGAGAGGTGCATTAGTATTGGCAAAAGGAATAAGGTTGGTATAAGGTTGGTAGTCTAGATGTTACTACTCATGTCAAAAACTAGGAGTCAAGTATTTGTCTTAAGAATTTAATTGTGAGGAGAAATATTTAATTTTATTGTATAGCTGACTACTTTTTAGACTAACATTGAATTTTTTTAACAGGCCTACCCTCCCCTAGAAATATTTAATTTTATTTTATAGATGACTATTTTGTGACAACCGGGAAGGAAAATTTAGTAGTTTTAGACAAATATGTATGGAAAATTTAGTAGTTTTAGACAAATATGTAATAAAGAAGTTGGTAGATTGATGGTGTTGGGATAGATCAAGGCTTTTTATATGGACACTTTAGGAAGTGTAAGTATTTTATTGGCATGTTTTTGAAAAGAATGATGGCATTAGAAAAAACCAATATATATTTTTAAAAAGCATGTAGATTTGGGATAGTTTTAAGTAGTTTGGAAGTGATTAATATTTGGGGAAATTACATGTAGTTTAAGAATGATTACATTCATAAAAATATATAAGGGTGAGTTGATATAATGTAATCAATATTTTAATAATACATTATGTTAATATATCAATTGTGTTTAGTTCAGGTAGTTGGGAGGAATGATTGATATCCTCTTCACCTAATATTCATACTCGCAAAATTACATCCTAAGTTCTTAATGTGCATATTGGTGTAATGGTTTTGACCCCCCTCCCTCCATCCCCCAAGACCAAGGAGACATATGACACCTCAAGTCCATTCCTCATAGTATGTAAGCGTAAATGGAAATTATTATCATAATTCCATTTCCCACATGACAGAAACTTTCCCAATATTTTGTAAGCTCTAGACGCTTCGGTGATTACCAACTACATGATGGGTTGAATGGATAGGCCTTTCAAGCTAGTTTTTCAAGTCATTCTTGATCTCAACATGTGGCAGTATAATTTTTGTTCGGCGACTTATGAGTTTCATTTTCTTTAGTCTCTAGTTGTTTTCTTCGTGGGAATCGTGGTTATAGGTTCCATTCAACTAAGGGGGGCTTAGTGCCCCAAGTCTCAATTCCCTCTATCACAACAAGTCCTTCATTACAATAGCATATACAAGGTTTGACCTATATATGGTGTATGATTCTTTGGGGTGTGTGGGTCTTGGCATCTTCCATTCTACTTTGGACCCTCTACAATTTACTCTTCTTGGGCTCCAAGACATGGCTCACAATGTTCCAACATGTAGGGGGCATTGAGGATGGTGCAGGCAACTTGTTTCTTGTGCTTTGCAAGGAACTAAATTAGCTAGGGAAGTTTTCTAGGTAGAAACTCCACATGAGGCTCGAGTCAAGATAGAATCAACAGAGGAAGAGGAAATACAAGAGCAACGATTTATATGAAATGCTAAAATTGAAGAAGCTATAGGACCGTGTGTTCTAGACACTAAGAATATGAGGAGTGTGGACACCAAGTATTACAAAACAAATAGAATTATACTAGAAAGTCAAAACTATCATTAGCAAGTTCCTAGTGAAGAGAAATGAAGCATATCAAAATATTCTACTTCAATTGGATGAGTTGTAACTTTAGATCAAGGTAGTAGACCACAATTCTTTAGCTCTTGGTAAGAGGAAAACAGACTATAGTTTATAAATCCTAAATATTCTCATAAATAAGCTACTAATTATGCTATCAATATACCCTCTAGTTGATTTCTAGTATGTTCTAGTTACCCCCATTTCTATTTTCTTACTATAGCAATAGAAGATTTGTTGCTTCCTCTCTAGTTAACATTGGTTTCATGGACAATTTTTATCATAGAGATAGTTTCTTTATTTGTGGAATTTAGATTGGTTGTTAATCTTAGACAAAATGGTCAAAAAAAACTTTAATTCTAGTGCAATATGGTTTCCCTAGTGGAAAACCAACAACCTTATATGTATGTATAGTTTTTCTTCCAACTTATATAAAATATCATATCAACTAGCTTACAAGTAATAATAATATCAATGTTGTTGTTTATTTTTACTAATGATGTTTCCATTTCTTCAATAATATAGTGTACCTTCTTTTTTTAATTAATTTAATTATATTACTTATTTTATTATTACCATCCTCCCCATCCAAATTGCAATCCCATAAATAGCATGTTGAACTTATAATATTTTAAAATAATAAAAAAATAAAAAGGCTATAATGTATATTTTAATAATTAACATCATTTTAAAAAATAATTGTGTTTGGTTGTTTTTATTACTTGGATTTCAAGATAAAATGACTTACGTATGAATTTGTTCGAATTCATATGAAATTCAAATGAAATTCTTACGTATGAAGTTGGTATTTTATGGAATCTAAGTATTGAAGTTGATCTTTTATGAAATTTAAGATAATACTAGTAAGAATCTATGATTTGGAAAGGGTCAAGATGTCTAAAGACACTCCCATCAATGATCATTTGGGGGGTCCATGCTAGGGGGATGTCTACCTCTCAAGCCTCATGAAATGGAAAAGGCCAAGATTTCTGGAGACACTCCCATCAATGATCATTTGGGGGCCTCATGCTAGTTGGATAACTACCCCTCTAGCCTCTTCACACTGGGCCAATATTAGTCAAACAACATTCACAAACTCTACCTCCATTTGGTTTTGAACCTATGAGCTCCAAGGAGAAAGCACATGTTCGTAACCATTTTAACCACTCAAATTTGCACTAGACATGTATTTAGACTCGCAAGTGTATATGTAGAGCATGCCTCCTATTTTATGAATGATAGTTAAAGTTGCAAATTATGATTCTAAAATAATTTAATTATGTTAAAATGATGCTTTCTTTTATATTAATTGTGATTGTGTTAAAGTAATGGTTTATTTTACATTAAATAATATGTATATATTTATCTTAAATCTATATTTATTAAGTATTGAGGTGATTAAATCTCTAGAGAATGTTTTTTCAAGTCTTGCACTCTAAAAAAAAATTGCACCTAAAGAGATTTGATCCCTCTTGACATTTAACAAATTTAGAGTTAAGATGGATTTATGTTGGTTTATTTTATTATATTGATATGTTTTTTAGGTTTTTGGTTTTTTCAATTTATTTACATATAATTTATTAATGTTTTAGTCATGATATAACTCTAGATGTACCTAATTATTGTTTGTGTAAAGCCTTGGAGGTTCAAATTCATTGACTATAAATAAGAAATTGAAACAACAAAGAAAAGTATCAAAATATTATTACACAAGTTATAGTTTTGCACAATTATGTATTGGGCAAACATATGGGGACTAATATAGGTGCTAATATATTGAAAGAAATTCAATTTCCAAGGATTTTTATTGTGTGGCATTCATTGATGGTTATTATGGAAGGACATGGATATAGTTTCTCAAAAGTAAGTCTTCGGTCTTTGGTTGGTGTAAGAAGCTAAAAGTGTATTGGAATCAAATTGATATGAATATTAAGGTGTTGAGTACTAATAGTAAAAATGAGTTATGTTTCATAAAAAAATTTAAGTAGTAAGGCATTGAAAGGCATCATACAACTCCATATACCCCTCATTAATATGGAGTTGCAAAATCAATAAATTTGGCATTAATGGAGAGAACTATAACTATGCTTAGAAGATCCAATTAATAGCATAAGTGGTTGCTACTACATCTTACCTCATTAACATCTTGTGGCTAAGACCTATATGGAGGCTTGGATAGGCAAGAATCCCTCACTTCAACCTTCTTAGATTGTCGGTTATGTGGCATCTCTTTATGTTCCTAATGAGAAATGGTCAAAGTTGAATAACAAGGAAATGATATGTATCTTCATCAACTATGGTGTTTTGTGAAAGGGTACACTATTTTGGATTGTGTGGTTGGGAAAGTTTTGTTTAGCAGAAATGTAATCTTAAGAGAAGTTAATTCTTCTCCCATAGTGGTGCCACTAAAAGAGGTTGATAAGAAGTAAATTGTTCAACTGCCACCTGAGATAAAAAAGGATGAACTAGAAAATGAATAAGATGTTCATAATATACCTAACCAAGAGGAATTATAGAGTTTGAAGTAGGAGGAAGAAACTCCCTCTCAAAATTCAAGGAGTTCAACTTAGCAAAGAAAGAAACCAAGCAAGTATAATTATAATATGTCTTATTTCATACATGTATTTTCTTTATCTATTAACATTAATGAGCCTAGAAGTATTAATGAAACAATGGGGGATGGAAAATAAGGAGTCGTGGGGGTTAGCCATGGATGAGCATATGATTTCACTTATAAATAATAATGCATGGAACACAATATCATTTCTTAATGGACGAAAACCCATTGGGTGAAAATGGGTGTTCAGATATGGGTGTTGACATAGCTAGAGAACTTATTTGAAAAATATAGAGTCATTGCTTTGGAAATTTAAAATTATTTATATGGTCTCGAATAGTCTCCTGGAATGTGGTGCCAAAAGTTTGGTTCTTTTTTTATAGAATTTATATTTTAACAAAAATGAGATCAGTGTGAATATTACAAATATGATAATGGTCATTTCCTTTCTATCACTTTTCATGTAGATGATATGATATATTTTGGTAACAATAAGTATTTGTTTTATGTTTTTAAGTCTCAACTTTCATCACAAGTTGACATGAAGGATTTTGGGATGAAAAATATATCGTAGGAGAGAGAGAGAGAGAGAGAGCATAAATCTTTATTAAGAATGTTAACTTTATGTTACAACATTTTTGCATAATATATTTTAGACCATGATTGTGTCTTTTCATTTTTTTGTGGGAACTAAGACATAGTTGAGTAGTGTCCTACAATACCCACATAGATAGAGGATATGGATTATCTTAATTATGATATCGTAGTTAGTAATATGATGTATGATATGGCCTATAGTAGACTAGAGATTATCTAAGAAGTAGGAGCCTTGATTCAATTCATGATTAATCTTAGACATGAACATCGAGCTATAATGTAGAGTGCCTTAAGGTATCTATGAGGTACTTCCAAATATTCCATTTGTTATTGTAGTGATGTTTCAAGGGACCTACACTCAATGGATATATATGGTAATTGGGAAGGAGATGTAGATAGAATAAGGTCTACTAGGGATATGTGTTTCTATTGTTTGGTGAGAAGTAAGTTGGATGAGCAAGTAGATGTTGTTGTCACTTTGTCCAATAGAGAGCTAGAATATATGGTAGATACTCATGCTTGTGAGGAGGTCATTTGGATTATGAAACTATGTTCATATGTAGAGCTAATTCAAAGAGTTATTGAACTTTAATTTGATGGTAATAGTTCCATTTCTCGAGCTAAGAACCTAAAAAAAGATGAACTATATCGATACCAATGTTATTGTATTCAATAAAATTTAAAGCGGTTGTCTAATGACTTAGTGTTGTATAAAATGTCATCTTCAACAATGATATGGACAATAGGTTTATGCCATATGAAACCCCTATTCAACTCTTATATTTCATCCTATAGTGGAGGTAACCTTTCTTGGAGATTTTGTATAGTCTACTTCATGAATGCAGAAGAAAATTAAAGGGATTTGGAACTTTTAGGGACCAAAAGTCTATAAATGGGGAGTTTTTATTCGAATTGAATCATCTACAAACTTTGTAATAAACGCATAGTTGATTTATATTTTGTAAATTTTATAAACATTTCATTTTTAAATTTTATTTTATCTTTTTGAAAAAAATTGGAAATGAACCATTATGATGGCTGGCCTTCCAAAGTATCCCATTAAAATTGAAGGTTGTAGTGAAGGAAATCGAGAGGGATATGCAATGAGAAATAGAAACGACAATAGAAGAAAAGAAATTGAAAAGGGAAACCTGGTTGAAGTTGAATGGACAGAAGATGCTATCCATGTTGAGTAAAAGTTGATCTGAGCCATGACCATATGAACTTGTGTATTGTTAGTGAGTAGCAATACACAAACTCTATGTATAGTTCACCCCCTAAGCATAAGAAAAATGCCCCTTAAATGTTAAGATATATATATATATATATATATATAATGGTTTAAATTTCGTGGCTAGTGAATTCTTCTACACTTGAACACTATGTTTTGGATGATTTGGTTATGATTTAGAACAATATATGCATACTCGTTTGAACTGTATTTTGATCTCACATCACCTATCCATAGACATATACCTTTTGTTGGGCATTTTTATTTTTTTACAAGCTATGAGTAACCATAAATTACTTCTTTGGAACTTTTACTTTTCCCATAGGACATACACACACCATATTGAATGTTATTTTTCTTCTTGGCCCTATTATTCGCTTCTTGGAAAAAATTATAGACCCATGGGCATCTTATTCTCTACTTAGATGAATTTACAAACCCTTGGGAATTTTATCCTTTGCTTACGAAAATGCACATATCGTTGCGTGTTTTTCTCCACTACTAAGTGATTAAATATTCCCATAGAATGTTTCTTTAATCATTGGTCAACCTAATTCATCTCATGGAAATTTTCCTTAGCTATTGATCAAATATTTCCATATTGTCATGTTGAAATAGTTTTTCTCACTCACAACAACTTTATTTTTTTTAAACATAATCCATAAATCGATTTCTACACATAGAAAAACATTGATTCCCTCTATCATCTATTACGTGGTTTGATTAATATGACCAACATATTGTGCATGAATAATCGTAAGGTGTATCAAAAATTTTCTAGCGGAATATTTTTTTTCTTACTCAAATTTGGAGTGCAAAGTGGAATATTTGTTTGTTCCTACAAAAATTGCTTACCACATAAACCATCAAATAGTAATTGAATTCAAATTATACAAACAACACTTGAGAAGCATCCATGTTGATGAGATGGACAGACCATAGGTCTATTGTTTATGGATCAAACTCGCATTATATTAAATGTACTTTGTCTTATGTTTTATTCATGGTCTACAAAGCCTAGAGTGTAGAGTAACACATGTACTCATAATAAACTAATTTCAAAACATGAACAATTTTAAATATAAACTACCCTTTCCTTCATATTCACCGCCACAAATATGATACCATCCATGTTTTTCATTTGTAGTCTATTTAAATCTGGTCAAATCTATCCATATAATTATTGCATTCCTCATCTTTATTTGTATCTCTAGTAAGAAAAATCCTTGTATTTAGTAGGCATTTGGTTCTCATGTTTTAGGGAAAATGGGTTAATTAGGAGTTGTTTGTTAAGGATGAGATGTTTTTTTACCGCTTGTATTATGTTACTGAACATATGCAAGCACTTGGTGTGGCCTAATATCGAAAGGAAGAACAAAACTATTATGGGAGCAACATGAGCTATGCTACATGATCAGGGCCTACCATTGCATATGTGGGTGGAAGCATGCAATACAATAGTATTTCTGCATAACATAAGTCCTCGTCGGATACTTGGAATGAGTACACCAGAGGAATTTTTTTCAAGTAAGATACCAGATGTATTACATTTTAAAAATTTTGGTTCATCAGTTTATTTCCATGTGACCGAAGATGCAAAGAAGAAGCTAGAGCCAACCGTTGAGTTGGGGATGTTTTTGGGGTACACTGACACACCTCATAACTATCAGGTGTACTTTATAGCATACAAGATGACAGTGGTCAAAAGAGATGTGAAATTCGATGAAGAAGTCCATGCAAATTTCCCTTGAGAGGGAGCTTAAGTTGAATGTAGTTAAGGAGCTCTTGGCTCCAAAAGAAGAACCTCAAGATGTGGAGCAACCACAGGCAGAGGTGCGGAGAGTGGAAACACACACTCATGTAGAGACATCCCGATATGGAAGAAGCACACAATAGAGGTTGAGAGGTTGATGCTTTATACTAAAGAGAATGTGGTAGCACCCACATCACAGCATAGGTAGAGAAGGTCCCCAGAGCGGTACATTGGATACATGGCTCTTATGAGCATTGGTGTAGAGATAGAACCATCCTCTTTTGAGGAAGCAGTGCGACAACCAGTTTGGGTTGATGCCATGGTTGAGGATTATGACTCCATTATCGGAAACAGTGCATGGTAAGTTGTCCCAAGACTAGAGGGGAAGTCAGTTGTAGGATCTAGGTGGAGCAAGCAAGAGATGGGAGTATGGATAATCGCAAGGCCAGGTTTGTAGCTAAAGGGTTCTCTCAGGTGGATTGGATTGATTGTGATGAGAATTCTTGTAGATGGGATGGGAAGATACATCAAATGGATGTAAAGAGAGTGTTCCTCAATGGGGTGATTAAGGAAGAGGTGTAAATTGAGAATCTGAAAGGTTTTGAGACCTTTGACAGAGAGTCGCATGTGTGCAGACTCAAGAGAGCACAGTATGGCCTGAAGCAAGCACCTCATGCTTGGTACACTAGGATTGATATCTATCTCATCGTGTTGGGATTCACTAAGATTGAACCATATGCGAACCTTTATCATATTGTTATAGAAGGTAAGCTTTTGATCATTGTACTTTATGTCGATCATTTGATAGTGACAGGTGATGAGAAGCTCATCAATTCTTGCAAAGAGGATCTTGCAAGAGAATTTGAGATGAAGGACATGGGGCTCCTGCACTATTTCCTAGGATTGTAAAAATGGCAAAGAGATGGGGAGTTATTTGTATCTCAGGGAAAGTATGCCAACTATATTCTCAGGAAGTTCCACATGGAGGGAAGAAAATCCATGGAGACTCCTCTATCAGGAAACAGGAGGAAGGAGGATGCTACTTCAGGCGAAGTAGTAGGTGCTACCATCTATAGACATCTTGTGGGTTCACTCATTTATTTGGTGAACACACAGCTAGATATATGTTATGTGGTTAACCAAATTAGTCCAAGTTATGGTTAATCCTACCAACATATTTTGGAAGGCATGCAAACATGTGTTGAGATACCTCATAGGCACTATAGAGTATGGGCTATGGTACAGATGGACAGAGGGAGTGAATATTCAAGGCTTCATAGATGTAGATTAGGCAGGGAGTCCATCCAACATGAAGATCAAATCAGGGGGCATCTTCAGCATAGGATCGACATCATTTTCCTGGTACAGCAAGAAACAGAGATCAGGTGCATTCAGTTTAGTAGAGGCATAGTACATGGTGTTCGGTCAGGCGGCATGTGAGGCCATCTGGATGAGGAAGATGCTTGTTGGTTTATTTGGTTTATAGATGGATTTGGCGATGATTTATTGTGATAAACATAGTTGCATCAAACTCTCGATTAATCTAATTTTTCATGACAGGTCAAAGCATATTGATATCGGGTATCACCATCTCATAGATTATGTTCAGAGGAAGATTATGTCATTAGAGTACATTCCCACGGAGGAGCAGGATGTAGACATATTGATGAAGGCAATGTCAAGAAGAAAATTGGAGTTCCACAGAGGAAGGATTGGGGTATCAGACAATCACTTTCTTGTTGAGAAAAAGTGTTTAAATGGCAACAAGAAATGGCACCCCAAGGGGGCTTCTAATTTAATTTTCCCTTAATTAAATTAGAAGTAAATTGTAATTCCACATCACATGACAGCTTGTACAAGTTAATTTAGTCAGACAAACTTATTTAGCTCAGTCAATTCGAGTTGAGGGTAAAATTAGAGGTAGGTAGATTTATCCCTAAGTTTTAGGAGGTCCAGTTGTAGATTATTTTGATTTGTAATTAGTTAACTTATTTGAGTTAAAATCAACTTAGCTAGTTTTAGCTAAGAGATGAGCTAGTGATAGGTTCGGTGAATTAAATCTAATTTAATTCACATGTAGCGATCAATCATATAACTGATAATTCACTATAAATATTTATTGCATGTCATTTTTAAGGAAGGGGAAATTGAGATTGGAGTTAAAGGGAAGAGAACTATCAATTTTATAATTAGAAAATTGTACAGGTCATGCATGAGGTGATCAGGACGCCTTGGATGTATTTTGAAATCTATTGATGGGAATTTCCTAATTAATAGGGGCTTAATTAGCCCAGGAATGCATGAGAAAGGTTGTTCAGGCAGAGGTAAGGAAATGGTTAAATATTAGACAAAACTTGCTTAGATCAGAGTGTGTTAGTCAGTAGAGTGCAGAGGTTTCTCAGGAAGGAAAATAGCATTGTATTGTTTCATGCTCTTGACTTTATGCAATGTAAAGATAGCGGGGATTTTAGCTGAGGCTTTCCCCAGATAAATATTTGTGTTGTGCGATTGATATTATTTCTTTCTTTTTCATGTGATTGTGCGATTGTAATTGTTTTCCGCAATTTGTAGAATTGATTTATTAATTTTTTTTAGTACATTACAAGATCAATTGAATCTATTTATATATTTCTACATGTACATCCCAAGGCTAATGATCATATTTATAATGATATGGTTTTTAGAGAAATGGTAGTTAATTATTTTCTCTTATCATGACATTATCTTGTGTTTATTATTATGTGTTCTTGTATTTTATCTTTCATCATCAAGACTAATGCCAAAAAAATATAATAGGACGCAAGATGTAGGCACGCTTCTAGGGAAAACACCACTCTTTGGGAAAATCCCAATCAAAATTATTTCTTCAATAGGTTCAAGATGAGATGACCAATACCCTTAGACTATAGGCTTCTTCCATCAAGTCATCCCTTTAGTGTGTAAGGACCAAGATCTCCATGACACCAATATCTCCCTTGCTTGCACCTAAACTTCATCATCATCATCTTGACTGAGGTTGAAATAGAAACATAACACCAAGCATCATAATGACACAGCACTGACCATCGTCATAGTACGAGCATAATTACTAATCATCAAAATAAATATCACCGTACAACATCATTGATCATCATAAGGAATGTCACTGAGCAACAGCATAAGGACTGTCACTATGCAGCATCACTAATCACCATAAGAAATGTGATTGAGCAGCATCATTGATCATCGAAATATTGTAGCATCATACTAGACATTGAGACAGATTACCGATACCTTATAGCATCTCTGAAATAGATACAAAATAAGAGCAACCCAATCCTGAAATGTATTCGAAAATTTTATGCTTTTGTGATTATGATCCAAACTGCACATTTTATGTGGTCCAAGGTGAAGCAAGAATTCCCATTATGACTGCACAATGTGCTATTCAAGAGAGAGACTGGGCTAATGCATTGCACAATTGCACAGTTCACAGAAACAGGGAGGTTGACTACTAACAGAAACTACACAGTGCGTAGTGGGAGGCTGACTAGGATGCAAGATTTTACAATTCTGAGGAATAGGAGGCAGCAGTTGGGCACTTTGACTGCGTGATGTGTAGCCCTTGGAGGAAGTGACTATGAATTTTATAGTTCCAATAGGTAGGGGATGCTAATTGAGGCTTGCAACTGTGCAATGCATAGTTCAGGGAAGCAAAGTGAAGCAGGGTTGGTCGAGCAGGGAACTCTTTAGAATTTGACTAAGTGTGGGATCAATGAGGAAGAGGTGAAAATGAAGCATGAATTGAACATGATCACACACTCATAAACAATTGATGACATAAAAATAAACACTCAATACCCAAAATCATAACGAAGCCACTAAAATGACAACAAAATGACACTTACCTCCAAGTGTGATAGTTGAAACGTCACAGTGTGACATTTAGAATAGAAGTTATAATAGGAATGTCGATTGCAACCAGAAAGTGCACTAAGCTATGGAAGAGTATATATCATGCATTCTTATGATATATATAATAATCTAGTGCAAAAGAATGTGTTAGAGTTTCCTTTAGTGATGCGCCAAAGTGCGACACATGCAGTAGTGAAAACAACCAAAAGCAACACTTGCGATAGTAAGAAAAGGTGAAAATGACACTTGCAAAATCTAGAAAAAATGAAAGTGACACATGCCATATTGAAGTTAAAAAAAAAATGACCAAGTTTTAAAGTGAAAGAAAGCAAAAATGACAGTTGTGAGAGTGAAAGAAACACTTGCAAAAGTAAAGGTGCGCAAAAGCGACAATTGAGAAAACTAATTGAAATGAAGATACAATGTAACCAAGAGTGAGAGAAACATTGTCAAGTGATATTGTGCGCTGACTTACAGCATAGATCACTACAAGGAAAAGACCCTCTAGCAAATGTTTTTGAGGAACCACAAAGAAAAATACCCCATACATCCATTTCTAGCGGAGGTTACTAGAGGAGGTTGGCGGGCGGAGGGTTTTGCAGATGTTTTCCTATCGCTGCTCTTATCGTTAACACTCACCCCAGTTCTTTCAAAAAAATAAAGCACCAGTGTGGACAAAATCATTGGCACACCGAACACCGTGCACTCCGTACACACCCGCCCGGTGCGTCATAATATAATAGATCACCGGTGCCTCACAACTCATCCGCGCCGGTGCATTATAAAACACAACGCCAACACCGAAACCACCCAGTGTGGTAGACAGAAACCACACCGGTGCATCATAAAAAACACGCCAAAACACAAACCGATCGATGCGTTTGTAGCAAACAGCACCGGTGCGCCAAACAATGCGCACCGGTAAAGGGTTAAATTAAAAAATATATTTACGATAAAAAACCCGGATTTTTCATTTTTCTAGTGCTCCTGAGCTATCAATTACCGGTGTGCACGATACCATATAACGTACATGTGCGCACCAAACATTGGCACACCGGACAGCGTGCGCGAAGTACACACACTGCTAGGGCGTAAATTACTGTAACGCGCCGGGACGTCAATACTCTTCCACGCCGGTGCATCATAAAAAACTGCGCCAAAATAGAAACGAGCTGGTGTGTTCTTCTCTAAGAGCACCTGTGCGCCAAAAACTGCACGCACTGGAATAGTGTTATATAATAAAAACAAAATTAGGGCCAAAAAATCGGTGCTTTGTGACAATTACGTACCGGTGCTTTACCATTACGTCGGCCTGGTGCATCATCAAATTTTCGCGTCGAAACTGAAACATCCTGGTGCGCGGTTAGGGAAACGCCCCAGCACGTTATAAACAACACGCCAAAATCGATACCACCCAGTGCAGTTTTATTTAACCGCACCAGTGCGCTTATAAAACCCCGCGCACCGAAACAGGGTTAATTAAAACAAAAAATTACGGATAAAAAACTTCATTATTCACTTTCCTCAGTGATCTAGAGCTCTCAAGCCTCGGTGCTATTTCCTTATTTCTGAGCTGCCCTGTCATCGGTGCTCTCATTGCACCCATTGCACGCACTGCTGCTCTGCATTAGCCACCAATCTCCAGCTTGCATTTTGAAAAACAGTGGGCAAATTTTATTTTCCAAATTTTACAGCTAATATGCCTCCTCGACAACGAAATGTACAGGTATTTTTCTAGTTTTCCTATAATTAAGCCTTTTAGCAGATTAGAAATTGAAATAAACTTAAAAATAACCATTAAAAAAGAAAAAAAAATTGTCACGCAGTGTGCTCGAGCTGTTCAGCTCACACCGGATAGCGGTGCTACCTGTAAAATTTACAGGCAACACCACTATCGGTGCTAATGGTAACCACACCATTTCCGGGGCGGTGCCGGAAGGCGCCCCGAATAATTTTAAACTAAAAATAAAAATAAAAAGGCGGTGCGCTCATTTATCCAGGCACACCATTGACCCCAGCAATCATAGTGCGGTGCATTGACTTCATTTTCCGCCCCGATTTATGTCAGCGCACCGCATTTTGCATTCCGAGAGGGTCAATGGTGCGGGCGGGTAAAAGACCGCACCGTCAACTATGTCAAATTTGTCATGAAGTCGGTGCACTAACACAACTATACACGTCGGGGCGTATATTTCAGTCAACGCACCGTTACTCTGAATTATATACAGTCCACGGTGCTTGAAAAATAGACATCTGCACTGAATCCGGTGCGGTTTGTTTCATTAGGGGCCTCGAGGACAGTGCGCTAAAATATTAGGACGCACCGGCACCGGTGCATGACTGTTTTTATGGAGCAACAACTTGTATGTTTGTTTTTTTTCAAAAAAAATCAGATATGTATATTTATAAATACATTTCTGTTTTAATAAAAAAAATTATTTAATATGGCAATGATTCAGAGAGAACAGGTTTAACAAAAGAAAAAACAAGCAGAACAATATGACATGATTCGCTAAGGGAGGTGAGAGAGAGGGAGAGAGATGGATGCCCTCGCCCTATTACTGCAGATACCCAGGAGATCCTTATGCAGGTAGGCCTCCTCAAGTTCTATGAGGAGGCTATTTCTGGCCTAAAGGCCCTGTTGGGGTTCCCATGTTTTGGCAAGGTTGGCAATACCAAAAGATGAGACAACATAAAACCACTTTGAGACCCTAGGATCTAGCCCTCCTAGGTCCAGAGAGGGATCTCTCTATGATATTTCAAAGGTATATGTCTTTGAAGCTCAAAGTTAAGGTGTTAGGCTAGTTATAAGGCTCGGAGTTTGTTTGTTTAATTGTATGTTTGGTTGCTGAGAATCAGGAAAGAAGGGTTCAATATAAGACAAGGATGAGCAAAGAATATTTTAGGCAAAGGAGAGATATTCTAGGGAACATCAAGACCATTGGGTAATGGAGTCAGGAAAGGATTTGCTTGCTAATCAATATGCAGGCTTGCAATTGGGCTAGTCATCTAAAGCATTGGATCTGAAATATGATAGTGTGATAGGATAGGCAAGAAGGAAGGTGAGAGCAAGGAAACATTAAAGATTCAGAATACAAAGTTGAAAACCTGAGATCAAAGAGAGGCTTTGAACTCTCAATGCTTCAGCCTCCAGCTTGAGGGATCCTAGAAAAGTTTCAATTAGCTGAAAAGGATCCTAGTGAGATAAGGACAGAGTTCTAGACCTCCCAATTTTCCCAATTCATTTAATTAAACCTTAACAAGAACATCTGAAGCATGACCTCAATAATTCATACATCAGCTAGCAGGCAATAACATCCACTACACTGGTTAAATTAATTGAAATCAATCCTCAGATACACATAAGGCAGAAAAACATTAAAGGCAAGGAGAGCAGAAACATAGGGTACCTCGCAAGGGTAAATCCTATGCCAAATTTCTGATGCAAGCCAGCAGAAATGTAATGAAATGAAATAAACACAGAGATAGAAAAACATCACCAGCTGCTTTAAATCAGGATCCAAAGAAATGTGCTTGTCATATTAAGAGCAACACCAGTCAAATACAACATTGTCAACAGCTTGAAAGTTCAGTTTGAATACATCCTCCTCAGCCTATCTTACAACTTTACACAGAGAATATGTCTTAAAGGAAACAGCTTGCAATTCTCTGATAATCGATCAACAACTTTACAATGAGTTTCCTCCTGATTTTATAGTTGAAAGATGAGCGGAGGAGGTAGGTGAAACATTAAAAACTCAGAAGAGGAAGAGGGCCGAGGCCCATTCTATTTAAATTTTGCGCATTTATCCATGGCACCCTTTGGGTGAAAGAGTGGTCTTCGTCAGGCTTCCATTTACTCCAGGTATGTCTCTAGTGTACTTTGGCTGCAGTACTCTGTAGAACTCTGGTGAATCTAAACAAAAATAAATCAATGATCCAAGTCTGCCATGCAGTGTAACTAATGCTTCTGACAGCGTAGGACTGTTGTCGGGGTGGGAAATTCTTTAGGAACACGGTATAGAATAAAAACCACATGGGCACTCTGTCCTTTATGGGGAAAACATTCTGCTGATGTGAAAACCCTGATATACATAAATTTCTGCGCACTGTACGCTCTGTGTGCTCCATGATGTATTCGATCTGGTGCTTTGATGGCTCCAGGAAGGTTTCGCAGAGTTCACCCTGCTCTTTAAATGGCGATCATATCAATCACCTTCCTAGGCTTTGCTTCGTTACTTCGAAATCTTCACACGGTCCTTTCTGCATTTTTTGGTCGTTGTAATAAAGACTGTGTAATCATGGCGGCTTTCACCATCTAATAACCCTTAAAAACACAAAAAACTTGTTAATAAAACAATGTTGGGGATGCTTTGATGGCCTGCGGGATGGTGATGCAACTGTGGAGGAATGGCGAGAAATGTTGTGGAAGACCTGCAGTGTGGTGGAAACAGTGGGAAATACAGTTGGAAGGTGGCGCAGATGGAAAATCAAATGAAAAACCTTAAATATCGACCTTGGAATGGAATATATATGAAGGGATGGGCAAATATACGATGGAGACGCGTGGAAAGATGACGTGGCGGTATGGGGTCAACGGCAAGGCGTGTGGTTAAATCTGGACCGTCCGATCTCAGAAGGATATCAACGGTGGAGGACGCGTCAGAGGGCAACGGACAGTGGGCCAGGGGTACGACTGCCTCGAATTAACTTTCATGCAACTTCTTGGCGCGCTAACCGTCGGACGACCCACCCCAGATCAGATGGTGTATAACGATATCGCGCCGGATCTTTGGACGAACGATAACGTGCGATGGAGGGTGGTTTATGAACAGTGCGCGGAGCCACACGTCGTTTGATGAGTCGAGTCGCTGTGAAATGGGGAAAACTGCCCGCCCTTCAAAAGTGGTGCGATGGAAACCAAAGGTTTCTGAATAGAGCGCGGACGGGGACCACTGGGACGGATGTACTGTGAGCCATCGGATCAATGGTTAAATGGACGGCGGATCTGCGATCGGGGCGGCAATTGGGTAGAAAGGTGGATGCTGTGGGACCGTGACAACCGTCCGATCTGTACAGATCGACGGTTTTAACCGCTCCCGATATACATTTGCAATAAGCGCCTTTCGCCTTGGCGCCTGGTCTCAGCACTGGGTCACGTGGAGGGAAACGTTAAGGGGGTTGTCCTGAAGGGGCTAAGATCCATATATGTCAACATGTGGGTTTTTTAACCTTTATCAGTGCAATTTGAGGCCATAAAGGGTAATGGTAAAGGGAATGAGGGGTTTTTGAGACCAAACAAGGGTGTGGGTATGGTTTGAAAGAGATTTTGGGATGGTTTAGAAGGATTAGGGGAGGGAATTTGGGGTGGAAAGGGGACTTTGAAAAGAGGAAAAAAGGGGTGAAATGGGACATTCTGCAGGGATACAAGGGGAAAATAAAGGCCTTTTGGAGCATAATGTTTTGCAATCAGTGAGGCTTATTGACTTCAGAACAGTAGAGGGAAAGGATCAAAGGGCAGGGAAGATTAAATGCTTCAAGGATGATGTGTTTTCAAGAGAAATGCATTCCTTGAAGGCTCATAAAACAAATTAGCCCCTTGCTTTCTTGTCAAGGAATTTATAAGGGGCTAACAGGCCCATAGTGTGCTTTTGAGACATCTTATCGGCAAGTGGAATGCCCACCGACAGGGTTTTCAGGTTGGTCCTGACCAGTGGCACACACCCATTGAGGAGGACATTTATTTTATTACAGGACTATCGAGGAGAGGGGTGGATTTTCCCTCATTCCCATACATGCCAGTTGGTTGTGTAGCAAGGAGTCAGTTAGTTTACTCCTAGAGATACATTGGAGCACATGTATTGTCTCCTTCAGAGTTTCAGGTACCTGGAGGTCAGTTACATATAGGTGCTTTTGCTAGACAGGACATGCAATGCCTCTCTATTATCGCTTCAATCATTTCGCACAACACCAGTGACGGGAAATGCATTAGTTGCTCGCTTTTATATTACGTTGATTCTTTAGTACAGCAGCCACGACTTGTCAGGTGGTCTGCCATTTTTTTGCGACAGTTTTGTACGGCCTTAGATAGATGTCGTGCTCATGCACAAGGGAGGGTCAACTTCCCTTTTTCTTCAGAGTTGTTTTGTTTATTTTTTGAGAGGTTTCCAGAGATGAGACCTAGTTTTGTTTGACAGCCTCGTAGGCCGATGTTTGAGGCCCGGATGCGCATGTGGGGGTAGATGTTGCCCAAGAGGGGAGACACTATGTTTCCAGCGAGGATATCACATGATTCACTGGACTTAATAGCCAGTGTTGACGGGCTGCATCCCTTCATTATGGTCCCATGTCCTTATGTTGGACTAGATTGGTGAGGGTGTCCCAACATCCTCTTCACTCCTGATGAGCCGCCAGATGATAGAGGTAATATTATTGTTTTATTTATATTTATTCTAACATGTTATTTAACTTGTTTTTATTAAATTGTGTAATGAAATTGTATATTTATTGTTGTGTACTTGTATATATTTTGCAGACATTGGCTCTTTTGATGGCGATGAGATGTCGGATCCACCACATGATCCAGGTGTCGATCCTGATGATTCTGATCAGGAGATGGATTATGCGCTTGATGATGAGGTCGGTGGCGCAGCAGAGAGACGTGCTGATCCTATGCCTCATGGTGCACCGGTACCGCATTTTTCTAGGCGTGGTCGACCTAAGACCAGATACTGGATGGAGTTGGGCAGCCAACTCTATGGATTGATTTCAGATGAGGGCATTAGGCCCGCTCATTACAGAGAGATACAGGGCGATGATAGACTGTTACGGATGTGGAGAGGCATGTCGCGTGACATGTACGGCCTGATGCGGCATGTCGTAGTAGATACGACAGTTGTTACGCGATTGAGGAGGATTGTCTGTAGCTGTAGGCGTAGTCGAGCTGTGGCACGTGATGGACAGTCTACCAGCAGTGAATTAGATGCATCTCGTGATCGTTCACCTCGCGGCGCGCCTGATGATTAGCATGAGGCTCCATTAGCAGCATCTGACACTAATCATCATGGAGATGAGGCTGGACAATTGGCCACGTCCATTCAGCAGCCTGCAGCATCCATCATGAGTACTAGTCACGATCATCATGAGCAGGCTGGAACATCAACCGCCGAGGCTATAGTACTATTGACTAAGAAGGCCTCCACTACTACTGCGCCTCATATTGATCATGTTGTACTACCACCAGTGGATGCATCCATCAGTACTAGTGATCATCATGATCATGAGCTGGCTAGTCGACCATCGACTGTCGAGGTTGCACCCATCTTTACTGAGCAAGCCACATCCACTTGTACTAGTGTTATTGATGTTGTTATACTACCACCAGTGCCTAATCCATGACATTTATATTACAGTTGTATCTATATATATATATATATATATATATGGTCCATGTATTTTATGTTCATGTTGCAGTTGTACTTAATTTTCATGTTGATGATCATCATGATGTGGCGCATATTGTTAGTCACGTTAGATATGTTCATTTAATGTTTAGCTTGCAAATAGATGTGTATATGTGATAGGCGCATGAGTTATTTGACATTATATTGAGATGTATATTTGATGTTTGTGTTGTGATGATGTTAATATATAATGTTAATTTGATGTTAATTTAATGTGTCTATTAGTTGAATATGATGTTTGTACGATGGTTATCATGATCGTGATGATGTTTATTAATTAACTTAATATTATTAAATGACTATGATATTTATTAAATATTATGTCGTGAATGTAATTGTAATTTAAATTTTAATTCTATGTAAAATTGTAAAATTGTATTTGTATTTGTATTTGTACTAATTGTAGTTTTAAGTGTAATTGTATGTAAAATATTTATTAATGTAAAATTTTAATTGTAATTGTAATATTTAATTTATTCTGAAATGATTGTAATTGTATATATGAAAATTTGTAAAATTGTAATTGTAATTCTAACTGTATGTAAATTTCACAAATTGTAATTGTAATTTTAATTGAATTGTATGTAAAATATTTGTAAAATTGTAATTGTAATTGTAAATGTAATTCTATGTAATTTTAATTGAATTGTTAAAATATTTGTAAAATTATAATTGTAAATGTAAATGTAATTATATGTAAAATTGTAAATGTAATTGTATGTAAAATTAAAATTGCAATTGTAATTCTAATCATAATTCATGTATGTGAAATTAATGTAAAATTGTAATTGTAATTTTAATTCTAATTGTAATTTTAATTAATGCAATTGTATGTAAAAATTTTATTTGTAAAATTTTGATTCTATTAATGTGAAAATTTTAATTGTATTAATGTGAAATAATTTTATTAAAATATTTAAATTTGTAAATTTGCAAATAATTGTAAAATAACAAATCTAGAATAATACGAATTTTTGTAACATAAAGTTTAGAAAATAAGGAAAATAAATTCATGTACTTTATAATTATCATTATTTTATTATGATCTTACATATATAAATTTTAGAAAATAATGAAAATAAATTCATGTACTTTATAATTATCATTATTTTATTATGATCTTACATACAACAACAACAAACAAACAAACAAAAACTTTAAAAAATTCTGGTGTGCTTATCATCCTAACAGGCCCCGGTGCGTCGTATTAATACAACACACCGATGCGTCATATTTCCGCGCACCGAAAACGAAAAAACGCAACTCTATTTTGTTTAAGTTAAAAAAACCAGCAATTTGAAAAATGAGCGGCAAAATATTTTCGAAAATCTAATTTGATAAAATAATTCTTTAAATACTAAACACTTCTCATTATTTCACTATTTTTGCTAAAAAAATTCAGTCAGATTTTTGTAGGAGACAGACCTGGAGCAAGAGAGCACGAGGGCACTATGGATGGCGAAATACGTTCGAACAGAAGTATTCAGACAATTAGAAACCAAAACTTTGGTGATTCAAGCCCTTTATCATAGAATTTCAAACCATTTCATGATTAAATTTAATTCTTTTTTTTTATTTTTTCTGCAATTTTTTATTTTTTCCTGCAGTTTTATCCATTTTTGCCCTGAACTCTTCATTTTTTTTTTTTCCCTTTCTTCTCCCTGTTTCTGTGATTTCATAACTAGGGTTTTTCATTTTACATTGACGTCCAACCCACGGGACGACTTGCATAGTTGGATCACAATCCATTCGGCCATTGCGTGAATTTTTGAAAAAATAGATTTTTCTTTATCAGTGCCCCCTGCATACGCCACCGCACCTGTGCTCTGTATTATTACAGTGCATCGCGCAAGTTCTATGTCGTAAAAAGTTGAAAAAAAAAAAAAATTCGTGCGCCAAATCTGAAATAGGGCACCAGTGCTCTCTTTAACTAGGAAAGCATTGTATTGTGTATTACATCGTTTTTCGGTGCGTTTATAATACCCCACACACCGTTAGGTCTATTACACTATTTTTGCGGTGTGTTTATAATACCGAACACACCATACGATGTATTATATTGTTTTGCTATCCGTTGTTAATATATCCACGCACTGGCAATGGTGCGGATTTCATGAAAAGCGCACCGAAGTCTCAAGATTTATTTTCTACTTGAAAAGTTGAGAATTTATTTATAAATATATTAATGAATGATATGCTACAGGTTTCAGATTGATAAAGAAATGACTGACAATATATTAAGTAACAAAAACACTGTTAACACATCAAGAAAAGCAAAAAAGGCAAGTTCTTTGTAAATTCTTTATAAAAAATATTATTTTTGAACTATATGTAACTTTAACTAATATGTATTGTTTACTGTGTATCATGCAGAGCCACAAAATGACGAAGCTCGAAATGATTATTTCTGATCTACGACCAGAAAAGCGTAAAAGTTTAATGGAAAAATTGCAAAAAGATGAATCAAGTGAATGAAACAATACTATTGATCCAATATGAGTTTCTTTTTTTAATTATCATTAATAATATACTTAAAATTATTAGATAACATGTGTCAAACAGTCTACTAATTCACATCTGTTTAATGTTCTACAGGGACCAACAACTCAGAAAAGGAATGTTGTTCTAAGAAAAGAAAAAAATAGAACATGCAAATGAAAATGAATTTCTCCTTGGCTCATCTGGAGTGGTGTTGGAAGTTAACGAAAGGGGGAAAAACTTTTACAAAAGTTTGAGGGATCTATTGGAACGAATACAACAACGTGCTTCAAATGTAATATGTAATCATTGAATTTTTCAATCATTAGGTATAATAAATAAACAATTTAGCATTAAATATTAATTTTCAAAAAATTTCTTGCAGAAAAGAAAATAAAATGGAACTCGTTCAGTACATAAAATAGGACGACAAGAAAGAAAATGGTTGATCTCTAAGTTTGTGAGTAATTGTTACTTCCTTATAACAACTTAACTAGATTTCATTTTTGTATTTTTTAAGTTGTTTTACAAAAATCATCATTGAATGTCTTCAAACAGGTGCTAACATACAAAGAAGAACCATCAGACGAATCGATTGAAATTGGGTTAAATATGGGTTGTGAGTATATTTTGGCATATCATAATTTAATTGTGGAATTTGTAAGCATCTATCGATCTTGTTTTAATTAGCTTCGTCTATAATTAATAGAACAAAAACATCTTTTATATTAAATATATGATTTGTTATGGGGTATAAAACTTGCAGGAAACAAAGTATGGAACTGCGCCAACAGATGAAATTTTGAAAGATGGCATGGTACATGGTTTTGAAAGAATGTGTATAGTTTATGAGTCAATTGTTGCTATGGTACATCATTTTTATTTTCGATTTACATTGATGTATATTATTTAATATTGGAATTTCCATTATTCTCACCAATGTATATACACTCATTTCAGTTTATTTTTATGTTTGTAGATGGAAAGTGAAGAAGAAGAAAACAATCAACGCCGTGAACACAACATTCCTGAAAATAACCCAAGTCATGGAAGTAGCTCTAGTAGTGACAACAGTTCAAGCGAAGAATGATGATCACTATGTAATTTGGATATCAAAGCAAGGCGTTTTATTTTTTGAAATATGTCTGTGAAATCAGACATTTTGTTTAATGTAATGGACATAGTGTCTCAATTGAAAGACAAAGGGATATGAATAATTGTTCCATTTTGTATGATAAAGACTGTCTTATATATATATATATATATATAATATGTTTTAATTTATTCTATTGCGTTCTCCATTGTCGTTCTCAAATGCACTAATAAAAATTTAATTCATATGAATATTGTTATAAGATTATATATATGTGTCGAATTTTGATGAATAATGAATTTAAAAAAACCACAATAATTCTGATATGATATAACAAATTAATCCAAACAACACATTCAAATGCATTAATAAAAATGTAATTAATATGAATATTGTTATAAGATGTGTCAACTTTTGATGAATAATGAATTTAAAACAATCACAATAATTGGACTGTCAAAGGTGGATGTTTTTAAAAAAAACAAAATTAAAACCAGTGCGTTTATGTGTCTATATGCACTGGTGTGTTTATGATTCTATGGGCATCGCACTAATACCGATTCCAGTTATAAATATTGGTGCGTTTGTGTGATATTGTGCACCGGGGCGTTTATGTATCTATAAGCACCGATGCATTTGTAGATGCCATGTGCACTGCACAAATACCGATACCAATTATAAATGTCGATTCCTTTCTGTGATACGGAGCACCAGTGCCTCATAAAGATACACGCACCAGTGCACTTATACGACCTATGGGCACCGCTCAAATCCCAAGACCAATTAGAATGGCCCCATGCGTTGTATCACCAACACCAAGCCCGGTGATGTTGTTTTCCTTAACGGCCCAGTGCATTCTCCTTCGACCGCCCCGGTGCACTGTCTACCGATACGCACTGGTGCGTTAAAACCTGATAAGAGCACCAATGAAAAAACATCCGTAATAACTTCCAACCACCCATTTTTTTTAGTTGTGTTGAATTTCCATTAAAAGCTCCGCCAAAACCTCCGTTACCAGAAACGGATGTGATAGCATATGTTTTTTTGACAATTTTGGCCAATTTTATAACACTAAAAACCTCCTTTATAACCTCCGCCAGAGGGTCTTTTCCTTGTAGTGGATTGTGCAGTGTATTGTCTCTATGGATTTTACAGTCATCGTCCACAGGGACTACGCAAATGTTGTAACTAAACATTGTGCATGCACTATTCCTAGAGACTGTGTGAGGCTTACTTTCAAAAATTGCACAATAGTTATTCTCAAGGATAGACATTGGTTACTGAGCTTGCTAGAAATGGGTGTGATTATGGATGAATTCCAAATAAGTTGGTCAAGTATGATCTAACTCGCCATGGGTACCATGCCACACTTGGCATGCCAAGTCTAGCTCGCCGATTGGTCATGCACATTCCCCACTACGCCCAACTTATTATGTCGATCTTGGCTAAAGGTGAGATACTTGCATGCTCTAGGTGCTCAGTTGAGAGGTAGACATTCCCACATGCCTAAGGACCTTACATATATAGACTCGCGTTAGGAAATGGATCATTAATTATGTATATTATATATATAACCTCATAATCCTCACAGTTGATATGGACTTAAATGTATCAATATTATATAGATAGTTTCATAATTTATATAGACCTATATTCATAAATGTATTAAACATTATGCGTGTTATATATAACTTCACAAGTTATAGGGACATGTATGTGGAAATGTATCAATAATTGTGCATATTATATATATAACCTCACAATCGATATGGACTTGTATGTAGAAATGTATCAATAATTGTGCATATTATATATAACTTCATAAGTGATATGGACCTGCATGTGGAAATGTGTCAATAATTGTGCATATTATATATATAACCTCACAATTGATATGGACTTAAATATATCAATGTATTAATATTAGATAGATAACTTCACAAATTATATAAACTTATATGTAGAAATATATAAATAATCATGCATATTATATATAACTTCAAAAGTGATATAAGTTTACATGTGGAAATGCATTAATAATTGTGTATATTATATATAATTTCACAAATTATATATATATATATATGATTATATATAAGATGCATGCATTTGATGCAAGTCTATATATAACTTAACAATTTAAAAATATAAATCTATACATTTATAAATTGTTAAACTATATATACAAACTTACATATAAAAATGTACATACATATAAATTTACATATAAACCTGCAATCATTAAATTATATTTATAGACTAAAATATAAAAATGATGTTATATATAACTTCACACATAATATAAGTCTACATACATATATGAATAAGTTTACAAATTATATATAACCTAACAATTGATATAAACCTCCATCATCCTGGGCTCTGCTAGACTGCCTATGTTATGTTCTTCTACATTTGTTTCCACGGGTTCCATTCTTGGTTCTTTAGCTACATCGTTGAGATCGAATAGGTGTTCTAAAGGTGTGAGACCTCTTGGGATCTTATCATTTTTGCATTGTAAGACTTCCAAGTCTTCTTGGTCTTCATTGTTCACTACCTCTGCTTCAAATGGATTTTTTGCAATGATTTATATTAGCAGGATACGTTATTTCAGCCTCTGGGATTTGTTCAATATACAAACAATTTTCTTCATGGCTAGTGTATGATGTTGGTATGCTGAAATCATTCTCTAATTTCAAGAAATCATCTATGTGTTTGTCGAATTCAAACACCTGCCAGTGATCTTCGTTATCAGGCATAGCAGGTATGTGTTTCACCTTTATACTGAGTTGTTCATTTATCTCGGGTACCTGGCAATTGCTGGCAGCGAAGGCAAGTTCATTCGCTAGATGATTGAGTGCCCTGGGGATAAACATGAGTTCATATTTTTCGAAAGTTTTTAGTAGGTCGAGGGCAGCGTTTCGATATTCCCTAAGTCTTGGATTTTTGGCTGAGTATTCTCCTTTGATTTGTTTGATGATAAGTTCAGAATCCCCCAAAATAGATATCCTTTGGGCTTCTAATTCTTTAAGAAATTGTAAACCTAGGAGAAGTGCTTCATACTCGGCAATATTGTTAGTGCATGGGAAATCTAATTTGTATGAAAAACTCTGATTTGTGTTTTGAATCCAGACACCCGCCCCAGCACTAGTTTTATTACAGGATCCATCGAAATTCACTGTCCAAAGTATATTTGACTCATTCTCATTCTCATTTTGTTGTTGCTATTGATTGTCAATGTTTTGAAGTTGATTCGAGGTAATATTGGTGTGTTTTGGTGAACTAATTGGGTCCATGTTTTCTTTATCTTGTTGAGTAATTTCATCTTCGTTACACAAGATAAAGGAATCTAAACTTGATTGAATAGAATAGATTGGAGTGTTGTTTGGCCTGTCCATGTTACTCACCATGTATTTCATGTGTGATTCTCTGTATAGTCTTCTGTTTTGGTTAAAAACAGTGATGGTGGCATAAGACATATCCATTTGAAGGCTTCCCTAAAGTTTGGCTCCCCATGATCTTGATAAGAGCATGCCATACTTAGGGGGAATGTCAACTACAACTACATCCATTACTAGATTCTTGGCGGGGATCTGAGCTAAGTTAACACATAAATCTTTGATTAAACCCAAAAATTTGACTCTACTTGAGTCAAAAGAATACAAATCTTTGTATGGTTTAGTAATCTCTAAGCCTAGACTTTCCATTACTACTTTGGGCATTAGATTGTGTGAAGCTCCAGAATCTAACATGGCATTATGTAAAATTTTATCGTGTATGTTCAAGCTGACATAGAAGGGAAGGACTGGTCCTTCTTGATATTTTCCTTCAACCTATGGTCCAAACAAGAGCTCAGGTTTGTCATCTGTCAAGTTTAAAGTGTCAGTATCATTTCCTAAGTTTAAGGCTTTCAACACTTGGTTTTTGTACACTTCTTGGGTTACTAGTTCAGCTAGGGGGATGGTAATTTTTATCTTAGCAATCTCTCCCTCAAGGCTGAAAGGAATAATTGACTTGTTAATATTTACATCTGCTTTTTCAATTGAATTCTTTTCAGCGGCTCTGATTTGCTGAACCTTTCCTGAACTAGTGATAGGAATAGTTTTACTAGGACCACTAGCTGAAGTGCTAGGGGTGCTTTGTTCAACATTTGGCTGGATTCCCTTGTCTTTATTTAAATCTGGTTTTTTGGCCGAAATGTTGGTTTTTTCTGCTGTCTTCTTGGGCTGGTTTTCTGCGTTTTTCTTGACAGCGGTGCTAGTATTCTTATCCTTTGAATTCTCTATACTTCCCTTGCTCCTAAGGTCATACTTCTTGTGTATCTCCATGATTGCATTTTCAAAACCCAATCTATAGTCATCAGAATCTTCATAGGTGTTTGTATTTTGATCATTAGAGAAGAAACCTTGTTCTTCCTCATTGAGGAAAACATCATCCCCACTGTCTGATCCAATCAAGTTTACATGTGATTCTTCCAACCTTTCCAGCTCCCTGTCTTCCTCATATTGATCTACGTAGTTCTGTTGAAAGGGAGGCCTAATTTGCTGGTCACTTTCCTTTTGCTTATCTTGATTGTTATCTCTTCTATAATTCTGATTTCTATTTCTGTTTTGATTGTTTTGAAGTGCAGTCTGGTTTTGATTTGTTTGTGCTTTCTTAATTATGTTCATCTCTTTCATCATTTCTTCCAACATTCTCTCCATTTTTGAGCTTGAAGTAGAGGGAGGGGATTCCTCTCTGAAAGATACTCTTTTTTCAGTTTTCATTCTTGCTCTCTTTTCTATTAAGTTGACTTCCACAGAAAGAGCACCCCTTTGCATATCTTCAAGAGTTGCAAAATCTCTTTCTCTTAGTGAATAAGTCATGTCCGAGTCAAAACCTTCAGGAAATTTGTTCAAGGCTGAGCCTTGTGGAGTTTTTAGTTCTGGGGAGAGTGCATTATACACACAGTTAAATCTAGTACAATATGCTTGTACACTTTCCCCAGGATTCCTACGAAGATTGTTGTAATCAGCAAGAACTTGGAGAGGATTTTTCTTCACTTCCCATTTGTTCAGGAAAGTTTGATGAAAGGCCTGAAGATCATTAATAGTACGGGGGGCCAAACCTTTAAACCATTTTCTTACTTCTCCCCCTAAGCTCTGAGCAAATAATCTAAGTTTGACAGAATCATCATCAATTTCATTTCGGTCAAAATAGTCATTCATCTTATCCACATGCTGTGATGCAGTTGTAGCATTGTTAGCATCATACAATGGAATTTTGGACTGGTAGTCCTGTGGGAGATTGACTAATGGTGCGGGAAGAACTAAGGGAGCATACCATGCAGCCATGGCAGGAGGTGGAGGTGGATTTATAGAAGGGAAAGTGGGCTGAGGTGTAGTGGTTTGAACAGTGGATGTAGGGTGAGTAGAAGTGGATGGACCAGGTGTAGACTGCTGAGCTGACCTTGGATGAGAGACACCTAGGTTGTGAAGAAAATGTAAATCAGGAGGTGTTGTTTCTCTACTACCAGGATGTTTATTTGTCTCTGGGGATGAAAGCGAAGATTCAGAGTCTAACTGGATTATATCATCAAATGACCTGGTTCTAAATGGGTTAACTAGGTCATCTTGTGAGCGTCGTAGAGCTGAAAGATTTTCAGGGACTGAATTAGCTCTCAAGGGTGATCTGAAAACAGTTGATAATTTTATCTTAGGAGACTTCCAAAGGATACTTTCTGGGTTATCAACTATCTCAGGTGGGTTAGGGTCTGGATGGGCTCTAGTGTGAATCTTTTTAGAAGCCACTATGCTATGTTTTTAGACCCAAATAACAAGAAAAGTTTAACCAAGTATGACAATCTTTGAGAGGTTAACTAATCCGTTTACATAAATTTTAATTCTACAGTCCTCTAACTGAGTTTGAATGATATTATAATGATAAAGGTTCTTCTCAGTGGAGTATTAAGGTCTGCTAAGGATTGTGGAGTCGCCAAGTGGAAGTTTTTAGCTCCTACGAAGGTAAAAGGTTTTATGGTCCACTACCAATGTTTATTATGAAGCCAAACTTGGAATGTTGGGTTTTTCTGAGTTATTTTGGTTTTATAGGTTAAGAGAGTGTTCTAAGTCTGATTTTTCACTTAGCTAAGGTGCTTAAACAAACAGAGTTGCTCTTATGGCTTGGTAACTGGTTCCTTCAAGGTTTGGTAAGACTTCTCAAGAATCCTAAGGGTTTCTTAGTTTGTCACTGATTCAATCAAGTCCTATCATGATTTCCATTTGTGAGGCAGTGCTTGAAGAAAGTTACTTATGTTAAACTGGACCTAACAGTTTAAAGAAAGGTTTTGAAACCTCTAATTCTCAGTAGGTCCCACCGTGATCGCCATTATGTTGGTCCCCTGTGTTTTGAAATTTTGGCAAATCAAAAGACAAGGCAACATCAGAACCAATCTTTAGAGTTCCAGGATCTAGTCCTCCTGTTCTCAGAGAGGGATCTCTCAAATTTTTGATCGCAAAGGTTTATCTTGTGTGCTTTGAGTATGATTTTAGACTAGTTATTAAGTGCAGGTTTTTGTTTATTTGGTTGGATTGAGTTGATACAGCATAACATGGAAGGTCTAGGAAAGATAGACAGAAAGAGGAAATATCTGGTTCATTGGGCGATGGAGTCAAAATAAGGTTATGACAAACTCATCAATGGATATGGGATATCAAAGGGAAAATCTAACTTGGCCACAGGATCCTTTTGTCTTTGGAATGAGATGAACATTAATGATTTGGAAAGAGAAGTTTAATTCTCAACAAAGGGAACTTGAAGAACATAACTCAACAATAAAGAGATATTTGATAGACAGGGCTAACCATAAATTCTACAAACATTCTTTAAGCAAATAATAACTTCAAGACAACTTTCAAAATAAAATCTAAGATTCGGGGAACTCCCTATTTCCTCAAAGATTTTATTTTAAAGGATTTATAAAACATAAAAGATTCACTGATAATTGTAGTCATAGAAGAGGGAACACCTAAATAACATCTATGCTTACAACTATAACGACCTTCAAAACAACTGTTCAAGCAATGGCAAAGGGCAAGATCAAAACCGACCTCTTTGATTAACTCAAAACAATGTTACTTCAAAGGGAGACTTCAATAACAACTTTCAAGTGATAGTAGACAAGCAGGGAAAACCATAAATCATGCTAAAACCAACTATTTGAGCTATTAAGGAAATAAACAAGCATGAAGACTAAAGAGAAGGTTTAAAGCCTCTAAAATACTTCAGAAGAAGAAAACATAAAACAGTGAAGGGTGAACAGGTCTAAGGTGCTTCCAGGAGTCATTTCTTAGCCTAAAACTTTCAGCCTACTGTAGTAAGAAATTATGGAACATAATGAAAATAGGAGAAAACATTTAACAGTTAGGATACTTCACCAACAACCAAGCTCATGAATCCAATGATAGAGCCTTCTCAGGAATGGGCATGCAACAACATCATCAAGACATCCAAGACTTCAATTTGTTCTTCAACTTCAACAGACTATGTATTTATTTCAAAGAGTTTCAGTATTACAGCTTGTGATCAACAACAACCAACCACTTCTCATCTTATGCAGAAGTATTTATAGGAAGATGAGGAGGTGAGATTTTAACAAAATATCTCAAGGACAATTAATGCAGAGTGAAGACTTCTCGGCCCTTTGAGAGGCTCGAGGGAGAAATTTTGAGGTGGATCACTACATTAACTGTTTCATAATAAATATCAAAGCTCGGTGGAAGCTTTGTTTGACTTTGAGGCTCTGTGTATGTTTTGGAGTAACTCTGCAGATATTTATGCATTGGTTTCCTTGCAGAAATAACTTCTTGGCAATGCTGGAGGCAGATATTTCTTCGAGCAATAACTTCGGCCTCTGTTCTGAATGGTTTGAGGTGATAGGTGGCTCTTTGTAGTAGCTGAGGAATCAATTCGCCTCAGTTGAAGAGGTGGAAACCTTTCTGTCAGCGAAACACTTATGATTTTCTTAAATAGTGTCTTAATTCGGGGAATTAGGTTTTTATAAGCATTCTTAGCCATAATCCCCCAAATCTGTCTTCAATATTCTGCCCTTCCGCGCTCTGTTCTTTAAAACTTATACTCTTTTAAAATCGCGTTAAAACGTAGTGTCTTGTCAATGTGCAGAGCCGCACCGGGCCTTTCATGGTATCGACGCCCATGGAACGTCGATCAAATACCAAAAGGGAACTCTACAAATGGTTCTTTCCATAGGCCGAAGGCATGGGAATCGTCATTCCCAACTCCCGGATTTTCTTAAATAAACGACGAAGACCCTTTAAAACATGCACAAAACATAAAATAAATAAATAAATCCTGCATTTTTAGGTTTTAAACTGCTTCAGATGGCAGGGGAGGAGCGTAGCCGTCGGATAAAAATATCTAACGGTGGAGATCGGCGTAGAACAGGCAAAGGAGAGCGGGGAGAAGAAATAAGGCGGGGTGGTTTGGACCGTTCGATCTGGACACGTGGACGGTCCAGATCTAATCAGAGAATCGCAATTGGAGGGGGAAAACAAAGGGCGCGATTGGAAAATGCCGATGTGATTGCACGATCGGGGAGATTTGTGCGATTAAGCGATGACCGTTGATTTGAGGATCAGATCAACGGTGGGAAATGAATCGGCGGGTTTTGAAACGGCGGTAAGACTTGTGATCGGAGGGAAAAGGACCGTTGGATCGGCGGGAAATGGACGGACAGGATTAAATCGGAGCCATCGCAATCGGGGAGCACTGAAAAGGGGATGCGATTTAAAACTTTCGATTAGAAACCTGCGATTGAGCGCTGGCCGTTGATCTAAGGACCAGATCAGCGACGGGGAATGAATCGGAGGGATCGCAATCGGAGGTGGCAGGTAGGAGCATGCGATTGTGCAATCGGAGAAAGTTGCGATGTGATTTGGGATGTGTGATGCGATTTAGCGATGACCGTTCGATCGGCGGTGATCAACGGTGGAGATGAAACAGGGGGAAACCCTTTTATACACACGAAAACCAAAGTTTTTACAATAAAAACAAGTTAAAACGGGTTCGGCGGAAAATATATAAGTAAAGGGAAAAGGCACCCGATTGCGGGGCTGTGGGATATATGAATTGTAATATGCCCGAGAGTATATATAACAAGGGCCTATCGCAATCGGGCCATCAGGCCTGGTCTTTCCGATCTACCCATTGTGTTGTTTCCGATTGCGATTGCGCGATCGGCTTTTTTCAATCAACCCATTTATATTTATCACGTGATTTTAAGTTTTTAACTTAAAACTTCAGAAAGTGGGTTTTTGAGTTTATAAAGGAAATATGTGTTTGGGAATGAAAATTTACAAGTTTTAAGCACCAAAGGCAGGCTCTATGGTTATATGAGAAAATAATATGATCGGGGGTTTTATATGAAAAGGCTAATCGCAATCGGAGCTTTGTAATGGTTCAAAAAACATGCACCCTTGGATATTTGCGATGCGATTAGCGCCGAAAAGCTTTGGCGTTTGGTTTTGACGCATGGGCGTGTGGGGGGAAATGGTTTAGGACTTAGCCCAAGGGGCTTAGGTCCAAAAACTTGTTTTTTATGAAAATTTTCAAGGTTTTAAATGGATTTGGGGGTTTCGGCTTAGCTTAAAAATAGTTTTAAACCATGTCAGGAGGATTTTTCATGAATGGAAAGGGAAACTTATGAAAAGTAGAGGAATAATATGGAGAAAAAGGGGGAGAAAATGAAGGTTAGCTATGAGTGGGAGAAAGGGAAAAGATGATGGTTTCTTCGGCAGTTTCTTACATGAAATCAGCAGAACAGTAATGAGGATTTTGGACAGAGGCATGAGGCCTACAAGGAGTCTTCAAGAGCCAACAGTGTTTAGAAATGAAAAATTGTTCCTTGAAGGCTCAAAACAGATTTAGCCACCTTTTGGTATAACAAAATATTATAGGTGGCTAACACCACCATTCAGCCAGAGGTAACCACTTGACCCATTGTGTATGTTTATCAGATACAAAGCAACGAAGATATCCTTCCAAACATTTGTTCAATATGTCAGTTTTCCTATCAAATTGAGCATGATAAGATGAGCTATGAGCTAATTGAGTACCAAGACAAGAAAACAATTATGTCCAAAAATTTACAGTGAAAATGGGATCTTTGTCGCTTACAATAATCTTTGGGTTTCCATGTAGCTTTTGAATTGTTTCCATAAATGCAGTAGCAACTATACTATATTTAAATGGATGCAATAATGCACAAAATTATGCATACTTGGAAATTTTATCAACTACAACCATAATGACAATCTTTCCTTTGGACTTGGGTAAACCTATGAAAAAATCCATTGAAAACTCCTCCCAATGTTGGCTTGGAATGGATAAAGGTTAGACCCGGGGTATTAATTGTCTCAACTTTTTTTGTTTGCAAACCAAACATTCCGCCACAAAATTTTGAATATCATATTTAAGGTCATCCCAAAAAAAATCCTTCTTAACCCTGTGGTAATTTTTTTTAAATACTGAGTGCCCTCCTAAGGGAGAGGTGTGCAATTCCAAAAGAATCTTTTGTTTGAGTTGGGAATTCTTATGAAGATATAAGCAATATTTGTACCATAATGAATCATTTTTCCAGCTAAAGGTATCAGATATACCAGGATCATGCTGTAACTTTTGAATGAGTTCCCACACTTCTTCGTCATTCTTCCATTCATCCCTTACTTCAGTTATCCAATCTAGTTGGATAATAGAAATGGCACTAATAGCCTAAAAATGTGTTTTTTGTATTTTTTTGTGTTTCCAAAGGATAAATGGATTGACGTGGAGACACTGGCGGAGATGTGGACAGCGGAAAAATTGGTTCCCCAAAAGGGAACAACTTACTTCATGGATGTTGGGCGGGAATACATAGAAGCACTCATAGATAAGTTCTTGATTGAGTATCTTGATGCAGAAAAAAAGGAAATAAAAGTTCATCATGATATGCAATCTATATGGGCCAAGAAGAGGAGGGTTATTTGAAGCAGATCAATATCTAAAATATTTTTCCAAGGGAAGAAATCTGAGACCAGGGATTGCAAAAGGATCTCCCCTCTTGGAAATGAAATTAGTGATCTACCAACATATTTGAAGTGCCCAATACTCATTAGTTTAGTGTTAGCCGAAAATTCCAGAGCGGATTTTGGTAAACTCCATGTCTCTCAAGGTTCTGGATCTGTCGTTTACCTTGATAGATACATTACACTTACATTCGTGGGGAAACTTGGACAGCTTGAGTTTCTTAATTATAAATGTTGTTACATGTTGAAGGACTTGTCTAATAGCACTTGTTAGACATATCAAATTTCCGCATGTTGAAGACATTCAGAATGGAGAAGCTCCCTCGTTTAGAGGACATATGGATTTCCAGGTGTCCTTAGTTGGAAGTTGAGATTAAAAGTCTTCCAATGTTAAAGGAATTGCATGTTATAGATTTAGAAAAGGCAGAGAGTATAGAAACACCTTCGAGTGTATGGAATAAAGAAATAATGCCTAATCTAGAACTTATAGGGATCAGAGATTGCCCATTGTTAAGGAGAATGCCAAGAGAAATGGAGAAGCTACCTAAGTTGAAGGAAATTGTTGGAAAATCATATTAGTGGGATGGAATAAGTTGGAAGAATGATAATGTAAAATCCAAACTCTCTCACCTTTTCCAGGAATTTGAAGTCGAAGATAGTGAATTTGAATGTGAAGTTGAAGAACGTGATGAAGATAGTAAATTCGAAGAAAATGGTGAAGTTTAAGAACATGAGGTAGATGGTGAAGGAGATGACCCGGAAATGTGAAGGAGATGATCTGGAAATGTGAATGTAATATTAATATTTTTGAAGTTTTGTAAGATAATTTCAATTATCTATCAATTTTGAGATGAATTTTATGGACTGTATTTAAAAAAATAATAATATTAATAGTTTTTTAATTATAAATTTATCTTCTCATGCATCTAGATAGCGTGTTAATTATATATGAATAAGAAAAATTTATTAAAGTTTAAAAAAAAAAATAGTGAGGTAATTAGTGTTTGAACAAGTTTTAAATTTTGATATGTATTATATATAGAGATACACGGGGAAATTTTTCATAATGTAGTTGTTAAATCAACAAAGGGATAGACATCATTGACTCTATCCGTGAATGTAAGTTGACTTATCATTGTCATTCAAGGAAAACTACACCACCTAGAATTTTTGGGTAGGCTTTGACCCTTGTCATTTCCCTCTAGGTCCTAGACAATTAATGTGTTTTCTTACGTTAGAAGAAGACCGGCTCTTAGCAGAGAAGAAGAATTGTTAGGGCATATTCTAGACCCACATTCTATATTTATATGATTACAAATTATTTTAAATATTTTACATTAATTTATATTGTTCCATCATATATATATATATATATATATATATATATATATGATGATGATGATGATGATGATTAACATCAGCTAAGATCAATATATGTATTTTGTTGGCTGACTCGCAACTAGGTTTGAACCTAGAATCTAGAATCTCAAAGAAAATAGCACTTTATTATCAAGGCCATTGTCAATTGAACTACCCCATAATAGTTATATTTTTAGAATTATAATTTGGTTTCCTTTTTAATAATAATAATGGTAACAATATTTGATATTAATAAATTTTATTTTATGAATAAATTATTATAATCTTATTAAGTTAAATAATTAGATTAATTATTATTATTATTATTATTATTATTATTATTATATAGAAGAAAAATACGCTTTCTTTTATTTGTAAAAAGAGAGTACATTTTCATGGATCATGTCCTTTCAGTTCATCCTGAACTTACGCATATAACATATTTGCCTAAACTTCATCAAAAACAAAAATATAAAAGAAACAGCCTTCTATATGTTCAGAGCACATAAATATTTTTAGAGCCATACGAAATTTATCAAACATTACTTCTCCAGAAAAACTTGGTGGTTCAGTTCGGTTCAGAGATAGGAATGCAGTCAGAATCAACTCTAAGTCCATGCTTGTAGGAGGAAAACTGGATGACCCTTGGGGTACCTGACACGCCTCTTTTGGAGAGCATGTCTGCAATGGAATTTTTCTCCCGGTAAATATGATCAAAGGAGATACGATGAAAGGAGCGCTTTATGGATTGGATAAGCTTCATCCAGTGGACCAACAACACTGTTGGAAGAAAATGGATCCATTTATTCAATCAATGCAGACTTTGGAGTCTCCAAATACCTGTAGGTCTATGATGTTGAGCCGATTGGCCAGGAAAAGTAGTCCCAAAAGGGAAATTATTTCTAAGCGATTGTTCAAGCCCCTGCCGCTCTCCCACTAGAAATGAATATAATGGCCCGAATCTTTAATTATGAGGACACTTCATCCACAATTTCACTTGTTACTAGTGCCATCAAAGAAACATGCCAATGTATTTCCCACACATCCTTATAGTGAATCTGTCTAAACTAAGTGTAGCAATTCTTGGGACCGATCAAAAAAGAAAAAAATCCATAATGCTCGAGACAATATATCTGATATCTATATCTTTGTGCTTGAATATGTTTCCATTCCTGCAATTCCAAATACCCCATATGATGTAAAAAGGCAGGGAGTGCAGTTTTGAATGTGTGTTGAACCATCATTCAAAGCAAGCTTCCAAGTTGTGATGCGTCTAATTCTCTGGAATCTGGAAAATGTGCTGAATAGAGAGCCATATTTCCATGGCAATAGGACAATTTAAAAGGTGGGACACTTCCTCCAAAAAATGCATATGAAGGGGACAAATTCCAAGGCCAATAAAACCTTTGCAGGAAATATTTCCCCAGGTGAGGATTTTATCATGGATGCCCAGCCATCCGAAGCATTTTAGTTTCAAAGGGAAGTCCTAATTCCAAATATTGTGGAGCCAGTGTGGAGCGACGACAATGGAATATGTATAGGAGATGTGCTTCTAGAGATCATTGATCGCAATTTAGTTGTGATTGGACTTCCCATTCTAGGTAGGTCGATCTACCTCATCTGAAAGTAATATCCCATTTGCCTCAGCATGTTTGATATATTGGTCCCATTTTAAGGCCAGTGGACCAGAGAGGTCAATATCTTCAACTTGAATCTAATATTGGATTAAAGGTTTAGGATTCCGATGGGAAACAATATGAGAAATAGTAAATATACCTTTGTTGTGAAAGTGTTGTAGAAGAGGAACCAATATTTGATGATTGCCCAATATTCCTTTTATGATGTCTAAACCCACGCCAATCATGTTCCCATTACCCACCTCCCAACAAAGGCTAGCGAATAGCCAGTGTCTATTTCCCATCATGTTGCGCCAACTAATATAGGGGGAGAGTGGATGTTTGGCACCAGCTCTAATCAAATCTTCAAGTTCTTTGTAATCCATGTATTTTCCTTGAATAATTTGTGAACAAATGCCAATACCTGTTAGACCACACCACAGGATCTTGCATATTAAAGACTAGTTGAAGGATAGAGTATCGAGGATTCCCCATCCCCCACAGTCAATGCGTTTAGCCAGAGTGGCCAATCAAACAAGATGAATCTTTTTCTATGCATCGAATCCAGACCACAGGAATCTAGCTAGAATAGCATCAATCTTCTTAATGATGGCCTTAGGCAACCTGTAAAGGTGCATTGAGTAGATAGAGATGGATTGTAAGATGGACTTAGTCAGTGTGAACCTGCCACACATTTTTAGTAACCTATGGGCCCAAAAATTAATCATGTGGTCTATATTACTAATGATCCGACCCCAATCAAAGATCAAATAAGAGTTCGATTTGAGTTTGAAACCCAAATATGTGAAACCCAAATCTATATCTTGAGCAGAGACACCAAACAGACTGCAGATCTTAGCAACCACTTCTGTGTCCGCCAAATCAATTATTAGTTTATATTTTGTGGGGTTCATATGTAGTTCAGATGTTGATCCGAAGGTATCTAGAATCCCATGAAATTTTTTCCATTGTGAGAGTTTTTTTACACCTCCGAAGAGCATTTCGTCAACAAACATGCAATGGGAAACCTGTACTTTATGATTCATTTTAATGCGAGTGATCAGACCCCTTTTCCTGAAATTCACTATCTTCCTACTAAGAGCTTCCATGACCAAAATGAAAACTATATGGGACAGAGCACACCCTTGTCACAGACCTCTATATGCTTTGAAAAAAGGTGTAGGAAATTTTTTGATGATGATAGCGAAATTTACAGATTTCACACAAGCCATTATCCATTTTGCAATGAATTGGCAAATACTATCAAAGACTTTACAAATGTCAATTTTCATAAGACATGTATTTTTATTTCTTACCTTGGTACTATGCAGGCATTATTGTGTTGTTGCGACCGCATCCTGTATTTTTCACCCTTTAATGAAACCAAATTGTTTGGGCGATACATGAACAGTCAGGAATGCCCCAAGCCTAATTTCTATGAGCTTGGAGATAACTTTGTATATTGCATTGCATAGAGAAATGGGTCGGAAAGCTTGGAAAGGTACAGGGTGTTTCATTTTTTGAATTAGTGCTATGAAGTTAGCATTGATGGCTCCTGTGATGTGTCTTGTAATCCTAGATTCCTCCACCACCTCCTGTATGTCTTTATACATGATTTCAAATAATTGTAGGAAAAATTTGACGTCCCACCCGTCTGAACTAGGACTTTTTTCCTCTACACATGCGAGAAGTACATGGTGAATTTCATCTGTCGAGGTAGGTCGCCCCAATACTGAGTTGTCTACTACCTAAACCATAGTATGTAAGGAACTTATGAGGTCCAATTGATCACGAAATGATGGGTCTCTAGAAGAGAAAAAGTATTTGAAGTGACAATATGTTGCATGTTTTATATCCAATTGTGATGTGTGTATGGGATTTCTAGCATCCTGAATGCTCTGAAATCCATTTTCAATCTGCCTCATGCAAGAAAATCTGTGAAAAAACTTATTATTTATATCCCCAACCACCACCCAGATAGCCCGACTTTTTAGTCTCCAGTTCATTAAAGGATTGTTTTCTGAATTCTAATTCCATGATCTGTTATTTGCGAGCCACAAAATTGTATAGAGGATCATTCATGTCAAAAAGCTTTGAGAGGAATTCGTCTATGGAATTTAGAATATGGTATTCTTCCTTTTTCTTATTTTGAACCCATTCACGGACCTTTTTCTTTAATGAGTTAAGTTTGTAGCAGAAATTCACCATAGGGCTAGTCTATAATTGTTGAACGTGCCAAGCCTCTGATACAATTTTAGAGAAATGTGTGTGTTCCAACCATGTGTTTTTGTACTTGAAAGGATAAAACTTATGTCTTGAATCCCTTGTCCATGTGAGAGAGATCGGTAGGTGGCCTGAGGCAAAGGATGGAATGAACAAAGTGGAAATATCCTTAAGACCAAATGCAAAATTATCCTTTATCGAAGCGATCCAACTTAGATATATAATTAATGCTCGTCCTGCAATTGCTCCAAGTAGGGACGACCTTGTTTGGAAGAATATCTCAGAGAGACAGAGAGTAGAACATGTCACTAAAATAGGATGTCATTTGATCATGTTGTGCCTTATTTCCCCAATTTTCCTTAGCCTCTATGGTCATATTTAGGTTGTCGACCACAATTAGTGAGATAAGATCCAAGATACATGTGTTTGTAATCTACTCCCAAAATGTGTGTCTTCCCGAATAAGGTGCATACATATTTATGATGTGTAAGTGGGTAGAGGATCCCCGAGAGAATCCAGTGAGTAGAATTCTTGCGGTAAAAAAAAAAAAACAAAACAAAACAAAAACAAAAAACATCTTCAATCTTCTTTGTGTTATATTAAAGTTCATAAATTAGTTCATCCCAAGGTATTTTTGGGTTAGTTGACTAAATAGTTTTACAATAAAAATCATGAACATCAATCTTGAATTTTAAAATACTCAAAACATTAAATAGATAGAAAAATAATAAAAATTAATTTACTAAAATAAGCATTGAATCAAATATTATTATTTTATACAAAAATTAGTTGATAATCCAAATGCATTGATTTCATTTAATATCAATATATTAAATCAAAATTTTAAAATGTATTTGAGAATATTATACAACCATTTATTTTGTCTATATCTATGACAATTATTATTTAAAGTAGAGGTTAGTTGTAGAGTTAGTTATTATCGTCTATGTTGAGTTATGTAATGAGAGATTGGTGCTCTTTTTTTTACATGGTATATATATGATGATAATGTTAGTTTTTATAATACAATGGAAGATTGTTTAGCTCATGTTTATGTGCTTGTGATATATTTAGCTGATATTTTCAATGGTGTCTTTACTATGCATACTTAAGTTGTTTGTTTAAATGAATGCAAATGAAGGTTAATGAACTCACCACCACAATTAAATCTTTAATACTTTGCACATCACTAACATAAAAACTATCCAACATGTGTTGGATGAGACCACCTCCTTCCTAAAAGTTGAAAAGTTGACACATTAGATTACATCATGCCTATGTTGGATACTTTATGTGAACCTTGAATCTACCATAGAGCCAGAAACAAGGTTTTATTTTTACAACCATAACAAATGTGTAGTAAAGAAGATACACTAAATGTTGGCAAATGTCAAGATTCAAAATTGGTTGGAAGTGAGAATTCATACATACCAAGAAAGTGCATACTTTATGTTGTTAGATTCAAAAATAAATATTTCTAGTGTTATGTATGAGATTTGAAGATTTTCTAACTTCAATTATTGGTGAACTTACATGAATGGATGGAAAACTTGCAAAGAATAAGATAATCCCTACATGGGGTGTTAGAAGATCAAAAATGTTCTACGTAGTGGAACTTGAAAGAGAATGGTAGAAGCAATATAAAAAGTAGGTAAACCTTTTATAAAGCTAATGTCGTGATGCATTTAGAATATGGAACAATGCAAAGGATGAGAGAAAGAAAGGATATTTCACCATTCTTGAAAGAGATCAAAATATGTGTTGGTGTAGACAATTTGAGGAGATTATAGAGTTGGGAGGAAATTTTGAGGAGTTGATATGGTCATTGAGTGATGACATAAGAAAAATGTATGTGTAGAGATATGGCTTGAGGCTACTAACCCAAACTCCAATAATAATGTAAAATCCTTACTCTCTCACCTTTTCCAGAAATTTGAAGTTGAAGATAGTGAAGTTGAAGAACATGATGAAGATAGTGAATTTGAAGAAGATGGTGAAGTTGAAGAACCTAAGGTAGATGGTGAAGGAGATAACCCGGAAAGGTGAAGAATATGATCTAGAAATGTGAATGTAATATTAATATTTTTTAAGTTTTGTAAGATAATTTCAGCTAAATATCGATTTTGAGTTGAATTTTATGGAGTGTATTTAAAAAATATAAATATTAATGTTTTTTAATTATAAATTTATTTTCTCACCTATATAGATAGTAGGCTAATTATATATGAATGCTAGAAAATTATTAAAGTGTTGGTGCGTCGGGGGTAGGCTTTCACTCATACATATTCCTACGGATCTGAAATGATCGATGTTAAAATTGTGAGAACAAAGTATTTCTCATACAGAGATTGACAGTAAGGGGCTTTTACTGATTATTTCACCTTTAATAGAAAGGGTGAAACCAGAGGTTACCTGGCCCACAAACTGGCTCTGCCTAAAGAAATAAAATGTAATCATTGTAATAGATCCGATCAATGAAAGTATTTGTTTATGTGCAAAGTATTCATTAATCCAACTTTTATATGTGAATAGGCAAGTTTACGTATTCTGCAAATGAAGTAAAGTGGTTTGAAGATGAACTAATAAGTTTTGTTCAATGTATAATCCTGATTGGGAAAAGTGTACTTATGAAAAGTTATTATTTAAAGTAGCATAATATGAAATAATGCAGCAAAAATATACAGTATGACAGTAGCAATTGTTTAAGCAGTTCACCCCTCTCTTGGGCTACCTCTGCTGGGTCCAAAAGCCTCTAATTAGGCTTTTCCCTCTTTCATTAAATGCTCAAAATGTGAATTACAATGTATAGAAAGCCTAAAAAGGAAAAATAAGCTGCAGATTAAGATACAGAAGGCTGAAATCAGTATAAAATGACTATTCATTCACCTTCATTGGATGAGGATAGTCCAAAACAGCTGATCTTTCATTAGGCCCTGGTGGCTCCACGACCAAAATCGCTGGTAAATTCACTGATAGAATGCCCTGATGGCTCTGCAAACACTCCCAACAGCTCCATAATGCTTCAATACCCCAAAATCAAAAAAAAATTCGTCCCAAAAGGACTTCCCTAGCCAAAGTTATGGCTAACTGAAGTTTTGCCTAGATTCACTCCAGCTAAGTCTAGCTAACTGCCAGATAGTCCGACAAAATAGGAGAAGTTGCTAAATTTAGGCGGACCGCCGAGTCTCCGCCAGTCGTGGGTGGTTACATTTAATGTGAAGCTGTGCGTGGCCACATGTCGGCATGAAATGTGGACGGTTAACACAACCGTCGGAGTTTGTTGTGCGCTCAAACCAACATTCAAATGTTTAAATCAATTTCCGCGCCAATGGTTTAACAAACCAACCACTGTGGCCCGTTGGTTAAGCAATTAGGTTGTCTTCTGCCCGACCCGGGGTCGAACCTCACCGTGACCAACACATAGTTTTGAACGCCGCTCCAATGCAACGTGTTTAAACCACGTATACCTCCCTCCAAGTCTTTGACCGCATTGACCAAAGTTGTTTCGTTGGCCAGATTAACAGACTTGGCTTTCATTCTTCCATATGGTTTAAACTACCACTTTAAAACTTCAGAGGCCACGTGAACCTTTATAACATATAATATATGTTTAAACCTTTACGTTGCCATATTAAACCCTTAACATTAGAACTGTGGGTTTTGGGTTTTAAAATATTCGAATTTGGGTTTAGGACTTTAATAACATGTGGTATTAAAATTTAAATTTTAATAAGGTTTAATTAATTTTTTTTTTTAATAATTAATTAAAACATATAATTAATAATATAACATATGATTAATAAAAACCATATAAAATATTAATAACTATATAATTTAATTAATTTATTAAACCTTATTAAAAATAAAATTATTCCAACACATACAATTAAAAAATTCCTTTTCCAAAATTGAAGGTTATTGGGCGATTTCAAAATGCAATATCTCCTCCATACGGTAACGGATTTGAGTGCCGTTCGCAGCTACAGGATCGTTTTGGCAAGATATTTCCTGTCGTTTTGGTTTGGAACAATTCTGAGCAACTTCATTTTTGAGCATTTTTCTACAAGAGACTTGATCTCTGAATCCGCGATTAACATGTCTCTTTACGTCGAAAAAACCAAAATGACCCAGTCAAGAAATAAGTTTTAGAGCATACTCTAAGCCCACATAAATATATATTTATATGATTACAAAAATTTTTAAATATTTTATATTAATTTTAAAAAATATAAAATTTAATATTATAACAATAAATTATTGAAAACACAATTATTATTCATGGAATTATGTACATAGCACCATTTAATTTTTTTAGGCCATAGTTTTTTTAGGCCATAGTAGATGATATTTAATTCATTTTCAACGATGATGAAAATCTATAACAAAATATTATCTTGAAGTCAAATTATATTACAAGATCTCTCCCTCTCCACACAAGATATGGTTAGATACATATGATGCCTAAACACTTTCTTATATATATCTTTGATCCTTAATGGATTTGTATATGAAAACATATATTATAGATAGTTTGCTTGGAATGTTTTAAAGAGTTAGGAGAAATTTAGGAGATAAATTTCATTGTTTGGCTAATTTATCCATATCAACAAAACATGAATCACCAATTCAAGATGAATATTTACCCAAATATTTTTTTTTAAATGATAATTTAATGTGCATTAAAACCTTTTAAGAATGTTACTTCAGATATCGTACCTAAAATTTAAATGAAAGTCACATAAAAAAAAACTAACATAAAAACTTACTTATTATTTTTTGAACAGCTTTAAAGATATATAAAAATATAATTGTGCTCTGTTTGCAGCTAAAAGAAAATTAAGGTATTATAAGGAGGTCATCAACCCCACCTTAGAAGATCAAAAGTATCTCTCTGTTTTAACTAGCTCAAAGAAGAAAATTAATATAGCCAAGATTAGAATGAACTCTCATGAGCTCCATAGTGAAACAAGTCGTTGGACAGTTCCTAAAACACCATGGATGGAAAGGATCTGCCATCTATGTGAGAATATGAACATCGAGGATGAAAATCGCTTCCTCTTAGAGTGCCCCGAGTACAACCACATTAGAGCTAAATTTCATAATCTTTGTTACAATACTAACCTTCCTAGCCTTTTAAGATGTCAAAATTATAGTGAGCTCGGGAGGCTTCTCTCCAAGCTTTTTGAGCATAGGAATAAAATCTTAAATCAAACTAAATAACTCTTTTCTTTAGGTCCGATAGACCAAAGATTGGTCTCGGTGGACGTTAACCACCATCATCATCATCATATAAAACATACTTTTGTTTTAACGGTATTAAAATAACATTACAAATATAATTTTTTCCTATTTTTTTAATAAAAATTATATATTTTTCATTTAAAAAATAAATATATATTAACCTTTAAAAATTACACAAACAATTATATATGATATTTTAAAAACTATAAATATTTATCACATTATTATAATTTTATATATAAAAAAAAAAGAGTATCTCTACAATTTAAATATTTATTCTTACAATCCAAAACAACATTTAGACCTCTACCAGTAATAATGGATAAAAAATGACATAAGATTTACCCAAAAAAAATATCACACTTAATTTATAAAAATACCATTACAATTACTTTACAATTACTTTGCTTTACCATAGAATCTGATTTTATTTAATTTAATTGTTAGTGTGTGAAATTAATTTAATTGTGTGTGACATGTTCAACCATCCATATATATATAAGTTTCATCAAGAGATTTTTCAGCCAAACACTGCCTCTTGAGACTGAAGCTTCTTTCAAAAGTACACTATAATCTCATAGAGAAAAAGGATTCTGAAAATAACTTGAGGATTACAGTAAACAAAATTGATCAAAAGAACTTGATTTTTACATCATTCCAATCTTTGATATTAAAAGCAAAGAAACGAAGGTAGATTCGAACAAACATCCAAACTTCCAAAACATGCTTGAAGGAGAGCACGTAGACTATCTTGGAGAGTTTGTGAGAGAATTCGTTTGATGTCTTCTTGCTCCACGAACAGTTTGTAGTTGTTCACTTGTTTGTCTATAAAGACAATATGTAGAAAAGTTTCTATATTCAATCATATTAACTTATATTATTATTAATTTAAATTTAAATATTTTTTACTATTATTAATTTATATTTTAATAATCTAGATTTAAACATTTTTCGTAGAAAAGTTTCTATATTTAATCATATTAACTTATATTATTATTAATTTAAATTTAAATATTTTTTACCATTATTAATTTCTGTTTTAATAATTTAGATTTAAATATTTTTTTCAAAAAATTATAGATAAATATTTTCAAAAATATAAATCCATCTTAATATCAAATAAAATATTATTATTTTAAACTATAATAAGTGAGAAATAAAATCTAAAAAACCATTAAGCATACTGAATTTTGATTATATTTTGTTAACTTATTCAGCTGACCAATATTCTAACCATGACCAATATTCTAACCATAAAAATTAGGTTCTTACTTTTTAGTCAATTCTGGAATCCAGATTATATTTTGTGAACTTATTCACCTGAACAAGATTCTAACAAACCATAAAATTATGAAGATTTTGTTTTTCGTAATCGTTCCTCGACAAATTCAGGGCCATTGTCATGGCTTCTCACATAAAAATGGATGAATCCTCACTCTTGAATGAGATGTTTACTTATGTTGACCATCATTTTTCTCTGAGCTCTTTATCTACAAAAGTTGCCGAGAATTGCAAGATGAAGATAAATTAATCACTGGCTAGAATAGTTTACTTTAAAGTGATTGTGTAAGTGATGTCAATAATAAATTTTATACAGTAAGGAAAATTTTAATTTTTCATGTCAATTTTTTTTAGAATAATTCTGTATAAAATTATTTTATCTTATAAATCATCAAATTTTTATAAAACCTATATGAAATTATTAGAAATTTGAATATTTTTACAAACATATCTCCAAAAAATTTATAATTTACATATTAAAAACTAATAATATTCACCAAAATTTATAAACTTTAAAATAATTTTCTATTATGTGAATAAATTTCCATGCCATAGAGTCCACTGCATCCACTCCACCGGTGGAATGCGAATGTGACTGAAGAGTCCACTCCACCATGAATTTGCTGAGATGCCATGGAGTCCACTCCACCATGAATGTGACTAAGATAGGTTTGTTTGTTTAGCGTGACTGGGGTAGATTTGTTTGTTTTGTATGGAAAATGTATCCTGCATTCTGTACCAGTCACATATGTGGTTATTTGCAAATTGAATATCGGATTCTGGGGTCCATGTTAAGGCCTTTACTTATGACTAATCTTAAGATAATGTTGCATTCTGTACCAGTCACATATGTGGTTATTTGCGTCCATGTTAAGGCCTTTACTTATGACTAATCTTAAGATAGTGTTTATATTAGTGATGTCAACTGTTACTTTGATCTAATTTTAATTGGCATGGGATATGAAACTCGTGGGGAAAATCCAAAATTTGATAGGCAAATATTATTATAAAATAGTTATAGTTAAAAGAAGCTTAAATATACAGTTAATATTAATATAAAAAATAATAAACTCAAATGTTAAATGGAAGAATAATTTATTTAACTGTCCTCAATTTTTAAAAAAATAATTAAAAAAAACAAACTTGTTTTAGTATATTCATTGAATATTCAATATAATAAACTCATATGAGAATGTAAAGAGATAATGAATAACAAACTATTAAAAGAATTAAAAAAATATTTATATACAACAGTTAAATTGAGAATGTTGAGAATGGAGATACATATTCCATGTGAGATTATTTTTCTTATTTTTCTTTTGTAGACACTTTTATTTGTTAATGTAAACACCTTTATTTGTTAATGTAATCAAATATTCTCATTGCCTTCTAGCTTTCCTTAATTTATGACGAATGATGACCAAAACTCTACTACAATTCGCTTGCACTCCACTCAAATTTGAAAAAGGGTTTGTTTTCTAGGTACATAAATAAGAAACAATATTGTGAAGGACATGAGAAGTATTTCGCATAAATAAGTGCTATCTGTTTGGGTCAAAAGATCTCGGTTCAAGACAATATCCATACATCTGAATTGTCGTAAGAGCATGGTGCAAAGAACAAGACTACGTCTCAGACTATTCCTCATTTCAGTAAGGAATACAGTACTTAAGGTGTTTTGACAACGAAGGAAGGGATATTACAAGGAGTGTTAAGAAGTCTATGATAAATGACAGAGGAGAGACAGTGCTAACCTCTGTCATTTAGTTCATGCTCTCGGATAAGGCTCAGTAATACACAACGTTAAGGAGGGATATTCCAGGAAATGTGAAAGCTTTGTTATGGTGTTGCTCAGTGCAAAGGTGATGCTCTGTTTGATCCAATTTTAATTGGCATAGGATATGAAACTCGTAGAGAAAATCCAAAATTTGCATAGGCAAATATTATTATAAAATAGTTGCAGTTAAAAGATGCTTAAATATACAGTTAATATTAATATAAAAAATAATAAACTCAAATTTTAAATGGAAGAATAATTTATTTAATTGTACTCAATCTCAAAAAAACAAACTTGAAAAAAAACAAACTTGCTCTAGCATATTTGTTGAATATTCAATATAATAAACTGATATGAGAATGTAAAGATATAACAAATAACAAACTATTAAAAGAATTAAAAAATATTTATATACAACAGTTAAATTGAGAATGTTAAGAATGGAGATACATATTCCATGAGAGATTATTTTTCTTATTTTTCTTTTGTAGACACTTTTATTTGTTAATGTAAACACCTTTATTTGTTAATGTAATCAAATATTCTCATTGCCTTCTAGCTTTCCTTAATTTATGGCGAATGATGACCAAAACTCTACTGCAATTCGTTTGCACTCCGCTCAAATTTGAAAAAGGGTTTGTTTTCTAGGTGCATAAATAAGAAGCAATATTGCGAAGGACAGGAGAAGTATTTCGCATAAATAAGTGCTATTTGTTTGGATCAAAAGATCTCGGTTCAGTTCAATATCCATACATCTGAATTGTCGTAAGAGCATAGTGCGAAGAACAAGACTATGTCTCGGACTATTCCTCATTCCAGTAAGGAATACAGTACTTAAGGTGTTTTGACAACGAAGGAAGGGATATTACAAGGAGTGTTAAGAAGTCTATGATAAATGACAGAGGATAAACAGTGCTAACCTCTATCATTTAGTTCATGCTCTCGGATAAGGCTCAGTAATACACAACGTTAAAGGGATATTCCAGGAAATGTGAAAGCTCTGTTATGGTGTTGCTCAGTGCAAAGGTGATGCTCTGTAGAATGTCTCGGTAATGATATATACATCACAGTGCTACATGATGATAAGACAGTACTACACAGTGCTACATGGTGCAATCAAGGAGGATGATTGTGTCTTGGTCTAGAAGAGGCAGTTTAGGTTATGATCTTTGTACTCATCTGGTGAAGAATCTATAAGAAGAGGTTTGTGGCTTTTCCCCTCAAGAGGAGGGATTTTAGCCCTGGCTTGGAGCCTAACTATTGTGTCACTGATGTTATTGATTTGATAATTGTTTAATGTATTGAACATAATAATAATGATGAACGAAGATAATAAGTAAAGATGTAACACAAGCAGATATCATGTAAGAGAATTTGAATTAATTTTTTCCCTGCCTGATTCTCAACATCTCACTTGTTAGAACATTTACAAAAGCCAGTTCACTACGCTGGTCATAAAATCCCACATCATCATGATTCATGTTAGTGAAATATCAGCCTTATATCACTTTCAATGGATCAATGGAAGATGATGCCCACTAAAAGTATGGTGCTTACAATGGCATGCACAATCAATAATAACCATAGAAATTAGTGTCTGACAATTAACATAAATTTAATTAAACCAACATAGATCTATCTTAAGTCCGGATCTACCAAGAGCTGAGAGAGATCAAATCTCTTTTCACTCTAAAAGAGCTCCACATTTCAAGAGATTTGATCCTTGTTGGCTCTTGGTAAATTCGGATTTAAGATGGATCTAGACTGGTTTAATAAGAATTTTTGTTAATTGATCTGGAGTTGAGATAGATCTAGGTTGGTTTAATCGTTAATTATAATTATAATTGTAAATATAATTATTAATTTTATGTTTTTAATTTAATTTTTTTATTTTTTATTTTTATGTAATTTGATTGTCAAAATGTTTTATTGATATATATAATTATACATATTTATTATTATTATGTAATTCGATTGAGCCAAAAAATGTTAAACAAGCATTACATTACAACATCTATGTTAAACAAGCATTACATTACATTACATGTTTTGGTTAAGCTTGATGTATGGGGTTTGTTATCCATTCATATGCATGTTTGACCCGAGGAGAAATTTTCTCCTATAATGCAGCTTGACAACTAATAGTCGCTACCATGATTCCATAGATAGCCAGCCTCAAATGCCTCCCACTCATTTTCCGCTTAGTACATCCATTGGTCTAGCCTACTCATTTGATGAAGGTGGGACATCTATTATAAGATACCTTAACCATTCTTGCATTTATTTAATGTTTAAGGCATTCTAATGTGGATCATAGGTTGAAATTGGATTATGGACTTGTTACCCACCACTAGTGGGTGACCACATAGGAGAATTTTTCTCCTAGATTTGTCTTTAGTCGATAGCCGGCAACCCCTGACAGCCACTAGTGTAGCCGATGTTGTGCTAGATGTCTCCGCTCCTTGGGCCAGTCATATCTCCCTAACCCATCTGTCGAGATCGTATATTTGAAAGTGGGCCATCGAATCCTAAATATATGGTTTTTCATTATGCAATTTGGTGCTTATGTTTGTTTTTCTTGGGCACACTTAGGTATGGATTATTGGGTGACTTGGAAGAAGGAATGCTTTCAACTGTAATATTGTTCCCTCACCTTGACTGGGGGTTTATAGCCATCACACTGGTTCCTAGGGCCCCTATGAGTGCCCCTTGCATCACTAAGGAACCCATGTATGTCCCAACCATTGGTGGGCGATAAACTGCCCCACCTTAAGGGGATACTCATTGTTATATCATACACATCATGCTCTCATCCCTTGGAGCCCCGAGCCGTAAAATAAAGAAAAATCAATAAAAGGAAAAAGGAAAAACGAAGGCTAGGGTAACTCATGTACCACGATTGCTCCCTCCTACATTCATACACCGTTACATGTGGGTTTCCTTCATCATTACCACCCCTGAGCCCATGGCATTTGGCCTTGAGACCACTATGTCCCAATCCACCTCATCGTTATCCACATGACACCCACCACTTGAAGGATGTACCTTGGACATGTCCTTCCCTTTAGAGGTTGGAAACACCTAATAGGGCAGTTTATTAACCACAACTACCCAGAGCGGTAACACCATTACATGCTCAAAGCCCAAAATTTGGAAAGGAAACCCACTATGAAGTCTCCATTTCTACCCTTGATTAACAAGCTTATTCACTCAATTGCACTAATGAAATTTTGTGTCTGAAGGTGAGGAGATGCATTGGATCTTATACAGGATTCACAGGTGGTTTCACTTTGGGCTCGGTCTCCCTATATAGGATTTAAGCCCACCAAAGGATCATGTTAACACTAGTAGGAGAAATGTTGAGAGCCATGGGTTTCCATCATGTCACAGAGCATTATCTCATGCCATGGGCAGCCTTTGCACCATCCATAGGTTGTTCATTTCCCATATTATATGAGAGATGATGCACTTGGACCAACAATGCCCCCACCTGACTTTACAGTATATATAGGGTTTGGCAGCTAATCTGAGGCCTAGAGGAGATTTTTCTTCTCCTTGAGACATGGGAGGGAAAGCACCATCTTTCGTGCCCTCATTTGGAGCGGTCTATAGGCATATTTTTCACCAAGAGACGCATCAGACCACTACCTGTGCCCCAAAGCCACCCTTGGAGCACCACATTATGTTTACTTGGAGATCAAGGGGCCACATTGTTGAACATCATTCATGGAGCCCTCTTCTTCATCATGGCACCTTGAGGACTTGACTAGGCCTTCCAACAACCCTCCTACACCATTGCTACATCATTTCGGCTTCATTTTGCGTGGCCTATCTTACACTTATGAGCTATTTGGTGGGCTTGTCACCAAAGTGATGTTATTTTGCACACAAATATTTTTAGGGGCATCTTACGTTAATACGAACTCTTAGAGGCTCATATAAATAGAGTTAAGCTTCATTTGTATCAAACATCATCATCACACTTGGATATCTCTATTGAGAAATTCACACTTTTTCTTGGATGTTTATTAGAGCTCTTTTGATGCATTTTGATATTTGAGAGCTAAAATCTTATTCTTTCTTGGTGCTGCTATCTTGATCTTGGATTGGATATATCTCTTAATATCTTGTAAGTTATTTTGTTGAAGATATTTTATGTAATAATTTATGATGTGTGGAAATCTTGCAACTAATCGGTTCTTCTTTTGTTCTAATTATTGAATATCGTTGAAGAGATTGTTGGATTAAAAATTTGTGCATGTTACTCATTGACTAGCAAGTAGATGAATGTTCCTAGTGGATTAAAACTTGTTTTTCTTCCATAAAAGTCCATTGATCTTGGATGGGTAAATGCTAAAGAGTGATAGTTAGGGAATCACAACTTAGCCTCCTTAAAGACAAATTTAGCCAAATTTCGAATCGCATAGACTCCATAGGCCAAGGGTATGGCACTGATCAAAGTAAATTTGGTGATCACCCCTTTTTCCCTTCTATTTTTCTTCTCCCAAAAATTTTGACCTCCTTCCTGAACGACTTATCTAGGGTTGCATGTGAATTCCTTCAAGAATTTTTCAACTCTGTTTGGACAAGGTACTACGATGGTGTCTCCTCTAGGAATCCTCAAAATTTCAAGCAATTCCCATAGTTCATTTGTGAGAAAATTCAACCCTAGCCCTAACTTTGAACACTCATCTTGAACGTCTTACGTTAGTAATCTTCTAAGGGGTCATTTGCAGGTATAAGCCCAAAGAAGCTTCATCATTCTTGACCCTTTTCCTATCCTTGCTTAACCTAGTGTGTGCATAGGAGGTATCCCTCCCTCTATCAATCTCAAAAACCCCTAGGTCTCACTTGGATTTCATTCTAGGTCTCTCTAGTGGAGCGAAAACCCTATTTGAAGAAGAATCATCTTGCAAAGCCCCTAGAGATGTTTCGCTTCATCTTGGAAGTCTTAATCCTCATAGGTCTTTCTTGGAGAGCCCTTAGCTTCTCTTGAAGCATTGAGTCTCTCCTTGAATGGGCCTTGAAATCACTTCATACCTTGTCATTGAACCCATCATTTTAGGTGATTTCCCTTTTAAAATTTTGATATAGACGTAATTAGTGTTTGAATTATTTTTTAATTTTGATATTATATATATAGAGACAAAGTAGGAAAACATTTCATAATGTAGGTATTATTGGCGTTATTTGTGAATGCAAGTTGACTCATCATTGTTATTCAAAGAAAACTATATCACATGGAATTATCTGTTGTTGGTCCATAAGGGGTAGGCTTTCACTTGTCCCATATACCTCTAGAATTACCCATTGTTGGTCCGTCAGGGGTAAGCTTTCACTCGCTTTCACTCATCCCATATACCTCTGGAATTACCCATTGTTAGTCTGTCAGGGGTAGGCTTTCACTCATCCCATGTACCTATGGATCCTAAACAATTAACATGTTTGTTTCCATCAAAAGAAAACCAACTCTTAGTCAAGAAAATAAGTTTTAGAGCATACTCTAAGTCCACATAAATATATATTTATATGATTACAATTTTTTTTTAATATTTTATATTAATTTTTAAAAATATAAAATTTAATATTATAACAATAAATTATTGAAAACACAATTATTGTTCATGAAATTATGTACATAGCACCATTTAATTTTGTTAGGCCATAGTAGATGATATTTTAATTCATTTTTTCAGCGATGATGAAAATCTATAACAAAAGATTATGCAAGAGTCCAAAATTATATTACAAGATCTAACCCTCTCCACACAAGATATGGTTAGATACATATGATGCCTAAACACTTTGTTATAGACTTCTTTGATCCTTAATGAATTTGTATATGAAAACATATATTATAGATAGTTTGTTTGGAATGTTTTAAAGAATTCTCTTTCATATTAGGAAAAAATTAGGAGATGTTTTGCTAATTTATCCATATCAACTAAACATGAATCACCAATTCAGGATGAATATTTACCCAAATAGTTTTTTTAAATGATAATTTAATGTGCATTAAAATCTTTTAAGAATACTTCCGATGCCATACCTAAAATTTAAATGAAAGTTACATAAAAAAACTTACTTGTTATTTTTTGAATAGTGTTAAAAATACAAAAAATATAACTGTTTTCTATTTTTTTAATAAAAATTATGTCTTTTTCATTTGAAAAGAAATATATATAAAAACATATTATTGTTCTAACAGTATTAAAAATACATTACAAATATAATTTTTTTCTATCTTTTTTAATAAAAATTATATATTTTTCATTTAAAATTATATATATATATATATATATATATATATATATATATATATATATAAACCTTCAAAAATTACACAAATAATGATTATAGTTAATATAGTTTAAAAACTATAAATATTTATCACATTATCACATGTCTCCCTAAAATTTAAATATATGTTCTTACCATTCAAAACAACATTTAAACCTTTACAAGTAATAATGGATAAACTAACATAAGGTTTATCCCAAAAAAAATTTATCACACTTAATTAATTGTTAGTGTGTGAAATTAATTTAATTGTGTATGACATGTTCAACCGTCCATACATATATATAAGTTTCATCAATATATATAAATGTTTCATCAAAAGATTTTTCAGCCAAACACTGCACACTGCCTCTTGAGACTTAAGCTTCTTTCAAAAGTACACTATAATCTCATATTGAAAAAGGATTTTGAAGATGACTTAGAGGACTACAGTAAACAAAACTAATCAACAGAACATGACTTTTACATCTTTCCCATCTTTGATATTAAAAGCAAAGAAACGAGAGTAGATTAGAACAAACATCCAAACTTCCAAAACATGCTTGAAGGGGAGCATGTAAAGTATCTTGGAGAGAGTTGCGATACCGTCGCTGCTAGAAAAACCATCTGCCGAAGAACCAGATATGCCATAGTACCGTCGTGGCCCTGGGCATGTCAGTCTAAGATAATGACGGGAGAGAGGGGTAAGGAATTATCCTGATGAATATGAGGTGGAGAAGCAGCATTACGTGGCGGCTCATTAATGACACCTAGAGTATCATTGACCTCCATTGATTCAATGCTAGAGCCTTGGACAACATATATCATTGACCTCCATTGATTCAATGCTAGAGCCTTGGACAACATTGAAAGTCGGGTGACAATGTCATTGATTCAATGCTAGAGCCTTGGACAACATACTGAAAGTCGGGTGACAATGTCATCTTGTAGCAGCAGATACATCTGAGGATTCGTTTAATGTCTTACTGCCCCACGAACAGTTTGTAGCTGCCCACCTGTTTGTCCGTGAGGACCATAAGCGAGAGAGTTTCTATGTTCAACCATATTGACTTATATCATTATTAATTTATGTGCTAGTAATTCAGATTTAAATATTTTTTATCATTATTAATTTATGTCTTAAAAAACCATTAAGCATTCTGAATCTAGATTATATTTTGTTAACTTATTCGGCTGACCAATGTTAACTTATTCACCTGAACAAGATTCTAACAAACCATAAAAATGAAGATTTTGTTTTTCGTAATCGTTCCTCGACAAATTCAGGGCCATTGTCATGGCTTCTCAAATAAAAATGGATGAATCCTCATTCTTGAATAAGATGTTTACTTATATTTACCATCATTTTTCTCTGAGCTCTCTATGTACAAAAGTTGCCGAGAATTGCAAGATGAAGATAAATCAATAACTCGCTAAGGCATAGAACAGTTCATTCTAAAGTGACTGTGCAAGTGATGTCAATAACAAACTCTTTCCATGGAGTCCACTCCACCATGAATGTGACTGAGATAGGTTTGTTTGTTTAGCGTGACTGGGGTAGATTTGTTTGTTTTGTATGGAAAATGTATGATACATTCTGTAACAGTCACATATGTGGTTGTTTGCAACTTGAATATCGGATTCTGGGGTCCATGTTAAGGCCTTTACTTATGACTAATCTGAAGATAATGTTGCATTCTGTACCAGTCACATATGTGGTTATTTGCAAATTGAAGATCGGATTTTGGGGTCCATGTTAAGGCCTTTACTTATGACTAATCTTATCATAATATTTATATTAGTTATGTCAACTGTAACTTTGATCCAATTTTAATTGGCATAGGATATGAAACTCGTAGAGAAAATCCAAAATTTGTATAGGCAAATATTATTATATAAAATATTTGCAGTTAAAAGAAACTCAAATATACGGTCAATCTTAATATAAAAAATAATAAACCCAAATGTTAAATGGAAGAATAAAATATTTAACTCTACTCAATCTCAATAAACTTGCTTTGACCTTTTTGAAAAAAACAAACTTGCTATAGCATATTCGTTGAATATTCAATATAATAAACTGATATGAGAATGTAAGGAGAGAATGAATAACAAACTATTAAAAAAATCAAAAAAATCTTTATATACAACAGTATTCAATATAATAAACTGATATGAGAATGTAAGGATATAATGAATAACAAACTATTAAAAGAATCAAAAAAATATTTATATACAACAGTTAAGTTGAGAATGGAGATACATATCCATGCGACTGATTATTTTTCTTTTGTAGACACCTTTATTTGTTAATGTAATCAAATATTCTTGTTGCCTTCTAGCTTTCCCTAATTTATGACAAATGATGACCAAAACTCTACTGCAATTCGCTTGCACTCCGCCCAAATTTCCGTTGTCTTTCTTTTTCTTTTCTTAACAAATCTGTTGCATCCTCCAGTGCTTTCTGCCTTTTCAATTCAGCATCACGTACACAAACAGTAATTTCTGCTGCAAATAGATAGATAGCTTTTGCTGCTTTGGTCCTGCCCAGCAACTCAAATGTTTATGAATTCATGCATGATATTTTCCTTTTATGTAGCACAGAGCTAAGAAAGGAAGAAATTATCCAAAAATTCGAAATTAGATTCATGGGACTTATGCTGAAAGCAATTAATTGTTGCAAAATAAAAAGTGCCTACGGCATCTCCTACTAAAAGGAAGAAAACACAAACGACATAGTAAAAGCTAAAAGTGAAAGTGGGGTTAAAACACAAATTAGGTAAGCCCTGGACAATGTAACAAAGTACAGATCTGGAGAGAAAGACTGAGGAAGCGATGCGGGGAAATCAAATCAACCAAATCACATGAACAGAACTTGACAGAGACAATCTAAGATTAAAGGCAACATGTAACATTGACAAAAAAATTGCTGTGAGCCTAGTTAAAACTAAGAACACATTCAAATTTAAAGAAAACTAGTATTTTCTTACTAAGGTCAAACAGTAACACTAGATGTACAGAAATACAAAGAAAGAACACATTATTGTCAACATTAGTGAATGCCCAGAGAATGACACCAGGGAACTCAAACATGACTTCTTTTTCTTTTGCAGGGACTTAGAGCAATCTGCAAATGGGCCGGTTTCGTCCTCGCATGACATAGGGTCAATTTCAACCACTACCACTATAAGCCCTGGGTGCCTACGTATGCCCATTCCATAAACACGGGTAAGTTGGGGGATCTGAACCTCCGAATCTCTTGGTACATAACACTTTATTTTCACAGCACTTGCCAATTGAGCTGTCCTCGGGGATATACATAGCTTCTTATTGAAGACAAAAGTCCAGTGAAATTTAGTTTTTCTTTCCAAAATTCCATAAAGTGAAGTAAATGGCCCAAGAAGTCAGAAACTGAACATTATCATATGCAACTACAACACCATCTTTTACAGAAAACTTTAGAAAACGGTTTTCTTCATGTAATGGTAAATACTAATTAGTGACAACTATTTATATCAACAAATTATACAACCATGAAAATATTACAAGAAAAATAAACAAATTTCTTAAAATCAGACGACCAGGTTTCAAATGTAAAGCCCCAAACTGTAGAACTGGACATTGTAACAGTCAGATAAAGGGGAAAATCCAAAAGCACTGACAAAAATACTAACTCAAAAGCAGCACGTTTTACTAGGTTTGGTAGCTGTATTTTCTTCATCTTCATAACATTAAAAAAGCATGACAAGGAATTCAAGAGTCAAAACTTACATACACTTTGTCCACGGAATGAGTTGCTTTTGAGATTCCAATGTTGTAAAGTGTAACTAGGTTCGATCTTCATAATGACTTGTAACTATGATCAAAGAAAATAAAATGTATTTATTGTATTCCTTGCATTATGAGTTTCATGAGCAAGATGTTTTATTTATAGGTCAAAGAGTTCTTCTTGATGTCTTTAGGATTTATAAGAGTCATTGTCATGTTAATAGAGTCATGTTACACTTGAAAGAAGACCTCCAAAAAGATAAGAATCCTTAAGTCAGCCTCAACATATGCTTAAAGAAGTGACATGTCGGCTCATAATTGGAGACACGTTGGTTCACCTATGTCATGTCAGCTCATTTATAGGCTCCAACAACTATATAAAGGAGCATATACCCTTGTACTTTTCACAGAACAGTTCGGATCATCTTCTGAGGCTCTCGGATGGATTCCACAGTTCGGACAAGGATCTGAAGAAGGATGTGAAAAAGGGTCTGTTTTCTGATAAATAGGAGACAATACAGCGAAGGACAAGAGAAGTATAGTGCAGCAATAAGTGCTATCTGTTTGTGTCAAAAGATCTCAGTCCAGGACAATATCCATACATCCGAATTGCCGTAAAAGCACAGCGCGAAGAAGAGGACTAGATCTCAGACTAGTCCTCATTTCAGTAAGGAATACAGTACTTAAGGTGTTTTGACAATGAAGGAAGGGATATTACAAGGAGTGTTAAGAAGTCTGTGATAAATGACAGAGGAGGGCAGTGCTAGCCTCTGTCATTTAGTTCATGCTCTCGGATAAGGTTCAGTAATACAGAGCATTAAGAAGGGATACTCCAGCAAATGCGAAAGCTCTGTTATGGTGTTGCTCAGTAGAAGGTCTCGGTAATGATATATGCAGCACAGTGCTACATGATGACAAGACAGTACTACACGGTGCTACATGGTGCAATCAAGGAGGTTTAGGTCATGATCTTTGTACTCATCTGGTGAAGAATCTATAAGAAGAGGTTTGCGCGTTTTCCCCTCAAGAGGTTTGCAGGTTTTCCCCTCAAGAGGTTTGCGGGTTTTAGCCCTGGCTTGGAGCCTAACTATTGTGTCACTGATGTTATTAATTTGATAATTGTTTAATGTATTGAACATAATAATAATGATGAATGAAGATAATAAGTAAAGATGTAACATTGAGCCAAAAAAGACCTAGCCTACTCATTTGATGAAGGTGGGACATCTATTATAAGATACCTTAACCATTCTTGCATTCATTTAATGTTTAAGGCATTCTAATGTGGATCATAGGTTGAAATTGGAATATGGACCTGTTACCCACCACCAGTGGATGACCCCATAGGAGAATTTTTCTCTTAGATTTGTCTTCAGCCGGTAGCCGGCAGCCCTTGACAGCCATCAGTGTAGCTGATGTTGTGCTAGATGTCTCCACTCCTTGGGCCAGTGATAGGTCCCCTTGCCCATCTGTCGAGATCCAATCCTAAAGGTATGGTTTTTCATTATGCAATTGGGTACTTATGTTTGTTTTTCTTGGGCACACTTAAGTATGGATTATTGGGTGACTTGGAAGAAGTAATGGTTTCAATTGTAATCTTGTTCCCTCACCTTAACTGGGGGGTTATAGCCATCACCCTGGTTCCTAGGACCCCTATGAGTGCCCCTTGCATCATTAAGGAACCCATGTATGTCCCAACCCCTGGTGGGCGATTAACTATCCCATCTTAAGGGGGTATTCACTGCTATATCATACACATCATGTTCCCATCCCCTAGAGCCCCAAGCAGTAAAATAAATAAAAATCAATAAAAGGAAAAAGGAAAATGAAGAAGGGTGGAAAAACAAAGGCTAGGGTAACTCATGTACTACGATTTCTCCCTCCTACATTCATGCACCCTTACATGTGGGCTTCTTTCATCATTACCACCCTTGAGCCCATGGCATTTGGCCTTGAGACCCCTATGTACCAATCCACCTCATCATTATCCACAAGAAACCCACCACTTGAAGGATGTACCTTGGACATGTCCTTCTCTTTAGAGGTTGGAACACCTAATAGGGTAGTTTATTAACCACAACTACCCAGGGAGGTAACACCATTACATGCTCAAAGCCCAAAATTGGAAAGGAAACCCACTATGAAGTCTCCATTTCTAACCTTGATTAACAAGCCTATTCACTCAATTGCACTAATGAATTTTTGTATCTCAAGGTGAGGAGATGCATTGGATCTTGTACAGGATTCACAGGTGGTTTCACTTTGGGCTCGGCCTCCCTATACAAGATCCAAGCCCACCAAAGGATCATGTTAACACTTGTAGGAGAAGCGTTGAGAGCCATGGGTTTCCATCATGTGACAAAGTATTATCTCATGCCATGGGCAGCCTTAGCACCATCCAAAGCTTGTTCATTTCCCACATTATAGCGGTGCCCCCTGTTGACCACTCTGTGTCAACAAACCCATAGCACTACACCCCCATTTTTGCAATTGGGATATATCATGTTCGAGGTGTTCACACCATTCAGATTCCATCATCAGTCAACAGTTTTGTAAACGATTTAAACCCTTTCTGCATGTTTATGATGTAAATGATCTAAGTAAGACCATCATGTATGTAACAATCTAGATAAGCCTAGTATTTTGGTGACGATTTCTATCCTAGGAGGTTTTTTGTCTCACTGATTCAATTGTATTTCTCGACACAAGTGATCGGCAGAGTTTTTCCCTCCAGCCTCACCCCAAAGCTAGGGTGGATTTTGTCGTCAAGATACTAAGTGAGTCCTAGTGTTTTCTATCGAGTCTTTGTAAACTAATCTGGGAATGATCCTAGCTAATTGGTTAGATCATTTTATTACAGATTTCTAGGTCTACTAGATCATGTTTTGAGTCACAGAATTGGGTAGCTCTTTGAGCGTCTATCACGAATGGGTTTTCCCCCTTTATGTGTCTAAATGTATTTATCTTATGTAAAGAGGGTTGGAAAAATAATTAAATCCCCTCTCAGTCAATTAATTAAATTTTCTGGCCAAATTAAATTAAAAATCTTACGCCAGAATTTTAATTAATTTTAAGTCCTAGGTGTTTTAAAATTCTTCAAAGGCAAAATTCGTGGGTCCTAAAAAAATAAATTTTTAAAGGTCCCAAGCCAAGGGAATGTTGAGAATTTCAAGAAATTTTGGACCCTTGGGCCTTGGTGGTTAAGTCAAAATCAAAATTTTGAGGTAATTAACTCAAAAATATTATTTTTGAGTTAATTAAAAATAAATTAAATGATAAATTCGAATTTCCTCAAAATTATAATTTTGACGGTCCAGATTAAAAGATAATTAAGTCTTTTTCGACGGTCGAGATTATTTTGACAAGGATCAACCGAACTAGCCATTGGAGATTTTATATTATAAATTAGAGGTCTTTGTCAATCTTTCAGCCATCCAATCTTTGAATCATGCACTTGTTCTCAAAAGCTCTTGTAAATTTTTGATCAATAAAGCATAAAGACTTTGGGGTTACAGACTTTGGTGTTCCTTTTCCAGATCTATGTGGTGATATTTTTTTCTAAACTCTACTACTTTTATTGGCATTTTGATGGTTGATGGTCTTTATGGATTGATCTGCATACAAGTATCTTGTGCAGTTTTCTGGGCTTTCTTAAATTTCATTTTGATTTGACAGAAATATCAATTATCTATATTTCTGAAAAGTCTCATAGCTATTTTTTAAATCTCTATCAATCTAAAATTCAGATCTAAGTGTGCAGAGGTCATTAATCAAGATTTGAGCATTTGGGGAAATCTTCAGTTACATCAACCGACTTTCAGATTTCACAAAATCTGAAAAAGCCCATTGTCTTCTAATTTTTTAAGCTATCTTACGAAATATTTTTACAGGGTCTTCTTGGGCTTGTGACTCTCTCTTAATTTATCTTTTTAATTGTGCTAAAATGATTTAAATTTAGCCATCAAGGCTTTGACTTGTAAAATAGCATTGTAGATTTGTAAATATCGTTATTTTTAACTCACTGGGGTTTTGGGGTTTTCATTTTGTGCATATATTGAGTTTTTTGGGTTTCTCTTGTTTCTAGTTTTGTGCAGGTTTTACAAGGAGATTTTCAGAAAATTGTTAGATATGAGCCAGATCTAGGCCCTGGAGGGTAAGATCTGGCCTCAGGATCAGTTTTGTTTGCAGATTTAGGAGGGATCTTGCTTCAAAATACAAACTGCAGGTGTATTTATTTATTTAAAATCTGAATTTTAAATATGAGTTTGTTGATTTATGGGCAAGGAAAATTTTAAGTTTTTTTTATGCACCATAGGGTCTGTTGATCTGCTCTTCATCTCTGCATTTCCTCCCTGCCCTAGCTTGCTGCCTGCATTTTCCTCCATTTTCCTTGTTCTTCCGCTCACCCTTTCTTTTTTGGTTTGCTGCCTTGACCTCCGTTCACGCTGTCTGCGTGTTCCTTCTCCCTTTCCCGCGGCTTTCCCAAAACCCTGTCGTCGCCTCCACTGCTCACGATCCGCTGTCCTCTTTGCGTCCAAACACATACGCTGCCATCCTTCCCCTGCGGCATCTGCTCCCCCTTACGCTGCCTTCAAATCCTTCCTCCATTCGACCCTCTCCGGCAGCATTTTCTTCGACCTGCCGGCTCCATCCCATTTTCTTCCGCTATCCCTGCTCTCCTCACACTGCCCATGCTGCCCGTTTTTTCTCGAACCTGCAACCCGTCCACTGCCCGTACGCTGTCTGTATGCTATCCTCACGTCGTCCCCTCATCCCCTCATGTAGCTCTTCTCCATCCTCCTCCGGCCACAACCGCTGCCATTTCTCCTTGCCGTCGATTGCCCTTCCCCGTTGTCATCCGCAGCGTCTATCCTTCACGTTGTATTCTCCACGCTCTCCTTCGATCGGCATAAAAACCTGCACAAGCATAACATACACTAACGCATTCTAATTTTTGTTATTTTCTTTTACTTTAGACTTTCGATGTTGATTTATTTTCTGAGATTAGTTTAGAGTCACGTTCAATTTAATTTTTAGCATTTAGAGTTTTAATAAAGGACATTGTGTTTAGATTCATTTTAAATTTTTGTATAAAATCAAACTTTAGTTTCATTTAGATTCATTTTCTTTTAACTTTGGAAAAAAAAATTATTATATAAAGGAAAAAAGCTTCAAATTTTTTCATTAAAAATAAAATATATATATTAAAAATAAAAATTTGGAAAATTTAAAAAATTTTAGATTTTTTAAACTTAGGGAAATTTTGTCTTACATTTTGTATGATAATGGTCTTGGGTATCATATGAAGGAAAATTATTACATGGTCAAAGGTGAACTTTAAATTTCTTTTTTATCTGAAGTTTGACTATAGATTTCTGAATCGGAATTACTTAGAATATCATTTAAATTCACAATTATTGGAAATGTCTAGCATTTAAATTCGATGGTTCTCTCATGACAATATTTTTGTTTCGAAATTTAAATGGTGGGTTCGAAGTGTTTTCATGCTTAGCTATGGTTGATGATTGTTGAACTATCTATAAGTGTGGTTTTAAATTACTTGAAATTGGTGATTACTTGCTTAGTTTAACTCTGAGAATATTTCAAGTAATGATAAATTTCATGTGTGTGTTTCCTAGATCGAACATTGTTGATGCATGATTATGAAAGTGTTTTATTGAATCGTATTATTGAAAAAGGGCTTATCTTCCAGTTTGATCAATTGAGCACCTAATTGAGAAATTGAATATTATCGTGGTGGATTGATATTTTCATCGCAGGATAATTGTCCTTTCTTTCTTTTAGCAGTAGTTATCTACCAGCTACTTGATCTTAATTTCGTAACGGGATAATTTGACTCCATAAGGCACTGGTCTTAAAACTTTAATCTAATCGAATCTATAAAATCTCGTTAAATCTTAACAAGTACTTGGTCGTTTGACTGTGTCTCCTGAATTAGTTGGTTTCCAATCAGTTCTCCTTCTTCATTTCATTAGGGTCTACCTCCCTTAGTCTGCAAGGAGACAACCTAAATAGAGAGATTGGGGATCAAGGTGACAGCCCCCGATCTGAGTTGTTGTCGCGGTGCCTAGACATTTTGTGCAACAACACCCCCACCTGGCTTTACAGTATATATAGGGTTTGGCAACTAATATGAGTCCTAGAGGAGATTTGTCTTCTCCTTGAGACATGGGAGGGCAAGCACCATCTTTCGTGCCCTCATTTGGAGCGGTCTATAGGCATATTTTTCACCAGGAGACCCATTAGACCACTACTTGTGCCCTAGACAGAAGATTGCCATGTAAACTAAAGACACATAGAATATTGCAATCCATTAATACACCAAACAGGAAGAATCTCAACTTCTTATTATAAATGATAATTGGGGTTACATATACATCTGACCCAAAAGCACTGAGATGGAGAACTGACCATCAATATAAATTGTTGCACTGCGCTGGCCTCCAAAACTGAACTGTTGCACTCTCCCTCCGGCAACAGCTGCCACTGAACCCACTGACAGACAATGAAGTGCCGATTGAAGATCTGAATGATCCTCACACCAATCCCTGAAACTCTGCAAAACTTCTGAATGAAGTCTGCTCAAGAGAGTTAGGTTTTCGTCCAACACTCACAAATCACCCGAGGGTTTCTGTCCTGGGGCTACCAATGGAGTAGAGAACCAAGCTCTCAAACCTCTCACACAAGAAAATGATCCAATCCAAGATATCCCTCAATGGCCTCTTCCTTTTCTTTCATAGATCTCCTGGATCCTTCTAGAGCCTTATTTTATTATTATTTTATTCATGGAGCACTTTTCCCTTTTATTGAAATATTTCTTTTTAATGTGGGAAAGAGTAAATCGGCTACCATGTCTCCTCAGGTCACTGAAACTCATGTCCAACCTCTCATCATGTAGGTATCCTGGTCCCGGTTCCAACAAGCTATTACACTAAAGTGTTCTATCATGTATTCCTCTCGGAATGCTCCCTTGAGCGTAATTAATTGAGTTAAGCCCAAAAATAACTCAGTTGTCGGAATGCACCGGAACGAAAGGCAAACTGCGCGGATGATGGAATATATCAAGCGAATGCCACCCGACCTCATAGAAACTCCTCAAAACTCCTCCAAAAAGCCCCTAGGCCCGCTAATGACACCAACCTGTACCTGTGACCTGTCTACTCCTAACTTTGGAAGTCCATCCTAACCCTGTCATAGGTGACACCAAAAAAAGGAATATTACAGCTTGTCACCAAAGTGATGTTATTTTGCACACTAAAATATTTTTAGGGGCATCTTAGGTTAATACGAACTCTTAGAGGCTCATATAAATAGAGTTAAGCCTCATTTTCATAAAACATCATCATCACACTTGGATATCTCTCTTGAGAAATTCACACTTTTTCTTGGATGTTTATTAGAGCTCTTTTGATGCATTTTGATATTTGAGAGCTGAAATCTTGTTCTTTCTTGGAGTTTCTATCTTGATCTTGGATTGGATATATCTCTTGCTATCTTGTAAGTTATTTTGTTGAAGAGTTTTTATGTAATAATTTCAAATGTGTGGAAATATTGCAACTAATCGGTTCTTCTTTTGTTCTAATTATTGAATATTGTTGAAGAGATTGTTGGATTGCAAATTTGTGCATGTTACTCATTGATTAGCAAGTAGATGAATGTTCCTAGTGGATTAAAACTTGTTTTTCTTCCATAAAAGTCCATTGATCTTGTGTGGGTAAATGCTAAAGAGTGATAGTTAGGGAATCACAATTTAGCCTCCTTGAAGACATATTTTAGCCAAATTTCGAATCGCATAGACTCCATAGCCCAAGGCATTGATCAAAGTAAATTTGGTGATCACCCCTTTTTCTCTTCTATTTTTCTTCTCCCAAAAATTTTGGCCTCCTTCCTAGACTGTGTATCTAGGGCTGCATGTGAATTCCTTGAGGAATTTTTCAACTCCATTTGGACTAGGTACTACGGTGGTCTCTCCTCTAGGAATCCTCAAAGTTTCAGGCAATTCCCATAGTTCATTTGTGAGAAAACTCAACCCCTAGCTCTAACTTTGAGCACTCATCTTCAACGTCTTAGGTTAGTAATCTTCTAAGGGGTCATTTTTAGGTATAAGCCCAAAGAAGCTTCATCATTCTTGACCCTTTTCCTATCCTTGCTTGACCTAGTGTGTGCATAGGAGGTATCCCTCCCTCAATGAATCTCAAAAACCCCTAGGTCTCGCTTGGATTCCATTCTAGGTCTCTCTAGTGGAACGAAAACCCTATTTGAAGAAGAATAATCTTGCAAAGCCCCTAGAGATGTTTCACTTCATCTTGGAAGTCTTAATCCTAGGCATACTCATTGAATATCCCTAACCCTAGGTCTAGGTCTTCCTCATAGGTCTTTCTTGGAGAGCCCTTAGCCTCTCTTGAAGCATTGAGTCTCTCCTTGAATGGGCCTTGGAAATTACTTCATACCTTGTTATTGATCCCATCATTTTACGTGATTTCCCTCATACTATGACTCCTCCCATCAGTGAAAGTCTGTAAAGAGCAAGGGACACTGACTAAGGTGACAGCATGTCTTTGTCCCCTTGTCATTCGGTCTAGTAATTGTCCCTTAGGTACCCCTGCCAGATTGTGTGGCAACAGGACCGTTGTTGGTTGTGTACTTGTCCCCTTATCTCACCTTGGTGGTTATCATTTTCCCTTAGTCTAGTGTGACCATCCTTAGGGTCTTTCTTTCACTGTCTATGAGGGGCAAAAATAGGAGGCTCTAATGATGGTAGCATTCCATGCTATTCATACTTAACACTTATCTTCATTACCCTCATTTCATTATCCCATCTTTTGATTGGTTGTTATCAGTTGCTCGTATTGGTTCCTTATTGACCTTCTCCTATAAGAAACAGTGTTGGATATACAGGAGGTTGATGCAGTTGTAAGAAAAGAAAAAACATAACCCAAATATCAAAATGCAAAAGAATGGTAAGGGATGTAAAGCAATCAAAATCCAAATATAGTTTGAGCTCTACCCCCTCTTATATAGCCACTCGTCCCTAAGAGTATCCATGTTTATCATGCCTATCAAAGTAAAAGGAACTCTCAAAGAACATCATAACCCTCATGACGCAATAACCTGCCCGTCATTAAACACGGATTATGTGAGCATTATAACACACTAAATCACTGAACCTTGTTCAGCAAGCCATAGCAAGAAAGAAAAAGGCAAGTATGGGGGCTTGGAAAAGCAAAGGCATGGGAAGGCAACTCAAGCAACTAAGCACTCCCTCTACAGAGGCATACATGGACAATGGTCTAACATAACTTAGTATAATACTATGACACCTTTCACAAGTAAACCCCAAGCCATAACATGAATCACTTGTACCTATAATTTGAAAGGGTTGACCTAGGAACTTCTACCCCCCTTACAGTTGGAAACACCTAATAGGGTCATGTGATAGCCATCCTATACCTAGTATGGTATCCTGTCCATAATCATAGGCTAGTAAGACATTGGAAGATGATACTTGTGTGAGGTACTTTGATGGCTTTGACATTATAAATGGCCAACATTGATGCTTTTATGGTTCTTGTACCCATGATGTTGATTTCACTTAATTACATGTTAGATGATTTTTCTAGGTACAACCAAAATCCCTTGAAGGATGATATGATGCTTCTCCGACTCTTCATAGGTGATGTCCAACCACTTTTACATTGATGTTGAGGACTTTGGTAGAAAACATTGGGCTTCTTTTGAGGGGCAGTGACCTTAAGGTTGACTTGGTATAGTTGATGAGATCGTACCTCAACCTCGGGACCTTGGACATTGGTGACATAGCCTAGTATGTTGCTTGAATATTAGGTGTTCCCAGGAGATGACAATATCCCCCAGGGCTAGCATTGTACCTTCTTGATGGGTGTTGCTCTTCTCTTGGTGATGATTGAGGATGATGATGAATTGGTGAATAGGACACTTGCCAAAGATGTGCCCAACACGTGTCATACTCATGTCATGTCTGAACGTTAAATACATGACATGAGGAGGAGGATGTGAACTTAGGTCTTCTTTCTTCCAATGGAGTCGCCAAATAAGCACACTAAAGAAGGATTTGAGATATATTTATCAAATGAGAGGTTGAGGCATAGACTTCAAATCTCTAGGACTTAACTCCTCCCCAGCAATGGCACCAAAAATGTGACAGCAAAATATCGCACTTAAGTTTGAGAGTTCAAGTGTGAAATCATCTGCATCTCAAAGGAGTCCACTTTCACTTCACCAACCTTCTTCTCGCTTTTAGCGAGCTCTCCTGCAGCTCAAGGGGGGTTTTCCCTAGGATAGGATTGTTAGGACTTGATAGTTCCAGGATTTGAGTTCAAAGGGAAGTTCCCAAAACATCAAAAATCAAGGGATTATTAGATGGTATTGGAGAGGAAATCCTAGCAAAAAGATTTTAAGGATTATACAGAAAAATTGGTGGATTTGCCAGATAAGCACACTAAAGAAGGCTTTAAGGTATACTTATCAAATAGGATATTGAAGCACAGACTTTGAATCTTGAAGAGAAGGACTTAACTCCTCGGAATGGCGTCAAAGTCCCCCAAACATACAAAATCAAGGGATTACTAGATTGTATTGGAGAGGAAACCATAGCAAAACGATTTTAAGGATGATAAAGAAAAATGGGTGATGGAGTCACCAAATAAGCACAATGAAGAAGGCTTTAATGTATACTTATCAAATTGTCGGTTGAAGCATAGACTTCGCATCTTGAGGACTTAACTGCTCCCCAGCAATGGTGTCAAAAATGTTACAGCAAAATCTTGTCCTTCTTGAAATAAGTTCTAAAATTTCAAGTGTGAAACCCTTTACACCTTAGAGGGGTCCACTGCCACCTCACCAACCTCTTCTTGCTTCTAGCCAGCTGACCTACAACTCAAGGGGGATTTTCCTTGGAATGGATTGCTAGGGCTCGATAATTCCAAGATTTGAGTTCAAAGAGAAGTTCCCAAAATATACACAATCAAGGGATTACCATATGGTATTGGAGAGGAAACCCTAGCAAGATGATTTTAAGGATTATAAAGAAAAAAGGGTGATGAGGAATAGAAGATTAGTGCCTTTTCTTGCCAAAATATTTTTTTGGCATATGGGGTCAAGGAACATACAATCTCAGAGAAAATATGGAGTAGATACAAGGTTCAAAAAGATTAGGGCAAGTTAACCTACTAACCTAGGGTTTTGAATCAAGTTTCTCAATTTCTAAAATGAATTAATGGAAGGAGCTAATATCCTACTTCCTCAAAAACTTGGAGGAAGAGTTAGCTGAACAAGGATCATGAAGCAAATATAATGCTTATTCTAGCTTATAGATTGGAAAAAGGGCCCAGTTCAATAATTAATTATTATAAATTACATAAAATAATAACAATTATGCCACATCTACAAAGTTAAAGGGGAATAAGCCCTCACAAGGTAACCCATATCCACAAAATGAGAGGAAAAGGGGTCTTTGGCATAGCATCCAGCCTCAAAAGGCCCTTCAATGCTTGCTTCTTCTATAATTAAAACTTCCTTGATCCTCCACACAGCACATAAGAACCTTAATGAGCTATAACTCTCATCGAATGATGGAAAACCGACATCAAAGGCACCACGGTTAACTCCAAAGGTCCTCCAAATGTGGGCACAACTTTGTTCTCTGTCGTGCTAGTCGTGCTCAAGCCTCTTTTCATGCATACCTGGTGTTAAAGGTTATAAATCAGCTCCATTATACCATATATATCTAAAGGCAGAAAGGTCGGATTTGTGATCCATTATACCAACTAGGTTGCTTGGTTCTAGTTATACACAAGAAAGGGTTCAAAGATGCTTGTGGATAATACAATACGACATCAGGCTCAGCAAATCCTCCTCTTACACAGGAAAATTGCATATTACTTGGCCCAGCATTTTGATAAACTAGAATAAAAAGGTTTGTTGATGGTTCAACTCCAAGCTAGTGTGAGAGGTTGGCTTGTTACTGGTGTAACCAATATGCCCACCATCAAAGGAGACTTTGATAGAGCCTCTTATAATAATTGATGCTTTCCCTAGAGCATCTTCCAAAAATATTACAATGGTTATAATGTCAGGGACTTTGTCTTATTTTAAAATGTCATCTTCTATTTATGAAGCAGATTAGGTTGTTTTGTTAATCGAGTGTTCAAAGATCATTGAAGGATCATCAAGGTGGAGATACAAAAAATAAAAAATAAAACTTTATAGGTCTACATCGGTCTTTAAATGGCTCAAATTCATGAATAATTAGAGTTACTAAACATCGTAATACTCTCATGTTAACAATACATTCAAAAACAACAAAACCACTTTCATAAATATTCAAATCTGTTTACAAAATGCACAAGACAAAATCAAGTTTCTTTAGCTTGAGTCACAGCTACAACAAGATCAACTACAACAAAGGAATCAACATTCTGAACTGGTTATTGTTCAAAACAATTCTGTGTTTGAGATTGATTCCCATAAACACCCTTCACATAATCAAATCAATGACGGCACGTCAAGAGCAGATTCAAACGAAGATGTGGAAGTTCTTCTTACACTTCCCAAGCCCATCATCACACCTTGGGAAGAAGTCATCAATAACAAATACAAAATTGGTTTCGGTTATGAAAAGGATGTGATCTTTCACATTCCAGACTGCTCTAAACCAATCCAATGTCAAAGTGGCAGGTTTCTTCATGATGGATCATTTTCGTCTGCTCCACATCCACTTTAGATTATCAAATGCCAACATTATGATCGAATTGGCCGTATGAAAGATTAGTGTTTTGATCTTCAGCCTTGTGAACATTGTGGAAAACATACTCGTCATTCTGACAGATGTTCTAGACACAATACTCCTGCAAGAACAAAGATTCACCTTGGATGGATAGCTTCTTGGCAGTGATTTTCAACATCCAAGAAGATATATCAGTCATACTACAGAGTTTGTTCTCAAGTATTGACACCTCTTGCAATGGAGAGATTTTCATATTCTCACCTTGTATTTGATTTGGGAGGGGGAATTGACAGTCAACTACTAGTTTTGAAGTTGTATCAAGCAAGCCTGAGCCACAGCCAGAACCAGAGCCTGCAGCTAGAACCAGAGCTTGCAGCCAAAGCCAAGAGCTAGAGTGAGCCAAAGCCAGAGTCAGAGTTGTATTCAGAGATAGACTCATGTTCCATGAGCACGATTTGGTTAGTGGATAGCCTTAAACCACCACTAATAGAAGAATTCAATCTGTGCTACCCATTTCATCAATTTATGGTCATCTTTAAACCATCATCAAGGGGCACTTCCATTTCACAGAAGACATCAAATTATAGCATTCAGAATTGTTATAGGAACTACTTCAAGCCAAGTTCCAAAGATGGTGGTCAGCCTTAAACCACCACCAGTAGAAGACTTCAACTTCTGCTACCCATTTAGTCTATGGTATTCTTTAAACCACCATATTCAGAGAGCACATTCAATGATTCATTGTTATCCACCTTTGTATTTCAGCTCTCTTCTTGGACTTACATACACCCCTTTGGATTAAGGGGGGAATGTTAGAAACATAATCCTCTTGAGTTATGTAAATATCACTCATTCACTTGAGAGGAAAGTGAGAAGCCTCAAGTGAACATTGACAATCAAAAGAAGTCCAAGAGTCCTCTTGGAATATGAAATCATGGGTCAAAAAAAAACTTGTATTTATATGTATACTTGATTAATAATATGCATCTCACACTTATCATCTATCTCTTGCATTTGCTTGTGAGCTCCAATAAATGTGTTTAAGTTTTCTCCCACCTAAGGTTAGGAGAAAAGCATCAAACTAATAATCAATGACCACTTCACAAAAGTGTTAGAGCCAATTGTTTTCCTCTAGAAAATATGAAACATTTACTCAAATAAAATGGTAAGACACAAATGGTAAGATGGCTTCTTTACTTTATTCTCCAACAAGCTCAAATGAGTGGGAAAACCTATTTTATAGGAGAAGAGATGCCTAAAAACCATCTTACAATACAGCGTGCTTTGATAATACCATGTGCTCAAAGAAGTGGATTCTAACCAACTCTTAACTTCCTATTACCACACGTGTGAGGTACACTCATTGAAATTATCCACTTGTGAGGGTTTGATTTGGTCAAATAAGTGGAGTGGTCCACTATAGTGGTCAATAAGCCCCATGCATGAGGTTCAATAAAAAGCGTCAAACCACCATAAACCTCATAGATACATACTAGTCCATCCACACATGTGAGAGATAAGAGAGAGATGTGCACCCTCTTCTAGAAGGATCTAGATTTAATTTGTGTTAACTTGGTCAAACATGTCATTGAACTCCTAGAAGACACCTAAGTCAATGGACAAGTCAGCCTAGTCTAGACCCCAAATGCACTATAAATAGACGTGAGAAGGAGCATTTCTAGCCACTCACTTAAGCAACTTGGATCTGTCTAAACAAGCGAAGAGGAGGAGGAGATTTGAGTTTCATACCTCATGAACCAGAATTGAAGAGAAGCCTAATTGGAGAGTCCTTTCATGGAAGGGTGTTGGCACATATTTTAAAGGGTTTCTGGCATTGTTCTAGGGAAAGGATCTGGTTTGTTTGAGGTCTATTTTTAAGGGCAAAGTGTTGTAGTTTTGAGGGTTGACATCTGCTATTTTACAGGGTTGAGTTTTGTGTTTGAAGATCTAGTTCAAGCCTAGTTTGAAGGCCAAGTCTTAGTGTCTTGAAGACCAGGCTCAGTGTGCTGACAATATTCTTCTCTAAAGGAAAACAAACTTTAAGCTCAGTGTGCTGACAATATTCTTCTCTAAAGGAAAACAAACCTTCTTTGACTAAGGATCGATTCTTGAAGAAGTGAACAAGGTCTAAGTTGGAGCTCACGGAGGATTGGTGTCCTCATCTCCTTGATAGGTTGGAGCCTGCTAGATTTGTGAGTTGGTGCTTACGAGGATTGGTGTCCTCATCTCCTTGACAAGTTGAAGCCTGCTCAATTTATAAGTTGGTGATTATAGAGGATTGGTGTCCTAACAAAAGAGTGATAAATTGAAGATTGTTTTCAAGTTTTGACTTGCACTTTGATTTATGTGTTCATACATTGTGGATAATTAATTATGTGATGTGAATTCAATTTTCAAGATTAACTATGTAAAAAATTGTTAAAAGTAATGAGATATTGATTCCTCACCCCCTCCCCACCCTCAGTGTTTCCAACAACCTATGATAATGATTACTCCAACAAGTTGTTAGGCATCAAAACATAGATAATCCCATTTCAAATTAATGTCCAAGCTAATATTACCAAATTACTTAAGTAAACCATGGTGGTACAACTTTCAGCATGATTATTTCATTTACTTTCAACATGATTATTTCATATGTTGTTACAAAGATTTATCTTACTAGTCTTAAATGTACTTTCAACATGTTTATTTTATTTGGCCGTAGTCTAAATCTTCTTTGTTTTGGGCCTTGCCCCTCTTCCGTGCATATTTTCCACTCAATTTTGCCTGAAATCCTATAGGGATTTGTTGGAATCACAAATTTGAGCTATGAAATCTACATAATCTGACGTTGAATCCATTTATGCATTCAAAACGCATTTTAAACAACACAAAACCGTGATTTTGCCAAAAAAATTATTGTCAAATTACATCAAAAAAGCCAAAACATAGGAGAGTTAGAATCTTTCATATGTGGTTACATAGATTTATCTTACATGTCTTAAAAGAAATAATCATTCTAAAAGTTTTACCACCATGGTTTAACTAGGTAATTTGGTAAAATTAGCTTGGATTATTAATGGTAAATGTGATTATCTATGTTTTGGTGCCTAACAACTTGTCAGAGTCTTGATTCATCATCAAAGGTTTGGTAGTACACAACGGACTCTGAATTTCACGCATTGTACCTTGGGATTTGTGTACACTGCCTTCAGATCCAATTATAGTATGGGCACCAAATCAACAATGTGTCCACATCAACATTTGGCATCGCATAGAGTGTCAACATATTGTACTTATATTGGGGATCTCATTTATGTATTATTGAGCTAGAGTATCACATACATATGTGTTAACACTACTAGAATCCACTTTCTCTTTCATTACATATTTAAAGATGGTTCTAGGAGTTATGACCGGTTTGACCAAGTCAACACACATTAGATCTAGATCCTTCTAGAAGAGGGCACACATCTCTCTCTTGTCTCCCACACGTGAATGAATTAGTGTGTATTGATGAGGATTATGATGGTCTAACCCCTTTTTTCTTAACTTCATGCATGGGGCTTATTGAGCACTATAGCAAAGCGCTCCACTTATCTAACCAAATCAAACCATCAAAAGTGGATAATTTCTATGAGCACACCTCACATGTGTGGTAGTAGGAAGTTAAACGTTGGTTAGAAGATCACTCCTTTGTGCACATGGTATTATCAAAGCACATTGTATTGTATGATGGTTTTTAAACATCTCTACTCCTACAAAAGAAATCGTCCCACTCATTCAAACTAATTGGAGAATAGAGTAAAGAAACCTTCCTACCATTTGTGTCTAGCATCTCTCTTTTATTTGAGTAAATGTTTCATATCTTAGAGAGGAAATCGACTACCTCTAGTGCTTTTGTGAGGTGGTCAAGTTTGTGGCAAGAGAGAAAATGCAAAATAGGTAATACTTTTCTACATCTTTGAATCTCCAAGTTTTCTTTAAATGAATTTGTGATAGTATTTGGGAGAAATATCTCTTGATTTTCTCCTATTACTTCATTATTTGTTAAGGAAAACCTTGCTTGATCTTTTGTTCTTTAGTTTAACTATATTTAACCCCATTTCTTGGAGTTGTTAGCCTTTGATTTCAGATTTGATGATTTTCTCCCAACCCTAAGGGGGAGAAAACTTCAACACATCAATAAGGGAACGACCTCAAGGAAAAAAGGGATTCCATGGCCCAATGGTAGGCCAACTCTACCTTTTTCTTTATCAACTTTATATTCTCTCTCAATTTATTTTTAAAAGAAAGTTTTTTTTCTCTAAATTTAATCTAAGATAACTTGTTTTTTCTCAAACTAAGCTTTTGAATTTTATCATTAAACACAAGATATTTTAAAGAAATGGATCCAAAGTGTTAATCTCTAAACCTTAAAGAGGGTCAAACTAAAGCAAGTGCTCTAGGGCTTGTCCTTCTTGGTTCAATTTCACTTACCTATTGGCACTTAGATTTTATCTAACTCGTATTGCTAAGGTGACCATAACTAAATACTCACATAAATATGAAAGTAAAATAATGTATATGTCTAATATAGTTTGGTGAACACATGAATCATTGCAACGTTTAGCTTTGCATACAATCCTGAATGGTATCAAAAGTAAATTAACACATTTAGGGAACCGATCCTTTTTGAGTAGGGCATTATGTTTATTTGTCAATTTCTAAAAGCAATGGTCATGTTTCATCTTTGCTCTACAAAATTTCCAAATTCTTTGAGTCCTCTCACAAATGATAGTTAAACTTGCTACTACAGTTTTAACTCTGAGATCAATTCTTTATGGTGTTGGTTTGTGTAGCTTCGAAAGGTCCTCTCCATAGTGTAACACACCCCCTACTATTCCTAGCCCCTTCTAAGGGTAGAAGGAGGTAGTTACTATGATGACCCGACCTCCAAAGTCCAGTTGTGGAAATGGGGTCTAAATTTTTCGATCTTTTTCAACTTCATCGAAACATAAAACGGATGACATCGTTGCATTTGTCTCATCAAGACCTTTCCAATGATATAAAATTTGCCTCAATCTGACTCACAAATCAAAAGATCTGTTCGATCAAAGTCTGGCCTATCAAGTCTCACCTGACCTGACACATGGGGCCCTCATGGAAGCTGCCGACCCATTCATATTTGGTGTCAAGTTATATAGTTAGTTCGCCTTTTTCGATGGTCTAATGTGCACACAAGGTTTATCACACCCCCTTTACCTATATATATATATATATATATATATATATATATATATATATATATATATATGAGGCACGCAGGAAAACACGCATATTCTTCTTGCTCTTTCATCAGTAGGTTGGTCCAAAAAATGACAGACTGTGGGTGTCCATCTTCATCCATCTTCTTCATAGCAAATTGAAACCTTTCTGACTGAAAATACAAGAACATGTAAAAAATAACATAAGTATATTTAAATACTCCCTCGATATGGAATTTCACAAACTAGTCATGGATGCTATCAGCTAAGAATTGGATAATAAAATCAAACATGAAAGAGGGCTTGGAATTGGTGGACAATATAGTCAAAAAGCCTATAATTGCCTCATCTATCCATTGGTTATAGTACCCAAGGAGATATGATAGGACTGTGGCTATTTGCTTTATTCTTTCAGGGAATAAGGATGAGGGATATGGGGGGGTTTTCTTGGGTAAAGGAGTATTTTTAGTTAAGAATAACTCAAGGGTTTTGGCTCTCTTGGCAAAATCTATCTTTTGATATAGGTCTATGAGGGCTTCTCGGGAAAATGATGTTGTGTTTTTAGTTAAGAATCCCTGCATCATTTGGATGATGGATTGGGCATTAATTGTGAACAAGACTTCACCAGTAGGGGCAATTACAGCTCTCTAGATAGGGATATAGCAGGCACAACATCTTCTGATGAACTCTGGGGCACTGTGGGTTTTAGGGTAAATGTAGTAGGGTAAGTTTGTGTCCCATAGGCCAATGTCATCAACACCATCTATCAACTTATCCTCTAACCAGCAATAAACATCGAATAAATCAAACTCACAAAGGCTCTCATGGATTTGAAAGTCCTTGTCTGCAAGGTTGACATGATCCAGGTCAATCGGAGGGTGAACCATAGGATTGAAGGGTTCTTGACCTTTCTTCTTGGGAGGCATGACTGGTTCAGGCTGCAAAAATGATTATTTTTGTTGATGGTGCAGAGGCGAGATTGGAGCGATGAAGACAATGAAGCATGAAAAAACACTAGGATTGTTCTGCTTGACATATAAAATTGAAAAACCTGTAATAGAGATGATAATTGGAGAGCACAGTAAAGTTTGAAACAGGCGAGAGGAAGGCAGTTTATATTTTCTCATGATTTCCTGTTGTTCATGGCGTGGGTCTGTTTGTTAACAGTTAATCACATTTAATTATGCAACGGCTTGATTTAGGCAGGAGCGGAGTTGAATGGATGGGCAACGGGTGGATGACGTGGCGCGATGGGATAGGCAGAGGGATACGGTTGGGAGGGTGGTTTTGTGTTGGCAGGGAATACCGCTTTTGGAGGGGGTAGCGCGCGGTAAGCGGCTTTGGTGAGGGTGGGTGTGAATTCACCAGGGCCTGCCATGTCACGGTGGGTCCATCTATTGATACTGCTCATTTTGGAACCCCCCCCCAATAGCAATGTCCAGATGATGAGTGGGGCCGAAGAGTGATTATAACCGCCAGATCAAAAGTTGTAGATTGAGATGATGGGAAAGAGGCAAAGATTTAAATACGATGTGACGGGAATGGAAAGTGGGGTTGGGAAATAAATGGAATGTGGGAGGAGTGATATTCAAAGGGTAAAACATAGGGATAGGAGTGAAATGTAACAAATATCCTTTTATGAATCAAACCTTTGAACTTTGGATTAAAACATTCATCCCTTTGCCTTCTCCATCATATAAAATATTTTCATACTTAAACTTAGGATAAAATTTTCATGCCTTTCCTAAATCACCTTCCTTTTTCTACCTACCCTTTCTTCTAATCTAACATTTTTTCATCTTTTCTTTTTCAGGGTGCATTTGAACTAGCAGACCCAGATCATTCATTTTTTATGAAAAATCTATCCTACTCTATCCCTTATTTCACCTATTGATTCAGATTACACTATTGAATCAATTTCATTTCTACCTAGCTACTGACTTACCAAGATAAAACTGTTTGGTAAGTCTTTATTCACTATCCTATTTAACAGAAATTCAAACTTGTTCAACCATGCTTAAACTGTATGAATTGAATAAACTAACTTATCAGTAGTGGCATTTTGACTTGCAGCACTTTCAATGTTGTTCTTTTGTGGGGTTTTCTTTTTCTTTTCTTTTTCATTTTTTTTTTGGAAATCATTTGAATATTGAGAATCATGTACAATATGAAATTGCAACTAAAAAATACTCAATCACATTGAGATCCTATAACTTATAGGACCCTAACAGTGGCTCCAGCTGGGGATGGCACTTCTCCAAGTGAATTGTCAAGAACATAAGATCAGTAGCCTTGAGTACTCCATTTCTACAAAGTCTTCATCTGATTTCTTTTTCTGTTTTATGATAGCTCATCAAACCAAGCTTAGGGCCTTCTCTGCGGGCTTCAACCTTTGTTAATAAGTTACCCGATCTGAAACTGTAAAAACTATGGTATTTACAATGATGAAGGATAAAATTGTATTCTTAAGAGAAGTAATTCTTCAACATCCTGCCATTGATAGGACCTCCAAGTATCTTTGTTCCATCTAGCTCTGTTCCATCACCCCGGAAATAAAAACCTGGGAATTCCAATTTCCCATCGCAGTCCCCCGTCAGAAACTATCGGGGGTTACATGGAACTACCACCTATCATATCACCACATCAATCCACCAAGGAAATACTCAACCAATCGTATGGCGCCGTGTGTCCTTCATGGACCCTCCTACTCACATTACGTCTCCTTTACTCACGGTCTCGCGCATGGGCTCCACCTCTGACACATCACCCCGGGAATCAAATCTTGACAAGCTCTGAACTAGCCCCTACTCGAATTCTTCGGGGCAATTCTTTAGGGACGACAAATTTCACATCGCTTGATAGCTTTTCCTCCCATCCTTTGTTAAGACCTCCTGGCACTTGGTCGTGGCGCTCGATCGCATGGCACTTAGAGCTTGAGCCTTCTTGTTCCTCTGAGCCCTAAACGTCCAACCCACAACATATGTATATGTGTATGTTTAAGGCCTTTCCCCACCTCTAGCACTTGAGCAGGGTGGTCCTATCATATATATGGCCTATTATGATTCGAGGGTTGGAGCCTTAATGCCTTAAGGTTCAGCCCCGCGTAGCAACACATATATATGTATTGTGAAGCTCCACAAAACTATCCCTCCTAGCTTTAATGTATGCGATATCTCTCCTGAGTTTTCAACAGGGCTATATATATATATATATATATATATATCCTCCCTGAGCTTAGTAATATTAAAGCAGGGCTTAATATCCAATTCCTTTTAACTTCAAGATAAATACGACAAAGGCATGTTCCTCCATTCATACTCAAGCTCAGTGGGACAATTTTGTTAAAATTTGGGTACCAGAGGACAAGTGGTTCCCTAAGGCTTTGATCTTTGAACTAGGGAAAAGTGTCCAAATGTATTTGTACTTTTCTCCTAAAGTGACTTTATAAGTGGTAAATTCAAATCTAATTTCAAAGTGACTTTATAAGTGATAAAGTTACATTCTAATTTTAAAGTGACTTTATTAAAGTCAATGAAAAATTAGAAAGTGAAAAAGTGACTATGGAAATAAAAGGCTAAGTGGGTCTTTATTTAAGTGGGGTGAGTTAAAAAATAGAAAGTGAGAATTAAATGCACATTTATTCTCAGCCCTTGATCTAAAGCTATCTCAGCCATTGGATTTAAGGATTCCCCAAAAGTCACTTAGGGTTAGGGTAAAGGGAGAAAAGTTCATTCAGTCTTTCATGAGCAAATTGAGAGAGAGAGCAAGGAGAATTTATGAGCAGGGAGAAGAAGAAGAGCAAAACCTTGGCACGAATCCCAAGGCATTATTTCAGGCAGTCCATATAGTTGTTTTGGCATAGTTTTCTAGGTTGTCCATACAACATTTAATGTTGTAACTTTTGTTGTAAAAATTTTGTTGTGTTGTTGGCACGTTTTGCGAGGTGGAGGCTAACCACAGAATTCGAGATAACTAAATTTGTGGTTGCTGGAATTTTTCTAAGTATTTCTGTTTCACTGTAAAAGAATTTTTCAGAAATAAAGACGAGCTCTCAAACTGGTTTTCCCCAAGAGTTTTAGGGGGTTTTTCTAAGGTCATATTGACCAAAAACCAGTGTTATTTTTCTGTGTGTGGCTGTTATATTTTCCTATGTTTTTATTTCTGCATTTCCAAGACTTGTGAAATTCCCAAATTTGTGTTTTCAGAAATTTATTTCATTTCCAAAATTTTGAATGTATGATTATAGGAATGGGCATCTAACTATATAGGAGTGATAAGGTGAAACTGAAAACCGGAGTGGGGTTGAAATTTCTACATGGTATCAGAGCTTGGGTGGCTGATAAGTGCAATTTGGGACAACAAAGTGAAAATCACAGCAAGCTGATTTTTACACAGAAAATTGAACCTTTACCACAGATTTGAAATTCTCGGTTTGTTAGGACAGCAAACATGTCTTTGGGCTTTAGGGTTGAGAATAGGTTGGATGGGCAGAGCAACTATAGTGCATGGAAGGAGAGAATCCAAAGCATCTGTTGTTGCTCCTAGAGACAGCCTTGAGTTGCAAAAGACCAGTGCCTAAGACATCTTAAAATCAGAGGTTAAATATGGACAACTGTATAAATGCCTCTGACAGGATATGGGTCAAGAGAATAATGGTTTTGGTGATTCAAGAATGGAAAAGACCATTTGAGCCTGATTCATGTGAATTCCTTATACTTGTGAGAGGGCTCAGGAGGCCGTGAGGCTTGATGGCTTTTAAATGGGCCAAGTATAAAACAATGACCAGAAACTTTAAAAATATATAGAGGCGTTGAGAAAGAACGGAGAAGGAACCCACAAGAGACAGGCATGAGAGGTTTAAGAATCTGTCCCCCCGTGAACTCAGAGGAAGCGGACATGAATGAGATATTGACAACAACAGAGGTTCGTGGAGCGTGAATTAAGGGAGTGCAGCAAGCTTAATACATGAGTGTTAACGCCTGAGCATTATACAGACACGAATTCATGAATTAAATTGTAGACCATCGACAACTACATTATACAAACCATCAATGTAGCATAGCATGAAAGATGATTATACATAAAAAGGAGATTACTAATAACAGAAGGAAACACATAGATACTACTCATTGCTCCATCTGGAATAAAAATAACAGCTCTGTATTCATATTAGGTTTAAACAAATCTCCCAAATATGTGTCTCAGAGCACAGGGAGCACAATCATACAAAACTACAGCAAAATTCTTCAAAATTCCAGAACCTTTCTTTCATCTTAGAACTCACTACATATAGAGTTCTCCTTGAGGGTTCACAATCGAATATTCTGTCATGATCGAACCACACAGGTGAAAACCAAAATATCCTAACAAACTATCAGAGCGTGCATCAAGCAATCACTCCTACAACAGAAAAATCAAAACAGAATTAAGTAAAATCAGGATTTTACGAGCAAAACATCACTACCTAACAGTAAAAAGAAACAAAACAATTGGCTAGGGAGGCCCAATTCCAAAATCTTCAAAGGAGTGGCAAGAAGTGGCTAAGAAAAGGTGTGCGGTCCGGCCCTCATCATATGATTCCACCTGCTATTTGAAAACCTCCACTCTTCTAATTCTCATGATTTCCACTTCCTATTGTGGAATAGCCAGTTGTGTTGTGCGTGCAGAACTCTTTAGCGGAGGTTATCCTGTGCAAATTGAATAAACCATACTGCAAGTTCCACCCAAAATCCCATGTTGTGTTTTAAATTGCAAACCGGAACCGAATTTCGGAGGAGGCATGAATGGCGGAAGCAAAAATGGATTTAGCGGGACTTATTATCACTAAAATGGGCGAAAGACAGGCCACAGGAGGGCTATTGATGACGTGGCCAGTCAGTGGGACCCGCACTTGCAAATCGCAAATCGCAAGTTTTACATGGGTACAGCGGGAGGTAAAGTTTAAATCTTGCGGGGAGTGATATGCGATGGGCGGGAGTGACGTGGCAGATGGAGGCAGGACCGCGCCCGCAGATCACGTATCGCAAAGTTTATGTGCGCGCAGCGAAAGGTAAACAGTAAAGAGGGCGATGTCTGAAGTGCAAGGAAGGTGACATGGTAGATGGAGGTGGGGCCCCGCAATGCAATTTAAACAAAATACTTTGCGGGCGCTTAAAAGGTAAGTTACAAACTGTGCGAAGCACGAAAAGTTATAATCACCGATCTGCGAAGTCTATATTTAGCGGTGTGCGATGGTTGGTGGGGGAAAGGGTGACGTGTCAGGGAGAAATGGCCCCACTTTAATCGCAATTGGGGAATCGGGAAGGCGAATGGTAAGTGAAAACAATGATATGGCGATGAAAAAGGTAAAGTTGAAAGATGAAGCAGAAAGGCGGAAAGGTAAGGTTTAATGATTTTTAAGGAAAATGAAATGAAAAGAAGTGTGGGGGGTGAATGGGTCCCACTTCATCGCATATCGCATTTCAGAAGGTTTGTAAGAGACGACAATTAAAGGATTTTGGGATTTTGGGATTTGGCCGATGCGAAAGCAATTTGAGTGTGCGGTCATGAAATAAAAAGGGAACGACTTAGGGAAAATAAAAATGAAAAGGCATAAATGGTATTTAAAGCGTTGGAGTTCAAAATTAGGACAAATGAAGGGTAGGAAGGGGGTAGATGGAATGAATGAGGGCAGTATGGATTTTTCTCACCATCACACTTAATCAGCAACACTTTCCTCTTTCAACTGAATTAGAAGGCAGATAGATTCATTTGAAGCTCTTTGACAGTTAGGATTTCCCTTCCTTTCTCATTCTCCACTTTGTGTGCGGTCACAGACTAACATTGGCTCCATCTGGGGACAATGTGTTGTTCTAAGTGTGTTAAGAACTTGTAGACCTTGAATGTCTGTGCTTTATTGGGCTCAGGGAGTCACAAATGCATACTTATTAGACAAAGTTTTATACCAAGAGTCAAGTGGACACAAAAATGGAAGATGAAATAGAAAATGCAAATAGTGGATGAAACAAAATGGGAACAGAGGAAGATGATATGGAAGATGAAATGGGATAAATGTAAACAAAATGGAGTATAGACAGTGGAATGATATATACAGTGGGCTGGATTAGCCCTCGCCAGTGATGAAAATAGAACTTTAGGAACTTCCCATTCACGGGCGCCTCAAGTATTCTCCTAAGTTCTCTAGGGAAAAATTATTGTTGCCTTTGACCTCTGCCACCCTGAAAGGACCAAACCAGAGGGGGTCGAACTTCCCATGTTTCCCTTTGTCCGCTCGCCTGACATCCCATCGCAACACCAAATCCCCTACTTGGATTTCTCTGTCTTTAGCTCTTTGGTCAAATAAGCCTTTCATTTTTTCTTGATACTCTGCTAGTCTGAGGCTTACCTGTTCCCGTGTTTCATTCAACTCCACCAACCGATTCATTCTTCGAATAAGGTCATTTGGCCCCTCCTCGCTTTCTTGTAAGAATCGGGCCACAGGTAATGCAAGCTGAATAGGGAAGACTGCGGCTCTGCCATACACTAGCTCATAAGGGGACTTTCCTGTGGATCTTTTAGTGGTAATGCGATTTTCCCAAAGTGCAAACTTAAGCTGGGAATCCCAGTTCTTTTGATTTTCATTGATGGTCTTCTTCAAAATCCTCACCAGTGTCTTGTTAGATGATTCTACCAGCCCATTACCATGTGGGTAGTACGCAGTGGAGTGTCCCAGCAAGATGTTGTAACGCTGACAGTAATTAACAAATTTAGCCGACTTGAAAGCCTGGGCATTATCTGTAATGATTTTAGCTGAGCATCCAAACCTAGCTATTATGTTCTCTTCCAGGAACTTGATCACCGCCGAATCTGTAGCATTTCTTTTGGGCACGGCTTCTACCCATTTGGTGAAGTAATCTATAGCAGTGAGGATCCATCGATGTTGATTGCTAGAAGCCGTGTGAATCTCTCCTATGAAGTCAATTCCCCACTGTTTGAAAGGTTCTTCAACATGTACTAGGATCAATGGGAGAGGTGCATACCTTTGCTTTTCAGCGAGCATCTGACACTTCTCGCAGGCCCGAACACGAGCATATACATCACCAAACAGTTTAGGCCAAAAGAAACCTGCCCTCGAGATCTTGTGTGCAGTGGATCGCCAACTATAATGTCCGCCACATATCCCTTTGTGGAATTCGGTCATCACTTGGTCAACTTCTTGCTCTATTAAACACAATAATAGGATCCCTACCAGGTCCTTCCAATACAGTTGCCCATTTTCCACGATATACTTTTGAGACTTCAGCCTCAAGGTGCGATACTTGGCCTTATCATAGTTAGGAGGACATCTCAACGTTAAAAGATATTCCACTATATCTTTATACCATGAGGAGAGACGGTACTTCACATGTGTTTTTTGAGTGGAAGATTCTATGCCTTGATGTGCACCTGTGTCCTCCTGTGCCTCTCCTCCTGCCATAGACAGATTTATCCCCAGAGCTTGACAGTTGGATTCAAACAAGATTTTGGCCAGCCCTTGACCTTTAATGAGCTCGGTAGGCTTTATCTCCAATTTGTACTCCTGAATCTTGGCTATCCACTTGCCCCTTCTTCCTTCACTGTCGCCCTGTACCAAGATATCGTTCACCGCTGCTGTGGGAACATAGGCGGTTATGGCAGATTGTAACACATACACCCAGAATGACTTTAGAGATTGACCAAAGCATAAGCTTGCTTCTCTAGGATATCATATTTCAGCTCGGCATCTTGCAGGACTTGGCTGAAGAACGCAATGGGTTGTTCATGCCCTTCAGCATTTTTCTGTAAAAGTACTACAGCTATTGTGTGAGGAGAGGCGAAAGAGAAAATCATGAATGGCTTCCCATAATCTGGACCAACCAGCACTGGAGCTTCTACAAAGGTCTATTTGATCCTGTTGAAAGAGTCCCTAGATTCAGGAGTCCATTTAACTTCACTATTATTCTTCAGCATCCCAGTGATGTTTCAGACAATCTCGGCATAGTTTGGAATGAACCTTTTGAGGAAATTTATTCTTCTCAGGATCACCTGTACTTCCATTTTTTCTTGGTAGGGGAATGTCGTTTATCACCTCTACCCACTTCGGGTCGATCTTCACTCCCTCCTTAGTTACTATGTGCCCCAGTAACTTTCCTTCCTCCAAGGCAAACATGGATTTTTGAGGATTCAGAGACAGATCATACCTGCGGCATTTATCAAAGGTTCGTCAAAGGTGCTCTATGTGTTCAGCGTCACTCTTTGAAAAGACGGTGACATCGTCCAGGTAAATCACCACAAACTTATCTTGCTCTCCTATGAAAGCAATGTCCATCGCATGCTGGAATGTGGCACTGGCATTTATCAGGCCAAAGGGCATTCAAGCGTACATGAAGGTTCCCCAAGGCGTGGTGAACGTCGTCTTCTTTTGGTGTTCCGAGAGCACTGCCACCTGATTACATCCTAAGAAGCCATCCATCATGGGCATGCGGGAGGATCCCACCACCTTTTGCAGGATGTGATCCATCTTTGGGAGGGGATAGTTATCCTTGAGTGAGGCTCTGTTCAAATTGCGAAAATCCACGCAAAGTCTGATTTCACCATTCTTCTTTCTTACAGGCACCAGGTTCGCCACCCATTCGGAGTATCTTAAAGGGACAATGATCTTGGCCTACAACAGCTTCTTTATTTCCTTCTCAATAGCTGGGAGAACAAGGGTGTTGATTTGTCTCAGCTTCTGCTTATGAGGCTTAGCGTCTTATTTCAGAGGTATATTGTGTTGTATAATGTCCATGTCAAAAGTCTTCAGTTCATGGTATGACCAGGCGAAGACGTCTTTATATGATTGAAACAAACTAAGATACTGACCTTGGTATTCTTCAGGAACCCCTTTTGACAGCTTCACCACCTTCGGATCTTCTTCTGTCCCAATATTCACATCCCTAACAGGCTCATCGAGGGTCATTTTGTTGGGGTTTACTGGGATATCATTCTTGTCAAACAATCTCTCTAATGGCACGAGCCCCCTAGGGATGACATTTCCCTTTAATTGCAGAACACGATGTCTAGCCAGTGTCTCTTCCCACCTAGTTTTTGGCTCTTCATTGTCCTCCTTAGTGACTGAATCGATCACCATATTTGAGAACTCACCCACCGTTTCCATAAAACGCTGGACCTGCTCTTCATCTTCGAAGACTTGCCAATGCTTTATGTTGTCCGGAATGGAAGGGCGATATCGCACTTCAACCTCATATCTAAGCAAAGGATTCTGCGGGGGGGCGGAAATTACTAGCAGCCACAGCCAGTGAGTCTGCCATTCTGTTCTAATCCCTCGACATGAATTGAATGTTAAAAACAGAAAAGAAGTTCTCAACTAAATACCATACCTCATTCCTGTAAGCTCTGAGCCGTGGGTGTTTAGTTTGGCATTGGCTCCTGGCTTGCCTTACTACGAGCTCTGAATCTCCAAACACCTTGAGGTTTTGTATGTTCATGTTCTGCGCTGTCTGCAACCCCAACAACAGGGCTTCATATTCAGCCACATTATTTGTGGGTTCGAATTCCAGCTTAAAGGACAGGGGAACCAAGCATCCTTCTGGTGATATCAAGAGTACCCTAGCCCTGTTTCCTTTTCGTGAGTAAACTCCATCAAACTGCAAGGTCCATATCTTGTTTTCCTCTCTGCTCATAGGATTCTTCTGTATTAGAGGACAGATCCTTGTTTCTTGCCGGAAATTTTCGTCCTCCTCGAGCATATGACAAGAGAATTCACCCTCCTTACCATATACCAGAGAATTTGTGGAACCATTGGCTTTGGTGACCATCTTCACGAATCTGGATTCATAGTATAATCTTCTTTCCTCCCCACCGAATACTGGAATAGTGGCATAGGTGAGGTCAAGTTTTATAGATCCTCCAATCTTAGATCCCCAGGATCTGGACAGCAACATTCCCAACCGAGTTGGGATATCAGCAACAACAATGTCCATTACCACGCTTTTGGCCAGAATCTGGGCTAAGTTTACTACCAAATCTTTTATCATGCCCAAGTATTTCACTCTCTTGGAATCAAAAGAATACAGGTCTTTATAAGGCCTGCTAATCTGCAACCCCAACTGCTTCATGACAGACAATGGAAACAAATTATGTGAAGCCCCAGAATCTAGCATGCAGTTGTGCAATAACAGGTCATGTATAACTAGAGTCACATAGAATGGGGGAGTGGCTAAGTCCAGCTCTTCTACATGAGGTCCAAAAACTACCAATGGTCTTTCTTCTTAGAGATCGAGGCTGTCAGGGAGAGGGCATATGCCATGGGGCATCATGAATTGGGACACTTGGGCCTTGTATGAAGGCTGCTTTAGGAGCTCGATCATGGGAACTGGGATCTTGACCTTCTCTAGTTCTTTCTGGAGGTTAAAGGTCGTGGGAACTTTTCTGCAATGACTTCTTTGGACTGCTCTTTAGGGTGGTCAAGCAGGTTCAAGGCTACAGATGATGACTTCTCATTTGCGGGAGGATCAGAGCCTTGCTTTGTGGAAGTGGACGCAGCAGCTTTATGATGGGCGGACTCTTCTAAAGGCTTTTTCCCCTTACTGGCAGAACTGGAAGGGGTTTGTTCTCTTGGTATTGACTCTTCGTTTTGTTCTTGCACTCGGGTTCTCTTCCTAGAGGACCTGAGGTCACACTTCTTATGGAGTTGAGCTTGCATGAAATCCACAAACTGCCTGCAGTAATTGTCAATATCACGATATTCTGGGGGGACTTCCTTCTCTTCTAGCTCTTCTTGCAAGGTGAGTTCACCTTCTTCGTCCTCCGAGTAAGCGAGGAATTGATCTTCTTGGCTATTTGTGACTTCCTCATTCTGTCCCTCCATTTCCCCTTCCAGGTATAGAGGATTGGATGTGATCTTGCTGCTCCTTCCTTTCCCGCTGCAACAACTATAGAGGGGGCTTCCGGTATTGGGGATTAAACCCACGGTTGGGAATCATTTGGTTAGGATGAGGAGGGGAATTCTTGGCCTCAAATTCAAGCTTCACAAGCTTATTTGAGAGGTTCTTTATCAACTTATTCATTTCTTCAATTTTGTACTCCTGTGATTCCCTCTCCTTATTAGAAGTAGAAGCCTCCTCCCTGCTCTTTCTTCTGGCTTCATGCTCTGTCTTCCCTTTGAATTTACCAGTAGAAGCAAAGTTTTCTTCTACCTCCAATGCATCAGTCGGAATCTGATCCAGAGAAGTGGATTTTATTTCTCTTAGGGTGAACCCAAACTCCGGTTCGAAAGCTCCTGCAAAAACCACCTTAGTAGCTGCTTGGGGAGGCTTTATTTCAGCAAGGAGATTATTGTAGAGCTTATTGAACCTCTTTATGAATTCTGTTACATCCTCATTGTGTCTCTTCTTGAGAGCATTGAACTCTGTGAGGACATATGCATGGTCCCTATTTTCTCCCCACTTTAGTATGAAGAAATTCCCCATTTCTTCCCAAGTGGTGATTGTGTGATCAACAAGAGATTTGAACCACTTTCGAGCTTCTCCATCCAAGGATTGGACGAAAAGCCTCAACACCACATCTAGGTGCTCCACATTCACATTCTTAGCAAAGGCACAAAAGTTTTCAATATGTTTCTGCGTAGAAGTATTATCTTCCCTAGCGAACCGAGGCAAGAGCTTTAGATAATCTTGAGGCATCTCATTCAATACTTGAGGTAAAGCCAATGGAGCATATTTGTTAAGGAGGAAACCAGGTACAGCCATGGGGGGGATGGTGGTAAGTTCTAAGGATGATTTGGCTGTGGTACAACGGGTATATGTTGGGTAGAGGTTTGGATATTTATCTGTAATGAGCTTTGGAGTGTTGTAACTTCTTTGACTTCTTCAACCTCTGGAGTAGGGTGCAAGGGAGGCAAAGAAGTATCAGCGGATTCGGCTTCATCTTTTATGTCTGAACTAGCTAAAGCAGAGGTTTCTGGAGGATACTCAAGTACAAGGGTTGTGGAGCCAGGACCATAGATATCAGCGTTCTGAGAAGAGGAAGGCGAATCTTCTAGAGAAAATGAGGGTAGATCAACCTGGATGGGCTGCTTCTCCCTCCAGATTCTCTTAAATATAATCTTTTCAGGATCAGATACAGAAGGGGTTCTCTGCTGAGAAGTATCTGATCAGGTATGAGGCCTGGTGTAAGCCAATATTACACTTGATTTGAACTTTGATAATAGTGGAGTCGCCAAGGTGAGGGCTATGCAACTCTCAACCCGTCATGCTCACCTAATTGAAGGGTGAAGATAATGTCGTATCCCAAGGAAAGGTTTTCTTATTCGTTCCACGGCAACGGTGCCAAAAAGATGTTGTTGCTCCTAGAGACAACCTTGAGTTGCAAAAGACCAGTGCCTAGGACATCTTAAAATCAGAGGTTAAATATGGACAACTGTATACATGCCTCTGACAGAATATGGGTCAAGAGAATAATGGTTTTGGTGATTCAAGAATGGAGAAGACCATTTGAGCCTGATTCATGTGAATTCCCTATACTTGTGAGAGGGCTCAGGAGGTTGTGAGGCTTGATGGCTTTTAAATGGGCCATGTATAAAACAATGACCAGAAAATTTAAAAATATGCAGAGGCATTGAGAAATAACGAAGAAGGAACCCACAAGAGACAGGCTTAAGAGGTTTAAGAATCTATCCCCCCGTGAACTTAGAGGAAGCGGATATGAATGAGATATGGACAACAACAGAGATTCGTGGAGCGCGAATTAAGGGAGTGTGGCAAGCTTAATACATAAGTGTTAACGCCTGAGCGTTATACAAACACGAATTCATGAATAAAATTGCAGACCACCGATAGCTACATTACACAAACCATCAAAGCAGCATAGCATGAAAGATGATTATACATAAAAAGGAGATTATTGATAACAGAAGGAAACAGATACATAATACTCATTGCTCCATCTGGAATCCAAATAACAGCTCTATATTCATATTAAGTTTAAACAGCTCTCCCAAATATGTGTCTCAGAGCACAGGGAGCACAATCATTCAAAACTACAGCAAAATTCTTCAAAATTCCAGAACCTTTCTTTCATCTTAGAATTCACTACATATAGAGTTCTCCTTGAGAATTCACGATCGAATATTCTATCATGGTCGACCCACACAGGTGAAAACCAAAATTCCTAACAAACTATCAGAGCGTGCATCAAGCAATCACTCCTGCAACAGAAAAATCAAAACAGAATTGGGTAAAATCGGGATTTTACCACCAAAACATCACTATCTAACAGTAAAAAGAAACAATTGTATAGAGTTATTTCGGTAATAATCACATTCAAATGAACTTTGTCAATGCGTTTCGAACCAACCAGTGTGGTTCATCATCAGGACTAGGTGCGAGATCAGATCTAGACGTTGAGTTTAAATAAATGCAGAAATGGCTAAACTAACCGTTAGGATATAGCTAGTTTGACTTCAAAAATTCAAATAGATTAATAACGGCTAGTTTTATATAATTAGTAAATTATTTAATGATTTAATCAAATATATAGATCTTTTTATTTAAATTAATTTAATTAATTATTATTATTATTATTATTATTATTACCTATTATATTATATTATATTTATATTAATTTCCTTTCTTAAAAAAACAAATAAATAAATAAAATTATTTTTATATATATTTCAAAAAAAAAAAAAACCACCAGACCACTAAGAATATAGGGCGGGGATCCAACACCTGCTTATATTCTAGCCATCATCTCTATTGAGATTAATGGGTCTTTTTTCAATTTCTAAGGCCTCTCTTAACTTACAATGATGGAAATGGTCAATCCTAGCTATGACCCTCGCCTCATCAATGCAAATATGATGGTTAGTCTTTTCCGCATGCTCAGCTAGGGCGGAGGTGCGGGATCTTCCATGTTTAATGTCAGCAGCATCTTCACAGATCCTTTGGTTTATAGACCGACCAGTTTCACCAATGTAAGGTGTCTCACAAGAACAACTAGCTGAGCATGCGGAAAAGACTAACCATCATATCTACATCAATGAGGCGAGGTCATAATAACTAGGATTGACCATTTCCATCATCGTAAGTTAAGAGAGGCCTTAGAAATTGAAAAAAGACCCATTAATCTCAATAGAGATGACGGCTGGAATATAAGGAGGTGTTGGATCACGTCTTGGCCAATTTAGTGGTTTTTTTAAATATATATAAAAATATATATATATTTATTTTTTTTTATTTATTTTTATTTTTTTTAAGAAAGGAAATTAATATAAATAACTCTGTTGCGAACATCGCGATTTTTTTGCCGAAACGATTTAATAGCCGATTTTTTCGGTGATTTTTTATTTTGAAAAAATCACGATTTGACTCGTAAAAATCGTGGGCCCGTCAAACAGCAACCCAATAACATGCAAATTCGATTTTTTTTTGGTCATTTTTGCAGATAGAGGCTAATAAATAGAGCTAAGGAGGAGGAGAAGTCATCTTGAGAGGACACACAGTGGTGAGACAACTTGAGAGGACACCTGATATGGAGGCCATCTCTTTAGATGCGATTGACACCACTACTGCATGGAGGGTTTAGACTGAGAGGCATATGATGGAGTCAGCCCTTGATTGGATAGAGCAAGAGGTAGTGGAGGGGGAGGAGGAGGAAGAGGAGCAACAGCAACAGGGGTAGGAGGAGGAGGTGACACCACCTACCCCTACTACCGGTAGAGGACGTGATCTGCCTCCTTTAGCTCCTGGTGCTTCAGGTTCTAGAGCACAACAGAGTCCATTGCCAGCCCCGCCAGCTTCTTCATCTAGAAGGAAAGTTGTTACATTTTCTCGCAAGAGGGGCAGAAGAAATCAGTAGTATAGGTTATTTGGAGCATTTCTTTGTATATGACATTATGACTCATGATATGAGATACATTATTATATTTTTTGTTGATATTTTGAGGCTGAGTTGAACTCAAGACTTAGTATTCAGGACATGATTCATTGTTATGTGTGATGTGACACTAAACATGATATTACACATCTTATATATTAGTGTTTTTTTTCATATTTGTGTGTCAATGCATTTATTTTATGTTGTGGATGCTTTAGATGTTAAAAAAATTGAAAAAAAATGAATATTTTTGTATGTGCTGATTTTTTCCCGATTTTTGCCGATTTTTTCCCAATTTTTACGATTTTTTCCCGATTTTTTCCCCTCGCCAATTTAATCTCGATCGCGATGTTCGCAACAATAATAGAATAGGTAATAAAGAATTAAATAATAATAACAACAATAATAAGAATAATAATAATTAATTATTAAATTAAATAAAAAGATCTATATATTTTATTAAATCATTAAATTTACTAATTAAATAAAACTGGCCGTTATTAATCTATTTAAATTTTTAAATTCAAACTAGTCGTTATCCTAACGGTTAGTTTAGCCATTTCTTCATCTATTTAAACAACGTCCAAATCTAATCTCGCACCTAGTCCTGATGATGAAGTTTGAACCACACTGGTTGGTTCGAAACGCGTCGACAAAGTTCATTTGAATGTGATTATTATCGAAAGAATTCTATACAATTTTACGATGGATCACAGAAGCCAAAATTCGAAAGAGAGAACCAAAAAAAAAAAAAACAGTTGGCCCGAGAGGCCCAATTCCAGAATCTTCAAAGGAGTGGCGAGAAGTGGCTAAGAACAGGTGAGCGGTCCAGCCCTCATCATATGATTCCACCTGCTATTTGAAAACCTCCACTCTTCTAATTCTCATGATTTCCACTTCCCGTTGTGGAATAGCTAGTTGTGTTGTGCGTGTTGAACTCTTTAGCGGAGGTTATCCTGTGCAAACTGAATAAACCATACTGCAAGTCCACCCAAAATCCCATGTTGTGTTTTCAATTGCAAACCAGAACCGGATTTCGGAGGAGGCATGAATGGTAGAAGCGGAAATGGATTTAGCGGGACTTATTATCACTAAAATGGGCGAAAGACAAGCCACAGGAGGGCTATTGATGACGTGGTGAGGCAGTGGGACCCATGCCTGCAAATCGCAGATCGCAAGTTTTACATGGGCACAGCGAGAGGTAAAGGTTAAATCTTATGGGGAGCGGTATGCGATGGGCAAGAGTGATGTGGCAGATGGAGGTGAGACCGCGCCCGCAGATCGCGTATCGCAAAGTTTATGTGCGTGCAGCGAAAGGTAAACGGTAAAGAGTGCAATGTGCGAAGTGTGGGGAAGGTGACATGGCAGATGGAGATGGGACCCCGCATCGCAATTTAAACAAAATACTTTGTGGGCGCTTAAAAGGTAAGTTACAAACTGTGCGAAGCACGAAAAGTTATAATCATCGATCTGCGAAGTTTATATTTAGCGATGTGTGATGGATGGTGGGGGAAAGGGTGACGTGTCAAGGAGAAATGGCCCCACTTTAATCGCAATCGGGGAATCGGGAAGGCGGATGGTAAGTGAAAACAATGATATGGCGATGAAAAAGGTAAAGTTGAAAGATGAATCGGAAAGGCAGAAAGGTAAGGTTTAATGATTTATAAGGGAAATGAAATGAAAAGAAGTGTAGTGGGTGAATGGCTCCCACTTCATCACATATCGCATTTCAGAAAGTTTGTAGGAGACGGAAATTAAAAGATTTGGGATTTGGCCGATGCGAAAAGCAATTTGAGTGTGCGGTCATGAAATAAAAAGGGAATGGCTTAGGGAAAATAAAAAGAAAAAGGGATAAATGGTATTTAGAGCGTTGGAGTTCAGAATTAGGACTAATGAAGGGTAGGAAGGGGGTAGATGGAATGAATGAGGGCAGTATGGATTTTGCTCACCATCACACTTAATCAGCGACACTTTCCTCTTTCAACTAAATTAAAAGGCAGATAGATTCATTTAAAGCTCTTTGACAGTTAGGATTTCCCTTCTTTTCTCATTCTCCACTTTGTGTGCAGTCACAGGCCAACAGCGTCTTTGAGGAGATCGAAATCTGAGGCATAATGGTACACACCACACAACACCCAATAGTAGTACCTATTGACCCTAATGAGTTGGCAGAGTTTAACAAGAAGAATGCTAATGGAAAAAGATTGATTCTGGATGGTGTTAAAGACCATGTCATTCCTCATGTGAGAGGAAAGACATATGCACATGAGATGTGGACAGCCTTGACCAATCTTTACTAGAGCACCAATGAAAACAGAAAAATGGTCCTAAAAGAGAAGCTGAAGTCCATTAAAATGGCTAAGACTGATAGTGTTACAGCATACTTCACAAAGATCACTTCTGTGAGAGATGAGTTGGCAGTTGTTGGAGAGACCATTCCACCCACTAAGTTGGTGTGGATTACATTGAATGGTCTTCCCAAGACTTGGGAGAGTTTTGTGGATGGCATTGTTGCACAGAAGAACCTTCCCTATTGGGAGAGGTTGTGGGATGATTGCATTCAGAATGAGATCAGAAAGAACCATCTTGGGGCAGCCAAACAGGTGGAGGAGGATGACAATGTAGCATTGTTGGCAAGGGGCAAGAAGGGCAAAGGAAAGAAGCAAGTTTCCACAAGTGGAGGTGGAGGCAAAGGCAAAGGTAAAAGTAAGCAGCAGTACTCTCTAAGTGTAGAGGAGGAAAAGGACCTATGGTCTACCAAATGTCAAGAACAACATGTGCAAAACGTGTTGAACTAGATGGGCTACTTCAACAAGTAAGCTATGTGGTTTTTCTTGTCTAGTTATTTGTGGGCATATTGCAGACTGCAAGCCCCAGTTGTATACTATGTATACTAGTTGTATCAGAGGTCAAGAGCCATGATCCCTGGTACGGGAACCCCATGATTCTTTTATTAATAAAGTAATAAAATAATCGGGTGTTGGGCTCATATATGTGTGCATTATATTGACTTCACTGCTAAAGATTTCCACTGTGCAAAGTGCTAGCAGTTGTGGTATTTCAGTGTTTGTGATCGTGTTTTTAGACACAGACCTGATTTTGAAGTGCTAAGGAAAAATCAACATAATAACTCCATCTGTCATCTTGCTTTGCGAACCTTTCCTTTGGACTCCATGCTTCGCCATATTTACACAAGAATTTTGAGATCACTCACTTGGATTCCTCACATTGAAGTCAAACATGTTTTAAGAGACCTGAACAAGACCGCAGAGAAGTTGGAAAATCAATCCTTATCACTCACTCATGGAACTTTGAGGGTCAATGGAACCCTATGGGGAACAATGCTACCTTAAAATTGTGATGATGAATTTCAAATTAAAATATTTTATTTGCAACAGCCCCAGACAGTTGAACAGGGAGACACTCAAGGGAATGAGCACAAAATCTCTTCTGCAAACTCAGCCCAATTTTCCCAAGCTGAACTGCCTGATCTTCATCAGGTAGCTGTTGAGGAAAATTTGATCATTATAGATGTGACTAGAAGCCAGTCCTTGTTATATTTTGATGCCAATTAAAAGTTACTGTGTTAATGACATTTTCTATAAATTGTATCCACATGGCCTTTTTTGTAACTTAGTATTGGGATCAAGGTGCAGTCAGTTTGGCCATACTAGTGTAGTCTTAAAACCCTTTGCAATATTTTCTCTAAGGAACTTATCTCATATGTGCTTCGGCATATTTTTTGCTAATATAATCTACCCTGTTATTGTTAAAAAAAATCAAACTTGCCAGTTGTTAACAGTCCTTATTCTCTGTGGTCTTAATATGATGCAGGAGCATGCACCTACCTCTGAGAAATTATCAAAAACGAACTTCTAGAAGATGAAAGTGGGGATGCAGTTGGGTAGTTGTTAATTCGTTTGCACCAAATCTGTGTTGAAACATGAAATCGAGATTTTCAAGAGATTTCCACGAGACGTCAAGAAATATCAGTGATAGAATAGATCGGATCTGTTATGATCCGACTCTTGTTGGTTTATTGTTATTTATATGTAAGTTTGAGGGCATATAGATAGACGGCCAAGGCCAAGGCCAAGTGGCCAAGAAATGCAAATCAGGCCGTAGAGGCGTTGAAACTTGAAAGGCGCTTGGATTGTGTAATATGAGTGTTTCAATTAATATGAATTCCTGTGTGAAGCGTTAATGTGTGTGCATCCTTGTGTCTTCAATTGATGGGTTGTATGTGTTTTCTAAATTGAATAAGTTTCTGGAGTACGTTGTAAAGGTCGAACCCAGTAATGGGTGGTGTCCGAATATGATTACATTGGCATGTAGACCTTTACCTGAAATCGTTGTCTTCACTTACACGGCTTGTTGGAATTGATGCAATGATTCTATTTCATGGATATTTGGATCTGCATTGGATCGAGTGCAGGGTTTACGCAATCGATAGAAAATCGTGTCATTGATGTTTAGTTCAAAGTGTGAACAATTCGTTTGACTGATGTGCGCACACACATATAGATACTCTCTTGAATTAGTTGTATAGTAGGCATGTTGCATGAGAAAGGATGTGTAAATGCAAGTAAAGAATGAATTCTGCAAAAAATGTAATTCATGTAATCAATATTTACTGTGCATTTTCCACCATAGTATATATCTGTAAATCATTTATTTTCTTCCCAAGCTGAACTATGATTTGCTGGTAAAACTTGGTGAAACCTGTGGTCATGAAAGGAAGAAATTTTGAAGTTGACAGCCCAATGACTGGTCCCGGTATGGTACCAATCTAGATCCATCTTAATTCCAGATCTACCAAGCGCACGGCGAGAGAGGGATCAAATCTTTTTTCACTCTAAAAGAGATTTGTATATCAAGAGATTTAATCCCTCTAGTCACTCGGTAGATCCGAAGTTAAGATGGATCTAGGTTGATTTAATTTCCCCCTTTAAATAGGCTATGCTATATTTGACACGAATACCATGGGTTCTTAGTACAATGGGTCATTTTTATTTTTGTTACTATTTTATTTTTATAGGGTTATTTTTATTTTTTTACTTTATATTGACGTAGTTAAAATGTTGACATTACACTATATTAATAATTTTATTTTATTTTATTTTTTAATTTTATTTTAGTCAAAATCTTTTTTATTTTATTTTTAGTTTTATTTTGATGCAATTTAACCCAGTCAAAATGTTGTATTGATAATTATAATTATTATTTATTTATTTTATTTTATTCTTTTTAATTTAATTTTTATGGGCATGCCAACATCTCCCCCATACATATTTGCTTTTAGATTTAATTTAAAAAGTGTTATAAAATTAAATTAAACTAAACTTTATAATATTTAAAAATTGATGACATCACAGTCTTTCTTACATTACTAACTACATCTCTTCCTAAGTCACATGGTTAGGTTGAGTTAGGGTTGGCAATGATTAGAGTTCGAGGATTTGAATTTTTATGAGAGGTTTGAATGAGGTTACGCCATTAAGTTCGTCTATATATATATAGTTTAAAATGAAATATAGATAAAATGAGTAGATAAAAATCAATAAACATAAAAAAGGCTATCACGAACATGTAAATTGCAAGGATAGATTACAAGCTTGAGTTGTGACATGAGGTTATGAGTTTTTATCTATGGATATGAGGTTCAATGAGGTTCGCCAAACCTCAAATTTTTTTAATACTGGGTTGTAGAGTGTCTCTCGGCACAAGAAGTTAGGTCTCAAGAGTTCTTGGAACCCTATTTAGTAAAGTTTGCAACAGGGCAATAACAAAATTACATGTTCATGCCTAAGAAAATGGTTAAATGTATGTTCCAAGAACTTCATTGAGTGACAGGTGCCCAAAAAAAGTACAAAAGGGCTTAAGAATTTAACTACAACTTCCTTTTATATATAAGCAGATCCCAAAACAACAAATAAAGTCCGCCAGGCCCTAACCAATACAGGAAACAACATGCAATTTCAGTTAAACAATAAAAGAAAATCTGACCCAATAATGCAGTCTATGCCTCTCTATCCTTCTACCTTCTTAAGCTGGAAAGAAGAGGAATGTTTACAACCTGCAACTCATAGGCCAGGTTGCTCTTCTAAAAGCACAAGTTTTTCAAGAATTGAAACCTCACCCAAATCTAAATAATAAAACATATATAATGTATAATTACATCTATTAAATTTCTATAAAAGACTACAATACTACAGCTGATATTCACTTCATTCAGGACAGTATACAGGAATTTAAAATGAGAATTACCTGGGGTCAATTTTGGCATCGGTTATATGTATCGCACTTCCAATTATACGAGAGGCAGCATCCTTGAATGTTTCCTCTAATGCCTGCCCCTCTGTTCCAAATTTCTGATTACAAACAAGATAAAATTACTAAATCAAATTACACAGCTTATAACTGTACTAGATGGAGCATAATAAACTATAATCATCACATTTTAACAGTTACTTAAGTCTATAAATTATGCTTTTCCATATCTTCTTAAAAATCCAACATATGCTCCGACATTTCTTGTAAGAGGCAGTCAATTTTAACAAGAGAAGATCCGTGAATGCAATATGTTGTTTGCATATGCTATAAGGGAAGACGTGCTTCTATACAATAGTTGCCAGACTTGGTCATGTCAAATTTATTCACCTCAGCTGCAATCAATACTGCATAATAAATATCATGGATAATTGACTCTCTGTCATAGTGATCCTTCGACATTCTTGATTTTGCCAAAAAGTCCTGCATGCTCTGATAGAAGCTTCCCTTCTCAAAATCTCCATATTTTGAGCATTCATTACATACTGAGTTTCCCAGGATCATGACTGCATCCAAAGGCACACTACTTTTTGCAGGGTCTGTCTGTTGGATTCCAAACATAACTCAGCAACAAGAGGGTCAAGACAAAGAAATCAATTTCTTCTTCTTTCTTTAATTCCTATCTAACAAAAAAGGAAATTCAAAATATAAACATAAACTTACTAAGCGTTTTCCAGCCATTTGAGCTGCAGCTACTAACTCATGCTTGTATCCAGCCATGTACAAAAAGTATAAACGCTGGAATACTGCAAGTAGACTCCACAAGAAACACTAGCCGTCATATTTTAGCTCACATAGAAGTTATCAATCACTTTCAACTTTTACAAAATAAATCAAGTGTCATGATTATAGGACAGTCCTCTAATGCAAAAAAAAATCATGGGACTTGTCTTCCAAGTGACTTAGAAACAACAAGTGGGCAATGGTTCTGCTAAGAATGGTAGGGTGACGTTAATTATTGTGTGATTAAGCATACTAAACCTAATTCACTAAATAATCATCGCATATAAAGATAATCCAATACACTATAATTGTCAGGGTATACTAAGCACCGCTTAAGATTATATCAGTAATGATATGTTTATTCAAGTGAGTCAAATGCAATGAGGCTTAGGTTTCTTTTGTAACTAGGCGTTATGGTTACTTATGTGGGACGTAAGCTGAGTTGTGGCATTCACACCAATGTGGTCAGTACATAAAATATAAGGGCCATTAGGGCACAAGAAAAGCATACCCAGCATCCTCCCTTAACATTAACTTGGAGACACAAACACGGAAAGTTGACATAAAGAAAATGATTTGTGACCTTTATTAAGAGAAATTGCCTTATTTCACATATTATAACTTTTAATAAATTAGATAGAAAGGAGGTCAAATAAAGCGTACACCTTAATACGACTTTACGCAAAAAGAGAGAGAACCACCTTCAAATCAGGAAATCTGATTCAATCTACAAGCAACATGACACTATCCCATCAACATTTAATTGAGTATATAATATATATGTGCTACTATTAGAATTGTATTTTCTTGTTCCTTGTAAATTTCTCCACTAAGATCTCTCTCTATCTTCTTCAAGTATGCATTTGTACAAGGAAGAATTTACCCAATGCCATGACATCTTCCATTAAAAATTTTCCTAGTTAAAGGAATACAAAAGGATTTTATACTACCGATTGGAGAAGGTTCCTTGGCATGCTTAGTAGATGTGCCTAGCAAAAGCATGCATTGCTTGCTGTTAGTCCCTTGTCTAGTATAGATGTGTTCAACAAAGCCATGTTTGGTAGATGTGCCATACATGGACAAAGATACTAGATGCTCAATAGGAAGAAACTCTTTCTTTGACTTATAAAGGTGCATAGTGAGGGGTTGTAGTTGCTGCAAGAATGCTCTTCATTTATAGTTGTCTTTTCACGTTAAGATATATCTGCATGAATAGTTTATTGACTGTGTCCCCAAGCATCAGAGACAGGAAATAAGAAATGGTAGGAAGAGTTGACAGTACCGAAGATGTAGGGTTCACTCCTTGCAAAACCATTGGAAATGGCGAAATGCTACAAAGTGGCTTCTAGAAATGAGAAAAAAAATTCAAGTAAAATTTATCACTTATCAATTTATTATTTGATTTAGACATGAAGCAATACGATTATAAATCACGAATTATAATTTGAATCCCAATGCATAGATAAAAACATTTTCATTGCCAAATTAAAATTTGAAATCAGTATTCAATGTTCATAATTCGTAACACATATTTCAGGATATAGGAAACAAAATCATAGAAGTTAAAATAGCTAATGCAAAAGCATAGATCAATCATCAATATGGATGCCATCCTCTTGCCCAACCAAAAGCAAGCAATATTGACATTTGGTAGCATCAAGAGGTAGTCTCACTTGCCCTTGGTGCTAGGCTTGTGAGAGAGAAATGCTCATAAGATGAGATTTCATGAGTGTGTGGCTTTGAACCCACGGTATTCTGATGACCCATAGTATAGACCCATGGTATTGCAGCCTATGGAAAAATATAAATAAGAAGCCAATGGAGAGGCTTGAAAACAATAGAGGAGAATAATGTAGCATCTTTATTGATGGGGAAATCACAGACCTGCATTTAAGGCAGCAGGGTTTTCGTTCAGGGCATTTTTTCGATGGTGAAAGGACCAAGGTTTCTGGATCTCCTAAGGCAAGAAGGATGATGCTATATTAGGAGAATTTTGGGTTTGTGTTTTGGTGCTGCTTGCAGGTGAAAAGATCAAGGAAAGGTTGGGCTAAAGGAAGTGCCCTAGCCGCAGGGGATAAGAAGCCAAATGATAGGCCGGATTTTGTCTAGGGTAACCACTGGCTGTTTTGGTGACTGCTGAAACGAAATCGTAGTCAAAGGAAGCCATCTGAGCCTCTGTGGAAGGTCTGTTGGACAGGCCATTGGGAAAAGAAGGTTGCCGGGATTGCTGTTGGCGATTTTAGGGCCTGTGTAAGGCAGTAAATCACAGAAGAAAAAGGAAGGGCAAGGGCTGTGCCCTAGATGCAGGCCTGGTGACAATTCACAGCAGAGGTAAGGAGGTCAAGGTCTGTGGAACAAAAGACCGAGGACATATGGGGTGACCACAGACTAGAAGAGACTAGAAGAGATATTTTCTACCTCCAATACTGATTTTCCTCTTGTATATGCATGTTGAAGCAAAGATTGTTGTTGAAACATGGCCAACCGGAAATTTTCTGCCAACGAGTAACAATACAGTAAATCTGTGTATAGGTCATCTTTTTATAATCAATTTCCTACTAAATAAAATCCCCAATCAATCTGGTTTTCCCATTTGGGTTCCAGTGCAAGAAAAAAATTATCTATTGCCCATGGTGTGTATTGATTGCTATGTGATTAAGTATCTATAGCCTTGTTTTCAGTTCTGGGTCTTAATTGTTATTTGAATATGCCGTAGTCTAACCAGCCTGCTTTTTTGCCCTGAAAATCATGGAAATTCCAGCAAGATTTTAATAGAAATCCAGCAGGGATTTTTGTAAATCCAGGTTATAGCTATCAAACTTCAAGATTTTGGGTGCCCTAGAGGTTTTTGATGGTGCTGAATCCATTTCCACAATCAAAAACATAATTCAAACACTGCCACTGCGAGATTTCTTGAAAAAATAGTCCCGGATTCCAGCCACTTTTGACCGTTCAGGCAATTCATCAGTCTTCGTTGACAACTCCTTTGAATATTATGTAAACCACTAAAATTACTCCAGCACTGCCTCAATTCTCTACTCTATTCTTGATTAAAACCAATCACCAATTCATTTGATCTCTGGCACAAATACTATTTGATACACCTACAGCTCAACCCCCAGCGTTGGCCATGCATTGATTGCCTACTTACAGCCACACATTTTCTACCCTATAGCACTGAAAAATCGTTTGGTTGTAATATTGTAATGCTGGGCAATTAATTGGGCACTTTATCTTGTGGGTTCATTAACCATGGATGTGAGTAATCACTAGCCACATTCTACAGCATCCTCATGTTGGTTGGCTTGCTAAGTTGTCGGTGTGAAACTTGTTGAGCAGACCACCTTATACCACAAACTTGACAATTGCTCTGCCACCAGTTAATTTGATGGTGGTTAAATAATCGTACCCTACAACCATAGAGATGGTCATTCTAATTCCTTGAGACAAAGGCAGAGGGGGAAGCCATCAATTTAATGGGAAGCTTTTATGGAGAAACCAGTTGGAAGAATGAACAAATTTAAATTTGGTTTTGTGCAAAGTTATAGAATGTTGTATTGACAGAGCCATTATTTTATTTATGCCTATTGGCGATTCGCAGCAGACAGCATCATATATTTCCTCAGATATCAATGTTGAAATAGGTGCCAGAGACCTTGAAATAGTTGCAATGGGCAAAGCCTTGAGGGGGAAGAAGCTAGAAGAATTGAGAGACTTCAACATGCAGATACAAGAGGAAAATCGGTATTGGAGGTAGAAAGAGAAAGAGGGGGGAAAAGAAATTTGCCACCAAGACTCCTTCGCCACCATAAGGGTGGAATTGGACAAAAGCAGATTTCAGCTCTTGCAACTGGAGGGAGAAATTCACTCAACTTGATAATTGGCAAAGACGAGAGGTTTCTCGAAGTGACTGCTCAGTTATACTAGGATTTGACAGCGAAGGAAGAGGCCATGAAAAAACAAGCAGCAGTTGTCCAAGAGGCCAAGCAAGCCCCTTCTGTTGCCACTATGGAAGCTAACACCACGATGGAGTCAAGAACGGTAAACTCACTCTAACACCATGATGGAGTCAAGAATGGTAAACTCACTTTCCAAGACCCTTCCTTAAGAGACTTTTGGTGACTTTGAAAAGTGCACTAGAGGCATAAATTCCAATCTCATGAGGAAAATGGGCTACAATGGAAAGGGAAGCCAAGGGATTCTAATCCCAATTGTAGCTCAACATAAGCCCGAGCATGAAGGCCTAGAATTTAGTGCACAAGAAGCCAGCACAAGTTCAACTCAAGCCACTTTTGTCAAGGCAAGAGGAACCAAACAAGAAGCCATTCCCATATAGGAAAAGATGGCTGCAAAAGGAGGGTGTAGCAAGCCACTCAAATGCACTTGTAGAAGCTTGGAAGAAGGTCATAAAGAGATGATTTTACCGTCTTAATCAGCTCCCAACTCTAGGGGGACCAAGCAACCTAGTTAGCAAGCATCATCACAAACTAAAAATGTATGACGTAGTATCTTTGGTTTGTTTCTGCTGCAAGAAAAGGAGTTATAGGGTTTATTGGCACTCTAGAAGGGCAAGCTGCCCAAGCAAGAACTATTGCCAATACTGTAGATTGTCTAGATATTGGGAGGCCAAATGTTGGAAGTTTCACCCGAACCTCCATCCCAAGATCTGAACGACCAAGAAGAAAGCTTGGAAAGTCAAGATCAAAGGGAAAGAAGAGTTGCCAGCAATTGCATCCAAAGGTGAAGTGATTGCCCAACAACCTATTGCTGCAACAAATGTCATCTCTAGCCATGAGATGGACAGTAAGCTTATGCCATAGGAAACCACCATTAAGCTCTTATCTTCCATCCTACAGTGGAGGCAGCCTTTCTTTGAGATTTGTCAGAGATTGCCTGATGGCAGTAGAGGAGGTAGGTACATAGATGTAGGGAAAAAGAAGATCAAAAGGAAATGAAGGTTTTGGCAACCAAAAGTTTCCAAATGGGGAGATGGGATCTGAATTGGATCTTCAACAAAAATAAATAAAACTCTTCATAAACTTTGTAATAAGCATGTAATTGTCTTTGTCGAAGTTGTAAAAATTATCAATATTCCCTTGGATTTTGAAACGAACCATTCTCATGGTTGGCCTTCCAAGGAAGCCCATTAAAATTGAAGGTTATGATGAAAAAAGAGTGGGAATAAGACAAAGAGGAGGAAATGAAGAAGGGAAGTAGTAGAGATGAGAGATCAAGGAAGCAATGTGCTTGATGATAAAAGGAGAAGAAGACATTAAGTTTGTTCCATATGAGTGAAGATTGTTATTGAGCCGTAGTTATCTGCAAATTTCCTGCCAATGACTAACAATACACTAAATCTATGAATAGCTCTCTCTTTTATAATCGATTTCCTGCTTAATTAAATCTCCAATCAATCTGGTTTTCCTATTTGGGGTCCCAGTTACAAAAAAGAAAAAACTATGTTGTCTATGGTTTCCATGTATGAGTATCTATAGGCTTGTTTTGAGTTATGGGTTTTAACTTTTGTTTCAGTATTATGTAAGCCAAAACAAATACTCCAGCGTTCCCTTGATTCTCTACTCTACTGTTGATTAAACCCACTAACCTAAGATATCAAACACATCCTCCATGAGTGGACCAGTCTTGTTGAAAGTGATAGATGATTTTGGAAAATACAAAGATGCACAATATATGGGTGAGTTGTTCACTGAAATTATTGAATATGTTGGTGTTAATTCTTGTGTGCAAATTATTACAAATAATGCACCTATTTGCAAGGCATGATTGTGGAAGCTAAATATCTACAAATATCTTGGACACCTTGCATTGTCCATTCTTTGAAATTAGCACTTAACCTACTGCTTCCTATTTGGCATCGATAGGATGTCTTATTAAAGATGCATGTCAGTTAACCCCAATAGCACTTCTTGCTATTTAAATGTTAAAAAATAGTGAGACTCAATCACGCTGCCCTATTTCCAGATGCTTCATGGCATAACTATCAATCAGAGGACCTTTATATTCAGTGTCATCAGTTAACAAGAAACTACTATTTTGGGCAGTTTAGCTTTTTGGATATTCAAACAATTAGGGGCCCACATATCAGATTTGACGACTTCTTGATCTTGGTGAAAAAGCAAGTCCAATGGAACTGTTTTCACTCAGATTGAAATGGCACTTTGTCTTCTATTTTCTTGTGTTTTTTTTTTTTTGCTTTTTTGTAATTATGGCCCAATATGCCATTTGGCCAAAAGTTGTACTTTCATGGAATTTTGCTTTTTTTGGAAGACTGCCTTTTAGGCATGTATATACTTAGTAAGCATGTATATTTGGCAAGTGCAGGTGTTGGTCGTGATTCCTAACTAGCAACTGAGGGGTGGTTTAAGCTTCCTTTGCAAGGAAAAGTGAGGATATGAGTAGCATCCTTGTCAATAGTTTATGTCTTAAGTTGACACTTGGATTGGCTCTAAATCTGTGAAACATGAATCTCTGATCACTCACGATTAATCGTGAGTCAAACTCTGTTCTTCCCTCAAACAATCTGATTATACTCTGGACAAGTCAAAATCGCATTGACCGAGTTTGACTCGTGAACATGAATTTTTTTTTTTTAACAGAGAATAGTAGTAGTTTCATAAATTCACATCCGGGCCGCGGCATTAAACCGGATGATTACATCGCATCATTTTCATGCCAAAATTCGAAAAAAGTTTCCCTACTTACATACAGGGTTGTCTTCATAGATGCCTTATTTCTATTTTTCCTATATCTACGGTGCATTCTATTCCCATGTGTGCTATAGAGCTTACAAAATGAGTTCCCGAGGTATGTACATTTGTGCTTGTCCATTTAAAATTAGATTGGTGCTGCCCAAAGCTATCCATAACGAATATTGTTCAAACTTCATATGTTGTCCATGGTGAGTGTTGTTCCAATTTTGTCCAAAGGAATTGTTGTTCCTTTGTTTTCCATCCAAATGTTGTTCCATCCAGCTGTTGTTCCATCCAAATGTTGTTCCAACGTTGTTCCATCTGTTGTTCCAACTACTATTCCATCTGTTGTTCCAACTGTTGTTCCGTCTGTTGTTCAATCTATTGTTCCAACGTTGTTTCATCTGTTGCTCCAATTGTTGTTCCAATGTTGTTCCACCTATTGTTCCATCCAGTGAACAACGTGACTTTGACTCACGACTCACCAAGTAATTGTAATTTAGGCGACTGAGGTGATTTTCAGCCCTCGACTCGGCAACACAAGTTTTAACTTTTAGGTTTCCCACATTTTTTGTTGTGTGGTTTAGTTAGGTTAAAAATTAAACGTCGGCCTGTAATTGACTTCTCAATGCTCAGCCCCGCAACTCATACGCCGAGAAGGTAATAGAGGCATGGTTTCAATTTCAGTTTACCCCACGTAATAGAGTCGTAGTGTAATACAGGCGTAGTGTGTAGTGTGCTCCAGTGTAGCTTCAGCATGTGCTCTGTCAGAGATTTCAGTAGCAAACCATTATCATATCATTTCAGCAGTATTCAAGCGATTTCAATTACTATTTTTTTATTGATTAGTATGCAGTATTTTATAAACTTTTAGAAGCAGATGCTTTTGGTTCTATCTAGTCACTGGTTGGGAGTCAGGACTTAGTACTTTGGATCCGATTAAAACTCTTCACTCTTTTGCCTCACCGATTTATTGCCAATTCCGAGTCTAGTAACATTGCTCTAAATCATATCTCCTGTTAATTTTTCAAGGATTATGACTTGAAGTCATAAGTTGAGAATTGATTAAATTATTAAATCTTTCTTTAATTATTTAATCACATGGAAAAGAGGTCAAATAGTTTTAATGAGAAAGTGGGACTTTTTACTAAATATCTTCATGAGTAAAGCTAGAGAAAAGTGAGATTTTTCCATTTCATGGAGATGGAAAGTGGATTTTATTGATATTTCCATTCAATAAGTGAACCAAAGAAAGCAGATTTTGTGTTTTTTCCAAAATGATTAAGCTAAGAGGCCCATTTGACCTCGTCCATTGGGATTTCATTATTCTTTTATCAAAATTATTCTTGTGAGTAAGTGGAGGAGAAGAGTCATGCATAGCTAGGGAAAGGCACACAAGACATTCAAGCCATGTAAAAGTTATGAAAGTACTGGCACAGGTTACATGGTCTTGTTTCAATGATAAAGATTCAAGAACAATGATTCAGGAACAAACTCAAGGGTTGCAAAGGCCTGTATTACAGCAAGTTGATGGAACCTTCACACAAAACTTTTCAAACACTGAAAACATTTTCAAAAGGACATATTTTTACAGAAAATCAGCACTAACGAAATTTTCTTTTAAAGCTTCCATTCAGTCTTTATTATAAAAGAGGCACTCAGGGCCACTGTGCTTGATGGGATTTGGATGATGAAATACAAGTTGTTATGGAAATTATGGTCTCAAAGCATATTTCAAAATATCTGGGCAGTTTGGAGATGTGACAAATCAGATTGATCTCACTCCTGTGGCACTAATGGAGGGTACTTGTTTTCCTGAAACAGTCTTTGCTGGAAAGTCCATTAAGTCTAAATATAATCATGTTTCTTGTGCAATTTCATGCATACCTCATCTTTATGCAGTGTTAGAAATTAGAGAGAGCAGAGATATATTGGGCACACAACAAATCACACACTCACTGTATCATTATTGAGCACATAACAAATTACATATATAGTTGTAGATCACCAACTTCTAGATGATAAGATCCTAAGAAGGTGGATCTATGACTCATAGACAAATCACACACATAGGGAAATAACTATTGCTAGAAACACACCTAGGGACTCACAATGACAACGCACGACAACTTGGAAGTCATGGAAGCATTACTTCCAATACCCTCCCTTAATGTTTACGTGACAAATACATAAAATAAACATTAAAACAATAAACATATCTTTGTCAAATTTGTCTGATATGGTCATCACTAGCACTCATATCCACTCTGAAATTTCACGGTTTTCACTCTTTTCTTAACCACACTTTTGAGCTTCCCACTTGATCCATTTAAGAAATAACTGCTTCAAACCATCGTTGACGAACTTTGCAAACTTGACGCTTCTCAACCTCCCGATGCTGAACGGGTCAGTCTTGATACTGAACGATTCTATGGAACTGCCACCTTATGTGAATCCACGACGCTCCGCAACCTTCATCAGTTATCTAGGATAGTATTCTGGATACAGAATGTCTTCAACAAACAATTCTACAACTTGACCTTGCATAAAATAACCTGTACTGACGCTCCTGAAGCACGACGAGTCACACCAGCTTGACCTTATTAAGAACTACCTATGACTAATGCTCCCAGAGCACGACGGGTCACATTAGTCTATTGAATAGTTGGTCTGTTCTTTATAGTTCTTCATTTGATTTTTACATACCAAAATAATTTTAAAAATAATCAACAAACTCACCACACCAATACTTATGACTCATAATTCATAATCACGATATAATTATCAGACAATACATCCTTTCAATACACACTTCAGCAGGCGGATTCAAAATTAAACTCAGCATGCATAAAAGCTCAGTTTCACGTGATCATCTTCTCCGTGCCTTTAGCATTTATCCTTCCTCATATTCCTTACACACACCACATGAAGTGATGTCAATACTCACCTTACGTTAGTATGATGTGGCTTGAACTTTGAATTGCAAGTGATTTGGGTGTATGCACTTCCATTGAAAATCAACAATGTATTCATCCCAACAAATGCCAATCGGCCACTAAGCATGGAAATCGCGACAGCTGCCTTAGCAGGTGCAATGATTTTCTCGAGTTGGATGACTTTATTCATTGTGCCAAGAATGCCAAATCAACACAGTCAATATTTCTAAAAACCCTCATCGCTCTTGGTGCCAAGAATTCATCAAGTGAGTCGTGCACTGTCTTGTGCTGAACCTACGGCCGTCTGGGTCCAGCCCCATCTACGCATAATTCCAGTAGCTAACACAGCTCCTGCAAATGAGATATCAAGACAGGAACCAAGAGTTCGTCCTCTTGTTTGTGAATCTTGCATAAATGCAACTTCTTCAAGCAGATCTCGATTCCTTTCTTTAGCTGGCAGTGACTTGATTTCAATACAATAGCTCAATTCCATGCAACTCTCACTTTGCATGTTGTTCCCAATAGCGTCTATGAAACGACTGTGGCTTCAACGTGCCTCTACCACTGACAGTCGTTGTGCGATGACCCCAAATTCTATCGTGGCCACAAACAATGTGGCCCAATTTTCTCTTGCCACCACATCTCATTGCAGGCACTTGATGATGCTCAGATCGGATATGATATTCTCAGATCTTGCTAAAAAAACATTCACCACAACCTCCAAAACATCCAATTTTATTGCTTTGGACATATATTGCTGAAGTGGTCTAGGTATGACCAGTACAGTCATTCTACTCCTTGCTTAGGGTTTACACACTGACAGCAACACCGTTCCAGCCACCTGATACACACTACACAAACAGAGAACAATAAAATCACAACAGAAATCAACTTTCATGCAAATTTCCACACAACAAATTCTCCTACCTTAATCTATTTACATAGCATCAATAAGTTCAAGGCTCTCTCACATCTTCCTGGCCCTCTCGTGAAGGAGTCAGGCCAGAACAGGCTCTGATACCATGTCAGAAATTAGAGAGAGCAGAGATATATTGGGCACACGACAAATCACACACTCACTATATCATTATTGAGCACATAACAAATTACATATATAGTTCTAGATCACCAACTTCTAGATGATAAGAACCTAAGAAGGTGGATCTATGACTCATAGACAACTCACACACATAGGGAAATAACTATTTTTAGAATCACACCTAGGGACTCACAATGACAACTCACGACAACTTGGAAGTCATGGAAGCATTACTTCCAATATTTAGTGGGCTGCTAAAGAAGTCGAAGCTTCTGGAGGGACTATAAAAGATAAATCTGAAGTATTAGAAATTGAACCCACATCTCAGCTCAAGTCACAGAATGAAAGGAAATTCAAAAGAATTTCTCAGACTGCATTTTGATTATTTACCATCCAAAAAAGGGGGGCATAAAGAGGTAATTTGACCCAAAGAAAAAAACCAGCTGTTGAGTAAAGCATGAATATTTTGGATGAGGAAAAGGCTAGTTAAAAGGTGGAAAATATCTTCAGGTCAGCAATCATAATGGAAAGAGCAACTCAGCCAAATACAAAGTAATTCTGAAGAGGAAAAGGGAAGAAAGTTTGGGTGTACTTACAAAGCTTTTGCCCATTCCAACTTTTCCTTGCTTTGAGCCATTGGATCAACCAGCTTGAGGGACAAAATATTTCTTCCATATATGCATATTGGAGCAGCGGTACAAGGGTTGGACAAGTTTTCTTAGATGCTTTGGTTGCAACAGAGATCTCACTTTTCCATGCTCTATTGTTTTACACTGCTATCTCCACTGCAAGTGAACAAATTCATGGTAGCTTGTCACCCAATACTCATGAGCCATTATGGTGTAACCAACTTCTTGGGTAATTTATGATTTCATTCAATAATGTTTGATTCTAACTCTTTGAGTGTATTGGAGGCCATTGAATAAATTTTTATGCAATGTGATGGTATATTGAACTTTGAAGTGCATTTGTTTTGAATTATTTCACTTGAGGCGCACATTCATTTCTTGCATCACTTTCGATTTCGTTGCTACTATTACTTTTAGAAATCCAATTTCAACCATTACAAATTTCATTTCAAAAATTACTTCACTTTTGATTGTTCATCGACAAGTCAAAAGTGAAACTTTGTTGTTGTTGACTAAATTGAATTTTAACATAGGAACATTAAGTGGATGACTTCATACATCATCTAGGGGCACCCCCATGAGAATGGAAAACACCAATCTGAATGGAGAGACTTTCAATTGTGACAAGATTGAATGTTGAAAAGTGTCATGCAGGTTTGTAGACACAAATTTGCATGATAACAATGCTATATCGACAATTTTGTACAAAACCATACCAATGCTCTCACAATCTATAAAGAGTATGCACATCTATCATTGTTGAAGATTGCAAATACATCATTTGCCTCCTCATTCATCATGCTTGAGAGGTTGAGGGAGGTCAAGACCACTCTTGGGCCATGGTTATTTCAAAGTTTGTGTCGTTTTGGAGAAAGACAGATCAAGCAACTTCAAAAAGGGTCAACGATACAGTGTTCGATGATGGTTGGTACGAGAGGGTAGATGTTACCATTAAGATCATGGACCCTATCATTTCTTTGTTTTAATTTGCAAACTAAGACCAACCCGTCCTTAAAGAGGTTTATGAGGGGTGGGATGCCATGATTGAGCCCGCGAAGACCATTATTTTACTATTTTACAAAATGAGTTCCTTGAGTATAAGATATCAGTATAGACATTTTTCACCACCATACAAGATATTATTGGTAGTAGGTGGGATAAGAATTGCATACCTTTGCATTGATTGGCTCACTCATTAAATCCCAAATACTACAGCAATGATTGGCTCAATAGTGGGCCTAGATGTGAATTCCCTCCTCACATGGATGGTGAGATTTCACAAGGGAGAAAGGATGCATTTAGATGGATATATTAGGATAGAGCATCCTTTGATGAGGTGGAGGAGGCCATTATAGATTTTTCCATTGGCACTAGGATATTTGGAGGTTATGATGTGCTTAGATACACCTGCACTAAGAATCCCTATCCTTCATGGCCAACTCATGGTGCAACATGCCTTCTTCTACAGCAGTTAGCCAGGAGTATCCTCTCTCAAGTTACTTCATCCTCTTGTTGCAAGAGGAATTGGAGCACGTGTGGGAATCCATATAGTTTGAAGAAAAGAAAACTTGAGCAGTCCAAGGCAAAGACAATGGTGTATGTGCACACCAACCCTCGTCTTATTTACAAGAAGAGGGAGGAGTGGTTGAAGGGAAAGACAAAGATGTGAGATGTGTTTCTTGACGATATGGGTTTGGACAACAGCGTTGAGTTGGCATTGGCCAACTTGGATCTTAATGAACAAGTGCTAGAGCCAATCACTTTTCATGATGGTAATCCTCTTGAAGGGTCATCCTACACGTCAGGAAATGCAGAGGTTTGATTGGATATAGAGGATGAGGATGGAGGAAAGAGCAATGATAGTGATGATGATTTTGATGACGATGACATGGGGAACTACTTATGAGCTATGAGATTCTTCCATCTTGATCTACAGTTCTAGTATCTACTCTGTTTTGTATTTGCCATTGGCATTCCCACCTATAGTAGCAGTGACTCAGTGAGTCAGTATCTATATAATACATAATGATTTTGATGACTTAGTGAGAAAATAGCAGTTTAGTGGTTTTTATTTCTTGTGTGTTTGTCAATTTATCATCATTGATGTAGTACTAGTTGTATAGAGATTGAATTTGTATCATCATCATGTAAATGTTTTAGTTTCTAAATTGAATCTTTGTATATATTTCATTTTTTATGTGTAATTCACTAATTTGTTATAATATATATATAACCTGCCCTTTGTGTCCTATTCTGGGGGTCAGGGTCGTCGTGAGGTGCTGAATACTTGTATTTCCATGTCCTCTTTGTCCCATGTCATCATGTCATGTTACTTAGCAAATCACCAATTCATTCTCTAGCACAAAATAGTTGTCTACTGTTTGATACACCCACAATGCTAGCCATGCATTGAATGCCTACTTAAAGCCATATGTTCCATTCCCTACAACACTGAAAATTTGTTTCATAGTAATATTACAAAGTTCAAACCTGGTTAATTAATTGGACACTTCATATTGTGGGTTGCTTGACCATGTGTGTGAGTAATCACTAGCCACATTCTATAGCATCCTCTTGTTTGTTGGTTTCCTAAGTAGCCAGTGTGAAACCTGTTGGGTACACCACATTATACAACCAAATTGGCAGTTGCTTTGTCACCAGTTAATTTGATGATGCCTGAGTAATCATACCCTACAGCCATGATTCAAATTCCATCCACATAGGAAGAGGGTGAGCCATTAATTTATTGCGAAGTTTTTATGAAGGACGAACTGGAAGAATGAACAAATTTATAATTGGTTTTGTGCAAAATTGTATATAATGTTGTATTCATAGAGCCATTATTTTACTATGCCTCTTGGTGATTAGCAGCAGAGAACATCATTTATTTCTGCAGAGATCCGTGTTGACAAAATGGACAGGCCATAGGCCTACCATTTACAGATCAATAATTAAAAGTAAATACTGAACTGGAATGTCAACCTGGGTTAGGGCCTACATGAGAAATGTTGGATAAATTACCATATATCAAGATTATTACTCTCTCAAAGACATATAATGAAATTATAACATAATGAGTTCTTCTTAGCATATGGAGATTTATTCCTCCATTTCTCATTGCGTTAGTGATGTATAAGGTTGCCATGCACCCTCTATAATACCATGAAGCCACGTTTCCCATCTATAATTGGCATATCACACTATGTAATAACTTTGAAATGTTACAGGTGGTATCATAGCATGGCTAATTCCAGACTGGTGCTTTAAGGAGTACCTTGTCGCTTTAAGGAGTACCTTGTCTTCCTACAGCTATGACTTGCCATAAACAAATGCAAATTTAGTCGAATTAGATTCTTTGGAAAAAAAAGATGACAATATTTCACAGATCAATTTTACAGAACTACGAATGTAAATTTCCCCTCCTCCAAAATGCAATCCAAAATTACTGGAAGGATATGCACATGGGGAAGATTAGCATGGACTGCAAAAGGGAAATCAGGGATTTAAAAGCTAAAAGTGATACACCACCTGATGAACAAAACAAGGGTTAACAGCCAAAATAGGTACACTAGGTAATAAAAAACAAAGGCTCTGTTTTCTATAGGACCTCACATTTGAGGCAAGTTAGAGCTGACACCCAAATTGTTATTTAAAATTTTGTGATGAAGCAATATAGCTCCCTTCAGGCACACCAGAACCAACAAAGGGGTTGAAATGGACCAGAGACAGAAAATGAGAACGGGAAAGATGACGTGAGTGTATCCCCTGTTCAATCCCTTCTTCTTGTTCAATGACTGTTTTCCCAATCAAGGTAACTAGTTAGGAACCTTGTCTATCCTGAGCCCTTTTGGCATTTCAAGTTACTTAGAAGTTTAATTATTGGTTAAGAGAATTCAGCTTTCTAATCAGGAAAGAATTGAGGCAACTGCCATGTTGTTTAATCACAAAATGGATGCTGATAGTTTTTACAATCCTTGCCATTGTGGAAATATAAAGAAAAGTAATATATATCCTTTTTGTATAGTATGTCAATATAAATATTTTAACTTAAAAAGACAATTAGTGAATCCCAAAAGGCCTTATGGTCAGGTTTGCACAAGAAGATCAACCAGATAGAGACTACAGAATAGCCAGATCCCAAACATTTACCAGAACGAGTCTCATCACTAACATTTTCCCGGTCCTGAATATTATGAGAGTTTCTAACTGATATTGTACTGGACTCATTTTCATTGGCTACTAGTGATCTAGGACTTCCATCATTGTTCCCTCCTAAAAACCCTCAGCCACTTTTTTCCCATTTGGACTATTCTGTGCTTCATTGCAGTACTAAGTACTTCAACCTGCTTTTTTTCATCTCTTGTTCTCTTTATTTCAACGTTCATTCATATCATGTACTTTTAAGTTTTTACAAACCCATTGGCCATCTTTCACCATGAGTGGTCATCGGTATTTGAATTAAATTAAAAAAAATTAGAGCGAAAGTCTGCATTGATCAAAATATGAACACATATTGCTATCAACATTATCAAAGTTCAAAAAATTTACGTCTACTAACAATGAGTGAGAACATAGAAGTGATGCCATAACCAGCTCTTACACACCAGGCAATAACACACACCATAGGCACCATAAGCAATGTCTATTTTCTAATAATTAATGTAATTAATATTCCATATTTTTCTCCAAAATAACCTAAATTTCACTGCCTTGCTGAGATCACTCTGCTTCAACATCCATTAGAAGCCAAAATCACCCACACCTCAATCAAAAACAAACATATTGTTCAAAAAGACAAAAAGTCAAACAGCTTGATCATAATTAATCAAAATCCCAATTGACTAAAAACCTGAAAAGCTTCGGCTGACATAAATCAGAAATCAAGCATTCCCAGCTCAATCAACAGTTGGCCAAATCAGCAAGGATACCAGGACAATTCAAGCAGATTCCAGGACAGCACAGGGGTGGCAGATTGGTATAAATCAAGCTAAAGAAGGCAATGGCAGGAGGCCCCTCGTTTCAATAGGGGGCACTGGGTGGTTTCTTTTTTAACACAAGGGCATCCTGTTTATGGATGAAGAGATAATCCAGACAGTTAATCTATTTCCGTACCTAATGTAGAACCTTCTCATGACGTGAACACTCATGCACCTCTCGTGAATCAGCACATACAGGGTATAGCACCAAATTCTCAAGCTGAAAAGCAATTGCTCTGAATCACTTCCGCTATCATTCTTGCAGCACTCTCCTAATTATGCTGCTACCATCCCTAGAGAGGCTAAATGCCCTATGATGTAGCAGGTAGATTTTGGTTTAGTTAATAACTTTTCGATGGTTTGTTATCAGTTCTGAACCGGCAACGTGTTGTTGTCAGGTTTTTGTTTAACTTGGCAGTTGTGATCTTCTTTGAACCGTTTTAAACTGCAGCCAAGAAGTTTTGTATATATGCATTATCCATATACTCCTTTTCTACTATATCAATACAAAAGATCAAGAAAAAAACAGTTGGCAAAATCACAAAAAAAACAACAATGATCCAAAAACCTAAAACACCTATCCTAATCAACACTAATCAGAAACAAAAAAAATTTGCCATACTCCACAAAGTGAAAACAGAAAGAAAAAGCTGATTAAAAATTAAAATCCCAAAAGACCCATCATAACCAGCATTCATCAAAATCCAAAACGACTCAGCTTGATTAACAATCATCCAAAAACTCAAAAAGCTGTAACTACATTGACCAATTTTTCAAAAGCACCCAAATTGATAACATTAATCAAAACCAAAAGAACCCACACCGATCCAAAAAAATCGCAAGCACCCATCATTATCAACTTTGATCCAAGTCCAAAAACACCCATTTCAATCAAAATCAGTACAGAGAGGGATCAAAAAAAAACACCATATCCACTAATACCAATGCCAACAATTTTTCCAAGATAAAAAACACGAAAAAAACATTATATACCTTTAAATATAAAGCATAAAAGTTATACATTGTTCAAAACAACAAGAGCACCCACTCTGATCAGCATCAACCAAAATCCACGGAACCACATTGATCAAAATCCCCTACACCCATCATCATCAAAATTGATGCAAGTCCAAAAACACCCATTTCAATCAAAATCAGCACAAATACAAGGGACAAAGAGAACATTATCATACCTTTAAATATAAGCTCTGAAGGGCTTACACCACTGTTCTTCAACTCTGCCAGCACATCAGCCTCATGCTTGCTAGAATAGGCCTTTTTTGTTTTGCTTATCCCACTAGAAAGGCTGGATAATCCACTCTTAGTGGCATTCAACAGTAATCCAACTCCCTTCTTTGCAGCAGCCGTATTCATTGTGATTTGTTTCTGTTCAACTTCCTCCGATTTCCTCTCCTGTAACTATCAAATCAAAGAAGACCAACATTAATAAAATAAAAGAAGGAATGCTTTCCCTGATATTCGCCTCTGTGGCAATCGTCCACCATGCATTTTGGCAAAGGCAAAAGTGGAATACAGGCTCGCTTTATATAGCCAATACCGGACATGTAGATATGGACATTAACAGCCGTGGCGCCTCATCATCACTGAACACATTCTTAACTTGCAGTGAACCAATATCTTTTTTGTTGGACCTAAGCAGACGAACTGTCTTTTTAGGATTTTCTGTAGAGTTGACACCTGGTGAGTTTATTGGCCCAACGTCCCACCTGCCTGAATTATCGAATCGTTAAGGGATGCACGTAACTTAACTTCAACTAACAAATAATTAATATTTTTATATATCGAGAAGCGAGAATGTGTTTTCAAATGTAAAACGGTGGGGAAGTATGGGAAACAAAAAATTAATGATGTATTGACATATTAATACAATTTACATATAAATATAAAAATTGTTTTTGAAAAATGTCGTTGGAATATGGTGAAATAATTTTTGTAAATTTTTTATTTTTTTAATGTATAAATGGATTTGTGGTTTTGAAAAATTGTTGGGTGTTTGGATTGTATTGAGTTGGCGATTCAAATTCCAATAAATTTTAGATAAATTTCACCAAAATAATATATAAAAACTTTTAAAAATAGGAGTTGTCTAATGAAATGGAGGAATTGTCTTGACGGTTAAAATTGGCTGGAATTTGGGCCAAAAAAATTTAAGAAATCTTACAGTAACTGTATTTGAATTATGATTTTGATGGTGGAAATGGATTCAACACCATCAAAAACCTCTAGGGCACCCAAAATATTAAACTTTGATAGTTATAACGTGGATTTACAAAAATCCATGCCTAATTTTCTTAAAATCTTACCAAAACATAAAAATCTCAGTTACTTCTATGTTTGTGAATGAGGTTTATTGTTATTGGAATTTGATTAAGTAAATATCTCCTTAATACTAAATTGTACAATGTTAACACTTAATACTTGCAATTTTATTAACTTAAAATATTTTTATTAAAATTTAGATACCGTAAAATGTTTTTATTAAAATTTAGATAATATAGGAAATTTCTCATTTCATTATTTTAAATAATTGAAAAATGACCAATTTGTAACATGTTTAGACTACTCGCTTTATTTATAAAACAACGGACAAATATATTTATGCATTGGAATATTGATAAGTTTTAATTTTTTTTATAAAGTTAAGATATGCTAGAATATTGTTTTTTTTCTTCTAAACTTGAGTTGCTTAGATGTATATTTTTAATGATGACGATGATGATGGTTACTGTTCGTGAAGACCAATGTGGTCTATCGGACTTTAAGAGAGGAGAAAGAATCTAAGTTTGATTCTTCAAAATCTTGTTTTTATGGTCAAAGAGAAGGTAAATAATTGATGCAAGATTGCTATAGGTGGGTTGGCTTAATAAGTCAAGAAGATTGGAAGTGTGGCATATGGTATGGAATTGAGAGTGAATGTGAGTAAGAGTCGGATAGTCTAAAAGGAAGTGCTTTTCATCTTCCACCTGCTTATAATCACAAATCTGACAGATCCTAACGTTCCAAGGGGGTCTTGGGAATAGACCATCGCCCGGTCTCAGTTCGAAGCTCATGGGAATTAGTTCTTATCTTAGCAATGTTCATTTTTTTCTTATATATCTTTTAGTGTAGCGATAGGTTCATTCAATGTTTGAGGCATCCCTGAATCTAGTGACCTTATACTTATAAGGCCCCTCTTAACCACCTTGGCATTTGAAACAAATCATCATACTCTAAGGATCATTGTATTTGCTAAAATTGTGCCTTAAACTCTATGGTTAAGGATTAATTTGTATTCAAAAGCTCTCAGAGAATGGCTTTTTGTCTTTTCAAAGATTTACTTATGAAGACCATAAATGTGTAGTCTTTTGGCTTTAATGAATTTTTAACGTTCATGAATAGCTTACCATAAACTAATTCTCAAAACTAATATGCATGGGGTTAATTCCCTCTTACTTTTGGATACTAGTAGCAAACATCCCATAACCAACATCCAAGCTCATATAAGTAACCTACAATGCATCATAGATTAAATACATCCCATAATATCACACTTATCACACATTTTTTTATGGCCTTAAATGATAGAAAAGCTTCTTCAAAGCAAAGTCTGAGGTGAAATAATTTCCTTTTTGAGTTTCATCATTGCTTTCCATTTTATCATGTTGATGCTTTGCAATTAATTTTCCATTTTTTTCTTAATTGTTTTCCCTATTTTATATAATATTCAAAATATGTGTTTACTTTCTTTTATATAAGATGATGATTGACATCAATTGAGATCATAATTGATGTATCTCAAACCTATTAATTTAATATAGTGTTTATATATTATATTTTTCACAATTTTTTAAATTAAACTTAGTTTTTAATAAACATTGGTATCCAACTTTAAGTTCTTTTTCAAACTTTGGAAAATAATTATATTAATAAAGGTTGTGGTCAAAACACACAAGGATGTTACAAAATTTCTTACATTGAGTTCAAGAGAGAATTCTTTGACCATGTTACATATATACCAGATAACCTCTTAGGGATTTGATAGTGACGATGATAGGGGTTGTCCAAATCCTACAATGGGTAGAATATGAAAAATTAATGGTTTTAAACACTAATAATCCAAGCCTAACCTATAGAAAAGTTGTAATTGAATTATGCATGACAAAAAACATGTGACTGGTTGTAGCTTGAACTTCTTGAGTATACAAAACAATTTAGGTAGTGGAATCAACTTTTATGTTGCTAAGCGAAATAGCTAACATGAATACCTAAATTCGCAAAAAGAAGAGCCATTATTGCCTAAGGAGAGGTGTTTGATACAACATCACTTAGGGAAGCATTGACCTTTAGTTGTGTATCCTATGCATTTAGCAAACTTTCCAATTTACTAATCGTCTATTCCAGAGCATTTATCCTAATATTGAGACGAAGCAGGATGTTCAGAGGCATGTCTAATTCTCTGTCAAGGGAACTCTCCATTGTTTTATTCCTATCTGAGACAACCTCTATGCCAATATGTAATTTTTTAAGTGTTGAATCATGTTGCCTAAAGGTGTTGCGGGTGGCACGAAGCTCTCTGAAATCCATGATTACGCCTAGGACAAAGAATCAGACCAAAACTTATAAAGGATGGTTGGAATAAAGCTTAAACAACATCCACTCTACCAGGGCACATCTTGCCCTTGTGAACCAATTTCTTGATACAAAATCCATTTGTAGACTTGAATTTATCACACGAAGCAAGTTTGAGAAGAGACTCGAGGTGATATAGCCTTTGTGGGTGACATACTCCTCCATCATGACAGGAGGAGGTGAATGATTGTTGCACATGACATATAGTGTTCTTTAGTGGCTCCACTTGGTACAATTATGAGTACTAGATGGACAACATATATTCCCTTGAAAGAAAAACCCGTCATTTGATTCATTTTTATAGCCTTGTTGGCTTGGGTGTCCTCATCTTAAAAGAGAGTATGTTGCATTATTCGATCGCACTCCAATTTTCCATGTGTATTTGCCTTCAATTACTCCTCCAAGGTGAAAATAAGTGCCCCCTGCACCTACCTCCCCTAGTATCCAACTTTAACTTTGAATAAACATTAATGTTGAAATTAAATTATAATTTTAAATGAAAAATTATTTATATTAAATTTTAAGTTCACTACACAGTGAAATATGATATATGATATTGGTGTCTTATATTTCCCTAAGATCTACTTTGATTTATTAAACCTTAAAAAGGTAACAATTACTTGATTTCTTTTAAAATTATAGTTTTAAGTTCTAAAAAATTTAAGTGAAGCATTGCTAAATCACCATAATTTTGATGAGTTAAGAAGTTAAAAAAATCAATAGTATAACAAATCCTTGATACAAAATCCTCTTAATGTCATAAAAACTAGCCCAACCATATAAACTAAATGTATAGGCATCAAAACACTTACCTCACATCTCACACTGCCAAGATTTTAAAATTATAACTTTACTTTAAATTATCATTAAAAGGAACTAATATATGCATTTAGAAAAAAAAAAGTAACAGCATTTTTAGTTATGAAGATTCACCCCACTTTACCACGAATATTCTGAACTTATAAACCAACCTAGGTCCATCTTAAATCCAAATCTAACAAGCTCTGGGAGGGATCAAATCTGGATTTAAAATGGATCTAAACTCGTACTCTTGCATTCCATAATACATTTTTTCAAGCCTTGAAATAGGCTTCATCGTAACAAATACCATAGACAAATAGCATGGGTTATAAAATCCTAGAGCCCAAAAATCAACAATGGTAAATTATTATTTTTTTAAATTTATCTTTATTTGACCAAGTCAAAATGTTTACATAACATAACATAACATGATATTACAACATCTCTTCCATATTGGTTGGAAAGCACCTCTTAGCGCAATTAGTTTGGTCCAATATTATGCCTTACTATGATCTAAAATTAAAAATTCAAGGTTTCATGAAAAAGTTTGCAGGCTAGTTTATGTCTTGTGGGCAATGGTTCAAAATTGCAAAAGCACATAGACTTAGTAATTTTAGTTAAGTTTTGTAGATTTAAAATAATAATAATAATAAATAAATAAATAAAAGACAATATGCAACATCACAAAACAACAATTTGATGACGAAGTTCACCCATCCTAGGCTACATTTTTGGGCCCAGCTTCCAATGTTGGCCCTTTAAATTATATGCTTAAAATGTCAATTACATCAATATATAATGTTCAAATCATAAAAATAATGTTTTCATTGTGTCCAGAACACCAAAAAAACCTTGTGTAGGCTCTTCTTGGGCTCAAAAAGGTTGAAAAATGTCCAAGTTAGGCCTCCTTGTTCATTTCTTTGTTATATGTTCTACAAAATGACAAAACTAGCAAAACTGGGAACAAATATGCCTTTGGCGGAAACTTCAAGTGATAATATGGCGCGGGAATGGCAAAAATTCCACCACAAACAGTGCATTTTTTCGAACCGTTAACTTGACACCAACGAACTATTTTTCTGCCCCTTTTAATGGTCATGTGGTAGTTAATGTGCCCAGGGGTGCAGGTCATGCGCTCCTGTTTATGTGACAAGTGATAGGATTACGGGTTGGGCGCCACACACCAACCCTCCTCCACAACTCCATCGTTGGTTACAGTTACAATTGGAACCGGGGGCTGGGGCTTAACTGCTCACCCCCTATACCTCCACCATATACCTTGGTCATGTGTCATTCCATATAACCCAGGGCTCACCCGACCCCCCCCCCCAACCCCCAAAACCGTATGGCCACATTAATTTAAACGTAAACGACCCGTATGATATATTAAGAAATAATGTGTGGTTCGTTGGTAACTCGTTCAATTAACTTGGTAGAGGTCGTGGGATCGAACCCTGCCAAGTTGGTCGGTCAACCCAACAAATTTTGCTTGAACCCCTAGGTCCATGTGGCACCTTCCCATTGGGCCACATGGTGCCTCCTGACTGAACGAACACAAAACTCACCAACCAATCAAAATATACCAACCTGACTTGTACTAACCTATCACGTGTCGGCACGAGATTGGCCCATCCGACCACCATATCTCCATAGTCACTTGTTGACGTCAGTGCCACATCGTCATACAACGTGCCCATTCAACAACCCAATCAACCCTACAAGTTGAATTTGTAGTTATTTGCCAAAAACTTCATAACATGGTAAATTCCTCATATGGTGTTGGATTGAGGCTATTCAAGCATCACTGGAATCAAAATGATGAGATCTACGATTTGGAATTGGTTTCAAAATTTTGAAGATTTTGAGCATTTTGATTTTTGAGCATATTTTTTATCCCCTGGATCATTCCTCCCCAGTAGAAGCTTTTGGACCACCAAAAGTCTTTTTTTACTCAGCAAGTAAGTGAGGGTACAACTCCCTCACTTTCCCTATCTCAATCCACCTTGCTTTACTTGGATTAATGCCTTTGAGCCCCACTCGAAGATACTCCACATTTCCTCTACCTGAAGTCTTGATCCTCCTCTCAAGAATTGATTCTTCCTGCAACTCATCTAAATATTCATAAGCAAAATCTTTAGTAGATGGAATCTGAACATTCTCTTCATGATCATCAATCATTGGAGGCTCATACAATCTCAAATTTTCCACATTCATAACAAAATAAATTTGCATATAAGGTGGAAAATCTAATCGGAAAGCATTGTTACCAATCTTCTCCGAGATTTTGAAAGGACCATATCTTATTGGCTTGAGCTTTTTACCTTCGTCTTGAAGTCTTTCCTTGCTGATATACAACCAAACTTGATCTCCCACTTGGAAATCATGATCAACTCGATGCTTGTCATGTCTTTCTTTGTACTTGGCTTTGCTTTCCTCTAGTTGCTCTTGTGCTCTTTAATGCACTAGTTGAATTTGTTCAATGAAATGTTTGGCTTTGTCCACATCACTATGTACATCTACTGCAATATATTACCAAAGATGAAATCTAAAGGAGACTTTGGCAAATAACTCAAACAAGCTTTAAATGGAGATACTTGTGTAGATGAGTGTTTGGCATGATTATAGGCATGTTGGATGTAATGCAAATTATCATCCCAAAGATTAGGATGTTTACCACAATATCCACAAAAGAGATGCACTATTTTCCTGTTCACTACTTTTGTTTGGTCGTCAATTTGTGGATGAAATGTGGTGCTCTTCTTTAACATTGTGTCCATGAGTTCCCATAAAATTGACCGAAACTTCCCGACAAATCGAGAATTTCGATAAAAAAATAATAGAAGTGGGTAGCCCAAAGTGAACCCATACATTTTGGAATAACATATTTGTGGTCTTTTCAATTGTAACATGTTTCTTACATGGCATCAACACACACATTTTGTTGAAATGATTCACAACAACATATATATAATCATGACCTTTTCTAGACATTGGTAGTCTTCCTACAAAATCCATAAAAATACTTTCCCAAGGACGTGAAGGAATAGGAAGTGGAGAGTACAAACCCAATTTTCTATTGCTAAGCTTGCTAGTAGCACACATGGAACATCCCTTTACATATCTTGAATTTGTTTCATTCATGCGAGGCCAATAAAAACACCTATGAATTTGTGCAATTGTTTTGCCTACACCAAAGTGACCAACAATAAGAGAAGTGTGGGCTTCCCTTATGAAATTGACTCTTCCCCGTATGGAACACATAACTTTCCAAGATGATACAACAATTTGTTGTGAACATAATAATCCAACTCTTCAATATGATTGTCTTGAATCAAATTTGCATAAACATCTTTAAAATCGCCATCTTGAGCATACTGCTCAACATAACTTTCATGCATGATTGATTTATGCTTAAGAATGACAGATGGATTAACAATAGGCCTTGATAACATATCAACAAATTTGTTGTATATACCTTTCTTGTACTTGATTACCAAATGAAATTGTTATAGGAATCCCATCCACCTGAAATGTCTAACTTGTTGTAGCTTGGTTTGCGATTGTAAATATTGCAAAGGTTAATGGTTAGTATGAATAATCGTTTCTTTACCCATCAAATGGTGCTTCCATTTCTTCACGTTTTGTACCAAAGCATACAACTCTTTATCATAAGTTGGATAGTTAATTACTGCATTGGTTACGGTTTAAATCGATAACAAATAGTCTTACCATGCTACATGAAAATTGTTCCCATAGCATAATCACTAGCATCGATTTGAATCTCAAATGGCTACTTAAGATCTGGAAGTTCTAGAACTGGTGTTGTACTGGTTTTCTCTTTCAATGTGTTGAATGCTTTTTGTTGCTTGCCTCCCCACTGAAATACCTGTTTCAAACTTTTCAAAGCATGTAATAGTGCTGCAATGAGTGAGAAGTTACTTATAAATTTTCTCTAATATTGGGTTGCTCCCAAAAAGGTCCCAACTTCTGTTACATTTTTGGGTTTAAGCCAATTCACAATGACTTCAACTTTTGAGGGATCAATCTTCAATTCACCCCCTCCTACAATATGGCCCAAATAAACCAAAGAGGTTTTCCCAAATTCACACTTAGACATCTTCAAATACAATATCTTTTTTCAGGACATCTAAAACTTGTTTCACGTGCTTGACATGCTCTTCATGAGTCTTACTGAAAATCATAATATCATTTAAGTATACTATGACAAAATCACCAAGGAGTGGTCCCAACACATCATTCATAGCTCTCATGAATGTTGCAGGTGCATTACAAGGCCCAAACGATATTACTAACCATTCAAACAAACCTTGTTTTGTCTTTAAATAAATTTTCCAAATATCATCTTCAACAACCCTTATCTGATGATAACCGCTTCTCAAACCTAACTTGGTGAAGTAAACATCTTCCTTTAACTGATCTAGCAAATCATCAATGTGAGGAAGAGGATAAAGATTCTTTACCGTGAAATTGTTCTAAGCTCTAGAAATCCACACACATGCACCATGTACCATCCTTCTCTGGAACTAAGACAATAGGAGACCCATAAGGATATGTGCTAGGCTTGATGACCATTTTTTCAAGCAGCTCTTGAATTTTCTTCTTGATTTATACACTCTCCAAAACTGACATTCTATACATGCCAATGTTTGGAAGTGGTGCATCCCACTGCAAGTGAATCTCATGTTGGATTCCTCTTTTAGGAGGCAACCCTTCAGGTTCCTGAAACATCTTATCATGTGTGTTAACAACTTCAACCAAATCATGATTTAGTTTTGAATCACATCTTGTGAAAGCTTTAGATTCAACAAGATCTTTAACTTTAATCATAAACAACACAAAATTATTACTAGCATTTACAAGCCTTTTCATCTGACCAACACTTATAATAGATAAGTTCATCTTCTTGTAATGTGCTCTAACAACATACTCAACTCCATATTTAAAAAGACGATATTTGTTCTCATGAAGATAGAATATGGGTTTTCAATCATACAAGTATGGACTCCCTAAAAAAATTCCACATATGTCAAGTGGTACAACATCAAGCTCTACCTCATCTATAAAATTTGCAATGATGGCAAATTTGAGTTTACATTTTGTTGTCACTTGCAATTTGGCATCTTCACATACCCAACCCAAAGGGTAAGGTTTAGTATGAGGTGTACTTTCTAAGTTAAGTTTCTTGACAATTACTTCAGAGATAAGATTGACTTGGAAACTACTATCAAATAATGTATCAAATTTGGTAATGACCCTCATATGAAAAAGCTCACTTATTTCTTTATCATTTTGAGAATCAATAGGCTTACTAGAAGAAATATTACTTGCATTAGAAGCTTTAACTTTTATTCCATGGTTGTGATTTTGGTTTAATCACGTAAATAAAATCCTAGATCTTGTTGAGTTGTAGCAGCAGTCTTTTGTTTCCCCTTGTTATTGAACTTCTTTGGTCTCATTTCTGGATTTAATTTCCAGCAATAGTCTTCATCATGGCCTTATTTTGAACAACGTTTACACGTAAGTTTCTCTCCCTCTTTCTTGACTGTAGCATTCTTTTTGCCTTTGCCTTTAAACTTCCCCTTTCCTTTGTCTCCAAACTTGCTAGTCTCTTGAGGAACATTCTTGCCTCTTGATTCTAAATGAGTTGCTTGAACACATAATTCATCTAGATTGGTGGGATTAAAGATAATTATATTATTTCTCAAATAACTATGTAATCCCCCTATGTATTTAAGGAGAGTGTCTTGTGAAGACAAATCAACACACAAGATTAAAGCTCTTCTTCTAAATTCTTGTGTGTAACTTTGAACACTTTGACCTTTAGCTTATCTAAAAAATTTCCAATACATAATTGTTTTTTTCTTGTAAGCTAATGGATAAAATTGACTTCTTAATGCAACTATGAAATGGTTCCAAGAAGAGACAATTTTACCACTTTTATTAATCTTCTTGAGTTCTAGCCTCCTATCAGATAAGGGATTCACTTTCCAAATGAAGAGAAGAAATTTGGATCTTTGTAACCACATTAGTAATCTTTTGAATCCTACAATAGACTCCAATTTGATGAACCCAATTATCCAACTTTTCAGCATTTACTTCCCCATTGTACATAAGCAATTCAAACTTAACAACAAGCTTAAGAAAAGGAGACTTAGCATGTCCTTTTGGAGATCTAGGAGGAGTATGTCTAGGTGTTGAAGGAGGTGAAGAAGGAGGTGATGATGGAGGTGAATATGGAGGTGAAGGAGGAGGTGGAGGTGGAGACTTGCTCCCTTCACCGCCATTACTTTTTGGATGATTTTAACTCTATCCTTGCAACCTTGTTGTCCTCTCATTGTACAACACTTTTAAAATCTCTAACATATCATAGAAATCCTTTATAAAAGCTCTCTCATCATCAGACATCCCTCCTATCCTTCTTCAAGTGCCATGATTGGTGGAGTTTTTGGAGTTTGTGACCTCCTTGAACTAATTTGAGGGTTTGGTTCTTCAAGAAATCCTTCTCCCCTTCTCAACTTAGACCTTGTAATCATTCAAGAAAACACTTGCAAAAATTGTCAAACCTTCAAAACAACCATGCTCTGATACCAAACTGATCTAAAATTAAAAATTGAAGGTTTCTTGAAAAATTTTGCAAGTTAGTTTATCTCTTGTGGGAAATGGATAGTTAAGTTTTGTAGATTTAAACAGATAAAAATAGACAACATGCAACATCACAAAACAACAATTTGATGACGATGTTCACCCCTCCTAGGCTACCTCTCTGGGTCCAACTTCCAAAGTTGGACCTTTAAATTATATGCTCAAAATGTCAATTACATCAAGATACAATGCTCAAATCAAAAAAATAATGTTTCCATTATGCCCAGAACACCCGAAAACCCCCGTGTAGGATTTTCTTGGGCTCAAAAAGGCTGAAAAATGGCCAAGTTAGGCCTCCTTGTTCACTTCTCTGTTATATTTCCTATAGAATGGAAAAAATGGCAATGAATATGCCTTTGGTGAAAACACCAAGCGACAATATGGCACGGGAATGGTGAAAATTCCATGTAAACAGTGCATTTTGTCGAACGATTAACTTGACACTTGCGGCTTATTTTTCCACCCCTTTTAACGATCATGTGGTAGTTAATGTGGCCAACGGTGCAGGCCAAAGGCCACACACCCACCGAATTGCATGCTCCTAGTCATGTGATAGGTGATAGGACCATGGGTTGGGCACCACGTGCCAACCCTCCTCCGTAGCCTCGTCGTTGGTTACAATTACTGTTTGAACCAATAATTGGGGCTTAACTTCCCGCTCCCTCCACATCCACCATATGCCATATATTGTGGTCATGTGTCATTCCATATAACACGAGGCTCTCTTAACTAAACCGCCCCCCTCCCCCCAAAATGTCAGACCACATTAATTTAAATATAAACAGTCCATATGGTATATCATTAAGAATTAATGTGTGGTTTATTGGTAAGTCGTTCAATTAACTTGGCGGAGGTCGCAGTGATGAACCCTACCTGGTCGGTTGATCAACCCAAGAAATTTTGCATGAACCTCGAGGGCCACGTGGCTCCCTCCCATTGGGCCATGTGCTGCCTCCTGATTGGACAAACCTGAAACTCACTGCCCAATCAAAATCTACTAACCTGACCAGTACGAACTTCCATGTGTAAGCATAGGATTAGCCCTTCTGACCACCATACTTGCACAGACACCTAATGAAATCAACTCTATTGAAATGGAAACAATAAATGGCACCCCAAGGGGGCTTCTAATTTAATTTTCCCATAATTAAATTGGAAGAAAAATTGTAATTTCATCACATGACAACTTGTATTAGTTAATCGAGTCAAAAAGACTTAGTTAGGTTAGTAAATTCAAATTGAGGGTCTAAGAGGAGGCATGTAGAGTTCTCCCATGATTTTAGGGGGTCCGATTACGATTATTTGTGAGTTGCAATTAGTTAACTCAATTAATTGAGTTAAGTCAATTTAACTAGTTCTAACTGAGAGATGAGCTAGTGATAGGTCCAATGGATTAAATATTATTTAATTCACAATTAATGGTCAATTAGTTAATTGATAATTCACTATAAATTGTTGTTGCATGTTATTTCTAAGGAAGGCCCAATTGAGATTGTGGTTAAAGGGAAGATAACTATCAGTTGTATAATTAGAAAATTGTACAGGTCATGCATGAGGTCATCAGGATGCCTTGAAGGAATTTCGCAATCAATTCTTGGGAATTTCCTAATTAATAAGGCCATAATTCCTCCAAGAATGCGTAATCAAGGCTGGTCAGACAGGGGTTGCGAGTTGGTTAACTATTGGACCGATTTTTCCTAGATCAAAGTGAGATAGTCAGTAGAGTGCAAAGGTTTCTTAGTGAGGGAAATATCATTGTATTGTTTCATGGTCATGCAATATACAAATAGCAGGGTTTTGAGATGTTTCTTTCCCCAGATACATCTTGTGTTGTATGATTGATAATTTCTTTCTCTTACTTGTTATGTGATTATGCGATCATATTTGGTTTCCACAAATTTATAGAAGTGATTCAATATTTTGTTTTAGTAGATTACAAGATCAGATTGAATCCATTGGATGAATTTCTACATGGTATCAGAGCAGGAATCACTATAGAAGAGAAGAACCAGAGTTTTTTTTTTAACAGGTACATCAAATTTGCAGATTTATTCTTCAGGACCATCAATAGATCAAGATGTCTTTCAATGGCTTGAGACTCAAATATGCACTCGAAGGAAATTCGAATTACATAGAATGGAAGTACATGATGGAGGCAGTGTTGGAGGAAAATAGACTTAAGGAATACATAAACATTGATATTCCCCAACCCGTAGCAACAAATGCTCAACTTCTTGATGCATGGAAGAATAATGTAGCACAGGAGAGAAGGATCTTGTTAGAGGGAGTTCGAGATCATATTGTCTTGAATATCCATGGAAAGGAAACTCCATATGCTATGTGTAAGGCCTTAACAAATCTCTTTTATAATAGCAGTGACCACATGAAACTGGCATTGAAATACAAGCTCAAAAAGATCAGATGGAGAAGGCCGATACGAGAACAAGTTCACTAAATGTCGAGATGAGCTTGGAAGTGTTGGGGTGACAGTTTTTGATGATGATTTGGTGAGCCTAGCTCTTCTAGGCCTTCCCAAGAGTTGGCATAGCTACCAGGACTCTGTGAATGGGAGGGAGAAGCTACCAAAGTGGGAGCGATTGTGGTCCGACTTGGTACAAGAAGAAATTTGGCGGAACACCAGAGATGGATCCTCATCAAACACTGATGATGAGGATAACTGTGCCTTGGATGGAAAGGAAAAGAAAGGAAAAGGGAAGGCGTCCCATTCCAAATCTGAGTCCAGCAAGGCAGGAAAGAAGCAAGACTTGTCAAAGGTAAAATGTTTCAATTGTCATGAGCATGGACACTATGCCACAAATTGTCCACAAAAGAATACCAACAAGAAGGCCTCAAGAGGAGTAGCAGGTGAAGCACTTGCTTCACAGTTCGAGTTGGATTTCACTCTCATCACATGCATGGTGTCATCGGTGATGGGTTCATTGTGGTACTTGGATAGTGGAGCTTCATTCCAATATATGACCGACAACAAATACTTATCACTACCGGTGTAGGTACATTTACCTTTAAGAGTGAGTCAGGTAATCCACTCACATTAAAAGATTTCATGTATGTTCCTAGTTTAAAGAAAAATTTGGTTTCTATTGCTATGTTGGAATATCATGGCTATGATGTGATCTTCAGTGAATGAAAGGCGTTCCTTCATTACAAAGCCATGGGACAAGTGAAAATTTTTGGGGTTTGAGTAAAGAACCTATACAAATTGGATGTAGAAGACTGTGATGCCTTGAGCATGAAAGTAGAGGAGGTGGAGAGTCAAGACATCAGTGAGTTATAGAACATGAGATTGGGCCATATACACCATGGCACTTTGAATATCATCCAACAAATTTCTACATGACTTCCAAAGGGTGCACTTGCGTAGAGAGATAAATGCAAAGGGTTTACTTTGGGGAAGTATACTAAAGCCACCTTTAACAATAAGGAAAGTTGATCCAAGGTGAATATTGAGTAGGAAAATCCCCTCTGCGGACATAGGCGATCCCTCTAGCCCTAGGGTGGGTCTAGCAATAAGGGAACATGCTAGACTCCTAAATTCCTAGCTTATAATGAAATATGAACTGGAACAGGTATCCTACCTCTGTCTAATGCTTTCGTCGTGGCACGTGACAAGGATCCTTCAATCTTTGTCTTCACGCCTCATGATCTGTGTTGGTTACGATATTCACGCGTCTGCACAAAGATCAAACAAATGATGACAACATACAATCATATACATTCATGATCTACAACTATTCATCTAGTCAAGGAGAACTAAACACTTTGCACATAAATGGAAACAAAATTGGAACCATAAACCTGTCATGTATTATTGATATATGAAAAATAAGTTTAAAACCTTATGCCTTGAAGTTGCAGATCTCCTTCGACGGGTTCAGTCGGGCGCATCTCAAGCATTCGTTCGGCATTCGACTTGATGAGGCAATGGGCTTAAACTCTCTCTCAACAATGGATTCTTCTCTGCTTTCTTCAACACACCAGCTATACTAATGACTGTTCAACTAGTTGAATCAATGTGAGGAGGAAGAATTTATAAGAGAGGAGGAGGTGGTTTGGGATCCCACATAAGGTGGAGGAGAGTTATATCCCTTTGGGGAGTTGCACAATTGTAGAAACTACCAAGCCAAAGGGAGAAAATTGACGTGATTCAGTCGAACAAACCATGATGACTCCGCTCATGAAGCTTTTAAGCATGGAAGCTTCATTTCTATTTTAAAAAACTTTCCGAAAGCAACTCGGCGCAGGTGCCCTTCTGAGACAAAGTGCCAAAGGGCGCGAGGCCCAATGTTAATTTCTCCATGGGTGCGAGGCCATAACTTCCTACCAACGTCGACCCAAAATCATATTCTTTTGAAGGTATACTTGAGGAATAAGCAACAGAGATTATATTCTTGACATGCAAAGGGATGCAATGACATTTATGGCAATGTATGACAGTACACAGGGGTCACTGAAATGGTTCCTCCAATGTTTAGGATGGGGATTGCAGGAACGGTGAAGAAATACTGTGTACCAAATTCCCCCTAAAGCATGAAGTCCGAGAGAGAGGGAGGGGTGAAATGCTTTATGAGAACATGACCAAACCAAAATGCCATCGTCGGAAGACCTGCAAGAACAAGTACAACTAAGATATCTGATACATAAATGTGTGGTATGGGCGCAACCATCCATAATAGAGTACATACAACAAGATCTGAGGTATGGATGCAGCCATCCGATGAGAAGGATCGTCAAATAGACTCAGGTATGGTCGCAACCATCCAATCAAAAGAGTCATGCATATAGTCATGATAAATCAAATTGTCCTACATCCTGGATTTTATCATACAAAACCCAGGGTCTTGTGCTCCATCTGGAACTGAAAAAGTACAAATTCAAGCATGTGAATAAATGAGTTGGAGTCGAACATGCAAGAAAATCACATGATTATTAGCCAATGATGAGATTTGTTAATAGGCGCGAGAGAAACCACCAATAATGACAATGGTTCTCAAGGTAATTATCACTTTCCGGGTTTTCCTTGAAGTTGTGGAAAAGGAAAGTATACCCGAGGTAACCACAAACCAACCTTCGGATACAGAATCTAGCCAATCTGTATCTAGAGAGGGCTCTCTCTTTATGATTTATCTTTATTCTTAGAAAATTTTAGGCTAGTTATAAATCCAAGGGTTTGTTTGAAAATGGTGGAATTCGCCAACTAAGGGCAAGGTTGAAGATTTTCAGTCCATTGGGCTATGGAGTCAAAGGATGGCTTTACTGGATTAATCTTCTACACACAAGATGGCTTTCCAGGCAATAATGACAATGGTTCTCAAGGTACAACTAGTACAATCCGCGGAATGTGAATAATGAGTTGGAGTCGAACACCCGCAAAATCACTTGATCAAAGGCCAATGATGAGAACCTGTCGTCGAATGCGAAGAAATTTCCACTGAGGCATGCAAGCTCTAAGGTACCAGAAGGGGTTCTCTAGATCATCTTCCTAGATAATGAGCTGAAGTCGACAGGAAGTGACCGATCGAAGGAGGGCCATAATGTTTCCCACATCATCAACACGAGATAGAAGAAGAAGATGAAAATGAATCAGGACTAAACAGAGGATTAGGGGTGAAAACTACAGAAGGAACTTCTCTTGAACATATTGGCAACACAACTCTAGAGTTTGGAAGTATTTGAAATCAAGGGATCTAAGGTTATGGTGATGTGGCAAAGAGAAAATGAGAGGTCAAAATAGATAACCCAAACCCATGGAGGCAAAATGATGAATGTGGGATGTCCCCAACCTGACACGAACTACAAACAAGTGTCATGTTCAAGAGTGACATACTGCCGACACGACTGAGAACTGGTTCCATTTTCCCCCACCATTTCTGGCAAGTATCCCAATTATTTTTGGAAACAAGCTTGAAGGGGATAGCATATGCTTGTCATATAAGTTTGTCCTTCGGACAAATCTATCCTAGTACATTTTACGAGCCCTAGGAAGGAGGAAATCAGTAATGTCATGGTGACGATTTCCGATGTCATTAAGTTTTAATGAGTCTGACAAAGGAAGGACTCGACATCTTTTCATGTTTAGAGAGTTTGAAAAGAAGCAAAAAATAAAACTCTAGTGGGTCTCTTTTCGTAGATAGTCCCATAGATCTGAAAAGGTAGAAAACAATATTTGGGAGAACCTCTTAGCCATGTTCGACAAGGTATTCCTTTTTCATAAATAATCCATCCTAACCCGAAAAAGGGGTAAACGTATACTGGACATATGGCATTTCGCAACCTTTAACGAGTTCAAAATGACAAGATTCTCGACAATATTTTCAATTTTTGAGAGTCAGAAAAGAGCTAAAAGATGACTCCAGGGGGTGACTTTTTCGTGTTTTTACCGAGTCCGAAAAACTAATAAAATACAACTCATCGCTTCATCGTCCTCATGTTTAGGACCTGTTGCTGCAAAAGAAACAAACGTAAAACCCACTTTTCGAGATAAAACAATACAATAATCGAAAAACAAGCTTAAAAAACTAATAAGGGTTTCGAAAAGGTTATAAAATGATGCAAATAGTTTAAAAAAAAAATACTTTTCACCTTTTCACCTTCTTGTGAGCCTTTTACCATTTTTTACTGTGAACTTGTGGAGCTGATAGTAGGCAATCCAGGAGGTCATTCACAAATTCGTTTTCTCCAGGTAAGAGCTCTCATCTTTTCCTGCATTTTAAACCATGTTTCATTTCCTGCATTTATTTTTTTGAGCATTTTGGGGGGATTTTATCATGGGTTGGTCGCAGCGGTCGGTGCAGGTTTCGGGCACGGAGTTGCGCCAACCCGCCTAAAATTTTAAAGGGGAGGTGCCAATCGGCGCTGTTGTTTGCAAAACAGTAGTGCTAATCACCACGACCAAAAATTGCATAAAATTCCTCCTAAAATGCTCAATTTAAATGATTCAAATGTCAAAATTGTGGCTAATGGGAGCCTCAATTATGGTTTTGCAGGGAAATCAATAGCCAAAATGGTCATTGAGTGGAAATAACAAGAGCACAGGGAGGAAGATGAACAAGCTGTTAGGACTCTCGTAGTTTGCAAGATTGGCAAGGACAAATGCTGCAGGGCCTACATCAGAACCACTTTGGAATCCTAGGATCTAGCCCTCCTGGATTCAGAGAGGGATCTCTCTATATAAGTGTTTTCAAAGATATTTCTTTATGCTTATTTATGATATTAGGCTAGTTATGAAGTACAAGGGGTTTGTTTTTTTTGGTTGGGTAGGACATTATCAAAATAAAGGAAGTCTTTTGAAGGGTAAAGGTGTGAGCAGGTTGAAAGAATGGTTCAGCTGATAGGATAGGTAAGAGACAGTATCAATCCATTGGGCTATGGAGTCACAAAAGGGTTTAATTGCACAACAAGTTTCAAGAGTGGTCCATGGGGCAAGTCATCTATATCAAAAGATCTCTTTAAGTTTATTTTGTGGTATGGAACATTAAGAAGTGTGGTGAAAGAAGCAAACATATAAGAAAACAAAGGACAGCCTAAGATCAAGTAAGGACTTTGAACCTATCCTGCTTTCAGCATACTGTCAAGGGAAAACATTTAAGATAAACAAAGAATAGCCTAAGATCAAGTAAGAACTTTGAATCTAGCCTGCTTTTGGCATACTCTGAAGGGATATTTTCAAAGCAACTGTTGGAGATAAACTAGAGGACAAGGCTAACCATAAACTTCTCTAGTTCAACTTTACTTAGTAGACTTTTCAAGAAATTTCAAAGACAATATCTCAAGTTATACTTAGGAAACATGGGCTCACCAACACTTCACTGGTTATACTCTATTGAATTATCCTCAAAGCACAATTATAAGAAAACATAAAGATAAAGCTTATCAGTGAGATTTAGGGTACTTTTAAAACTAAATCCTAATCTAATCTTGCTGTTCTTTATCAGAGAAAGTGGACAGTATGGAAAACATGAGAAAAAAAAAATTATAGTAAGAAAAACATCACCATTGACATAGACTAGGATCCCATAAATCAGCTTGTATATTTGATGTTCAAACCAGTTACAATCTTCAAGTCCAGTAGGTCATTACAGCTTCAAACTTATCTTCTCAACCTATCTTTCTTCAATTACTAATAGAGCTTCAGCAGCCTCAATAACTATTTACATTCAATAAGTATTCAACCAACATTTACAATGGGCTCCTCTTATGATATTTATAGGTAATTGAGGAGGTAGAGTGAAAGGAAGATCTAACTTATTCAATTAATACAGAGTAAATGCTTCTTGACCTTTGGGAGGCCTAATGGAGAAGGTATCTAATGTCTTAACTCTGTTAATTGATTTTTACATTAAGTTTCATCAACTTCAGTCACTTTTGTTGACTTTTGAGGCTTTTGGTAGGCTGGTAATTACTTCTAAGCTGTCTTTGGCAAAATATCTCTGACTGTGCATTAACTTTGTAGGCTTTTGAGTAAATAGGCCTGTAGGTGGCATTTTGATATTTTTAGAGAAGTAAAGGCTTCGGTGATTTGGAATTTGAAGCCATATTTCTGCTGATCTATCTGTTTTGTGGCTTTAACACTGATTAGGCATTTGATATAGCTTTAGGCCTCCTTTAATCATCTTTCAGGCCTTTTGTCCTTTATTAACTGTTTTAACTTTAAACTAATTTTGTCCTCAAACTGTGCTTTATCCTCGAAATATGTTGATTAAGTCCTTGATCTTCTGAATTTTTATTTTAACCTTTAATCTTCATTGTTCTTCACTGATCTTCATTGTTCTTCCTTTGTATATAGATGGCCTGTGCTGGAGGGTTTTTCTGCGCAACCAATGCTCATGAAACACTGATTAAAACTTGGAAATTTGACCCTTTTTTTCCGTTTCTACATTTGATTAGGCTATGAGGATCATCACCCTCGGCCTTTGTCACTGTTCCTTGACTGTGGGACGACTTTTTATGACTACCGCCATGAAGCCTGCAACAAACAATAAAACATTAATAAATCCTGCGTTTGTGGTTTAACTGCTTCAGAGGGCTCGGAGGAGGGTGAAAGAGCAATGCAGAGGAAGGGAAATATGCAGGGAAGGGTTCTATTCTTGAAACCATGAAGAAACCCTGGAGATTTTGAATAGTGGCGCGTAAATGGCGATAAGCGATTTTGCAGAAAACCGCGAGTGGTTTTCACGCGGGGTAAAGGTGGTAAGTGGTATTATATCAAACAGACGTGATACAATCGAGAGAATGACATGTGTCCCTCTAAAACCGCCCATTTCGCGTTCCAAATGTACGATGGAGGGGTGGGGTGAAATGAACGCAGGTCGTTGGATTGAAAAGATCAACAATTGAGATAAATGCGGAGAGGAAATGAGTGAGGTAAAAGTAGAGGAGTGCTGGCCGTTGGATCAGGATGATCAACGGTGGATATTAAAATAAAATATGATGAAAATCCTAGCGTGGTCGGGTGGGATCGGCGGGATGACGTGGGAGATCAGTAGTTACAGCCGTTGGACTGGGCTCAATCAACGGTGGAGGTTGATAGCGGGGAGTGCAAAATATATCATATGGATGGGAAGACGGATGGATATGTGATGAAGCGAGGGCCGTTAGATCTTGAGGATCAATGGCGAAGATACATCGCGGAGAAACATAGTTGGGGTGAGAATTTATAAAGGGAAGGGGCTGAGGTAAGGTTGAATGGGAGCCGTTGGATCGGGAGGATCAACGGCCCATATTTCATCACCAGGTCGCAAAAATGATAAACAGTGCGGGCGAAGGGTAGGACATGTGAAACAATGATGGCCGTCCGATCAGGAGGATCGATGGTCAAGATCTAATCGCAGAAATGAATGAACGAGGCGGAGAAAAAAGCGATAGTGCGAGAGGGCGATGATCGTCAGATCTTGGGGATGGATGGCTAAGATTAACTTGGCAGATCGGCAATCGGCAGAGAAAAGGGTTAGGGGACAAGGTAAATTTGGAATTGCGATGAGCGATGCGACGAAGTGTGATGCAGTGCAGACCGTCGGATCGAGATCGAGATCAACGGCTAGGATTCAATAAGGGCTTTGCATATTGGCGGTGAAAAGGGTTGGGGGACAAGGGAACGGGAATCACCGAAGAGAGATGGAGCGATGCGATGGATGGAGGACCGTTGGATCGGGATAATGATCAATGGCTAGGATTTTACTCGGGAGATCGGCCATCGGCGAAAGAAAATACAAGGGGAAAGAGGAAATGGGTAACTGCGATGGGCGATATGCTGATGGGTCGATGGGCCTAGTGCTCGGTCATGTAGCATGGTGATATGGCAGAAGAAAGGGGTTCAGGCTTAAGCGAAGGGTGCTTAAGGCCTAAAAGGAGCAGAAAAGCTTATACAAAGGTTTTTATGGGTTTTTTTATTGTTTTTTAGGTTTCGGGTAAGGTAAAAAGGATTTTTTAAACCAAATGAAAAGGGGTTAAATGGTTTTTAAAGGGGATTTTAAGGAAAATGAGTGATATGGGGGCAATTGTGAAGATGAGATGGGGGAATGAAATGATGGAAATGGGGCCTTAGAAAACAATTTTTTCTTTGGAAACAACAGGATTTTGAAGGATTCTTTTGGTGAAGAGACCACTAAGATAGGCTCTTGGGATAATGAACATGGCAAGACTTCAAGAACTCACAGATTTACATGAAATTTGTTTCTTGAGGGCTAAAGACCTGTTTTTAGCCATCTTTGAATATGTCAAAATTATGGATGGCTAACACAAGCCATGGGAAATTATGCATGCATGGATGCCCTGAGATATTGTGGGCTCTTGAAATTCTTCCTAGCACCGTGTCTACGAGCTCAACTGGAACTATTGCAGTATCTGATCAGTGTGTAGGACACCAATCAGGAAAGATTCATGATTCACGACCAAGAGTTGGAGATAGAAGTCTTTGTCATTTATTTCATCACTGGATTGTCACGGAGGGGAGAGAAACCGATCCTGACAGGTACTCAACCCCTTGGTGAGATCATGGGCATGCTAATAGACAGAGTCTGCCCAGGAGCAAAGAAAGGATCAAAGAGCGGCAAGGTGGATATTCAGATAATACCTGACTTGGAATTACGGATAGTGCTGCACACTATAACTTGAGCCGCTGGATCTCAGGCTCCTCATGAAGCTACAAAGGCACAACTTCAAATTTCCATGGATTGCATGAATCCAACCATCTTCAATTGGGCGAAAGCCGTAACAATCAACTTGAAGCATCAGTTAACGAAGTGCAAGAATGGAAAGCTAAAAAAATTTGGATATGGGTCCATCTTAATATTGTTCATCCTGGAACGGTTGCCGATATTCCAACGCCAGGAGGTGGTAGTACTTACACCACCAACATGAGAGCCACGGATGGTTAGTTGGGCGGAGTTGATGCCTCGATCAAGAGGTGGTCAACATATGTCATGGAAGCTAGAATTATTCGACTGGATCTGCCGAAAACTCATTGTCGTAGAGGACTAGCTGTACACCAGCACCGATTTCATGAGTGATCCAGACCTTCCACTTCCGGAAGGAGAGGACTGGGATGAAGCTTTGGGTAAAAACTCATTTTTTATTTTTTTATTTTAATGAGCATTATGATTTTTTTATTCATATATGTTCTTATATTTATCCATGTATTGCAGATGTTGGCCCAGAGAGACCTACAGGGATGTCCCCCATAGCACGAAGGGTCCCACGCGATTTCGAGGCAGCCCCTCAAGGTGAGGGAAGCAAGGAAGAAGAGATCGCATGTAATTTGGAGGGACTCGCAAGTGGGATCCCAGATTATGTGAGATTCGAGGATGTTCCTCGTGTGTATTAGAGGCACACTGTAGGGGTGTCTAACCGCATCCACCGATTACTGAGGTGGGTTGTGCATGTAGTGACATGTTATCATGAGCACCATGCTGATTAGACGCCTAGGGTTTATTTCTGCATATTTTTTGAGAGACATGATGTCTCAGGATGTAACCAAAAACACATATAATTTTTGAACTTATGATGCACACATATGCAAACAATATATATATATATATATATATGTATGTATGTATGTATGTATGTATATATATATATGTATGTATACACACACACACACACACACACACACACACATATATGTGTGTGTGTGTGTGTATATATATATATATATATGTATATATATATGTATGTATGTATGTATATGTATTTATATATACATATACATATACATATACATATACATATACATATACATATATATATATATATATATATATATATATATATATATATATATATATATATATGCCTATTTTCCTGTGTAAATCTTATTATGCAATGATGAATGCGTTTACAAATTTTGCAAATGTATATCTAATACAATATTGGCTACTGCATCAGTTAATGTGTTCATTCTTCTAGGAATATGCTAATATGTGATATAATAAAAATTCCTTTCTAACAGATGAACACGCACATACAAACTTAAAATCTGAGGGTTTCTAATAGAGTAATGCCCATTGAGCTGGAGAACAACAAGTTGATTAATTCATGAATGTCTAGAGCAATCGCTTCAGTTAGGAGTTCAATGGCTGCACTGTATTTAGCAATATTGTTGGTTGTTTGTCCTAGACAAATACCTTGAAGGTCTATCAACTCAATGTTAGGATCATAAATCACCCAGGCTACGAAAGATAGGTTTCGGGTACTGTGGGAGGCACCGTCAGCGAAATCGACGTAAGGAGTAACAGACATATGCATAGTAAGCAAAGACATAATAAGCAGGAAAAACTGCTCGCAAAGCACACCAAGCCAAAAAATGTACAAAAATGAAAAACACACTTATGTACAAAAGGACATGCACGAGAAACTCATGCATAATATTTTTTGAGGTACAACCCATTTCTGGGTTGATTCAAAGGATAGCCTTCATAAATCAATTAGCTCATAGGCCCCGTTCTGCAAAACACGCTTAATGACATAGGGCCTGTTGGCACTGGAATCAACACTTGGACTGCAGCAAGCGCCTGACCAGACACATCTTAAACTCTAAGGCAATTTTAATGTTTTGTTTTATGGGATTGGAAGATGGTATAAATTTTGATTCACTGAAGAGAGATTTCGGCCAAATCCACAGTTCTACTAAAGAGGGTATTGGAATTTGATGTGGTAGCAAAGTGCAATTTTGTAGCCTATGAGGAGAGGAAATTGTAAGATGAGAGAAGAATCAGTAGGTCTATAAAATAGAAATATACTGCATTTAGTAGAAATTCACAAAAGTAGCAGTTTGACAATATTCCATTGAGAGAAAGCTATTTCTAGTCTAATAATATTCTCACTGAAATATCATGAAGAATAACTATCATGAGTGATGCTCTTCCACTATTATAACATATATTTTATCGAGAATTCTCACTTTGTGAGACTAACAAAAACTGATAAAACACATAACATGCTTAAGAGACTAATAAAAACACATAACAATATAATGATTTTCAAACTAGAACTGGAAGAAAGGAGATATGGAAACACCAGTAAATTAGACAATACACACAACAAATTGGTAACAATTCCTCAGTAGTACCATTCCATTTCATTCATAAAAAAGATTATAGATCATATAAGTCAAAATTCTATAACCACCAACTCACCCTGACTTCATATCAGTTTGGCATATATATACAAAATATGATATTGTCATCTTCCACAGAAAAAGGTAAATTTGTTTCAAAATTTATTACAACCTCGTACAAGAGGTGAGGCTTATCCTTTAATATTAATTACAAAGTGCTATATTAAAACAAGATAAACATCATGAAGGCAACATGAAGGTTGTCACTTCGAAATGGTTGTGTGAGGTGGCAACCTATTTGAAGACCACTCTTTTGTTTTAGTGCAACCAATTTTCAGCAAAAAGTGTAAAAACAGTGGGAATGACATGTGGTTGTCTCCCATTAAATGTGCAAAATAGAAACATGATATTTCAGAGAAGGCTAGATATAAGACACCTGGCAGCATCCATTGCAACTGAATAACCTCTCCACTTCATCTGTTTAATGTCACCATCATGATTCAAAACAAAAAGTAGCCCATTTCCATCACATGTTGATATTTCAAAATAATTCCTACTTTTGCAGAAAAGGTAGCAATAATTGGAAAACATGGAACATTTACCCAAAAAAATTTCTCCAAGTCAACCATGTTCTTCATTCATCAAAGGTCCAGAATAGAAGCAAAGATTCTTATGGCTTCTGTTTTAGTTACCCTTTTATCAGACCTCTTTTTCTGAGCTTGGCTCTTTGACTGAGCTTTCTTCTTCCTTTCAATTTTGTCTTCTGGGCTTTCTTCAATGTTGATAATTTCATCCTTCAGTTTAGGATTGGCAATCAACTTGTTGTTTAGCCTAAGTTTGTTTCTTGGTCTAGTATGAGGTATTTTGATATAGGGATTAGGGATGAATTTGAACCTCTTTCCTCCATGTATAAATTTACTAGACTCTGCCTCCTCATCTTCTGACTCTATGTACTCAGGATCATTACTGTCTTCAATTGAGGAATAGGACTGTATCTTATTTTTCTTCCTCTTCTTGACCGAAGAACAAATAGAGGATACAAATTTAACCAAGGTAGGCTTTTCTTCTGTGGTAGGCTCTGTCATTTTCTGTTTGCCTTTCTTGAGAGAAAGCAAAACTTTTGAGAGGGTGGACTCAGTGAGAGATGTGCCACTGCTTGGTTGCACTTGATGAGATGACTCAGGAACCTGACTTGAACTTTTCATACCAGGGTTGACTTCCACTGGTGAGAAAATAGGCTTAGGTGCAAGAAGACCAAGGTTGACTTCCATTGGTTCTTCTGCCATGAAAAGTTTCTTCTTAGGCTGGCTTCATGAAGAGGAGGCAAATTGTTCTTTATTCTTTGATATAGGATTCGTAGGAGAAGATGGTGAACTATGTGAAACAGGGGCAACACTGGTTTTCTCATGGATGTCTTTCTTCTTTGGCCTCCCTACCTTTCTTCTGGAATTAATAATGCCAAGCCCTTCCTCTCTTAAAAACCTATCCCAAGTAATTTTATTCTTTCTAAGATGATAGACAACTAAAATTTTAATGAACCCTCTGTGATACAAATTATGCAAGGGGTAGTTTGGAATTTTCTGAAGCTTGAGGGACATTTTAAGTAGATATTTATACAAAAAATAGGGTAGGTTTATAGGTTTTTCTCCTGAGATATGGGCCAGGAATATCAACTGATGTTGTGTAGGTAAATCCCATCTACGGATAGAGACGATCCCTCTAGGCCTAGGGTGGGTCTAGCAACAAGAGAACATGCTAATGTGTTGGTTCCTAGTTAATGAATGAAATGATTTGGGATAGATTGTCCTACTTGTATTCCAACACGGTCATTGTAGCTGCATCAAACGTCTCTTGGTCCTTGTCCCAACACATCGTGATCCTTCAGCAATGGTATTTGGGTGCCTGCACAAAGATCAAAGGAAAAAAGCAACATACATGATAATAATTGCATTCATAACTAGCTAATCAGTCAAGGAAGATTAAATGTATTGTATAATGTAAATCACATTGACATAAGGTGGGAACCAGAACATCAGTCACGTATATATTAAGAGAAAGAAATAGATTACAACCAGAGCCTTGACGTCGCAGTCTCCTTCAGCAAGTTCAGTCGAAGTGCATCTCGAGCATTCGTCAGGGAATTTTGATGTAGCGAGGCAAAATACTAAGCTCTCTCTTGACAAAGGTCTCTCTCTCTGCTCTATCTCAACAAGTATCAAAATGTTTAGCAATTCCTGTTCAACTATTCAGCTACAGTCGTTCAGCTAGTTGCATCAATGTGAGATACATTTATTTATATAGGGAGAGGAGGAGGTTGGGATCCCTCAAATGGTGGAAGGGAGGCCTTATCCTTTGGGAGGTTCCCCAAAAAGGTGGAAACAAGAGGCCAAAGGAAGGTGTTCGTGGTTATGCAGTCGAACAACCCAAGATAACTCGCTCATGAAGTAGTTAGCATGGAAACTTCGCCTCTATATTTAAAAAACATTCCAAAAACAGCTTAGCGCGGACAACTCACTGGGACAGAGCGCCAATGGGCGTGGGGCATACTGTTAATTTTCTTCATTGGCATGAGGGCATAACGGCCTACCAGCGCCAACCCAAAAGCATTTGTTTTTGGTGGTCTGCTCATGGAAAAGTTAACAGAGGAAATGTCCTCTTCATGGCAAGGGATGCAATGATACTCTTTGCAAGGCATGACACTTCATATAAGTCACAAAAATGGTCCTCCAATGTGCGGGATGGGGATTGCAGGGACGGTGACAAAATTCTGTGTAACAGATGCCCCCCTAAAGCAGGAGGTTTGAGAGAGAGGGAGGGGTGAAATGCTTTACGAGAACGCGTTCAAACCAAACACCGCTGTCGGAAGACCTACAAGTACAAATACAATTGATATCTCTAATACATGAACATGTGGCACGGGGACAACCATCCATAATAGAGTACATAAAAACTAATATTCGAGGTATGGACGCATCCATCCAACAATAAGGACCAACAAATAGACTCAGGTATGGTCGCAACCATCCAATCAAAAGAGTCATGCATATAGTCATGATAAACCAAAATATCTCGCAGCTTGGATATTACTAGGAAAAACCCAGGGTCTTGCGCTTCATCTCGACTCGAACAAGTACAAATTCAAGCATGCGAATATGTGAGCTGAAGTCGAGCATGCAAGAAAGTCACCTGATTACCAGCCAATGATGAAAGATATTAACAGGCATGGGATAAACCACCAATAATGACAATGGCTCTCAAGGTACAACAAGTACAATCCACAGAATGTGAACAGTGATGTGGACCTGTCGTCGAATGCGAAGAAATTTCCATTGAGGCATGCAAGCTCCAAGGTACCGAAAGGGAGTCTCTAGGTCAACTTCCTGGATAATGAGCTGAAATCGACAGGAAGTGAACCGGTCGAAGGAGGGCCATAATGTTTCCCACATCATCGACACGAGACAGAGGAACATGATGATAGTGAATCAAGACTAAATAGAGGATCAGAGGGAGGTTGAAAACTACAATCGAAAACTTCTCTTGAACATATCGGTGACACGACTTTGGATTTGGTAGTATTTGACATCAAGGGATCTGAGGTCATGATGACGTGGCAAAGAGCAGATGAGAGGTAAAAACAGATTACCCAAACCCATGGAGGAAAAAATGACGAAATGAGATGTCCCCAACCCGACACGAATGCAGATGAGTGTCATGTTCAAGAGTGACATACTGCCGACACAACTGAGAACTGGTTCCATTTTCCCCCACCATTACTGGTGAGTACCCCAATTATTTTTGGAAAACAAGCTTCAAGGGGATAGCATATGCTTGTTATGTAAGTTTTTCCTTTGGAAAAATCCATCCTAGTACATTTTACGAGCCCTAGGAAGGAGGAACTTGGTTACATCATGATGACGATTTCCGATGTCATTTAGGGTTTAACGAGTCTTACAAAGGAAGAACTCGACATATTTTCATGTTTAGAGAGTTTGAAAAGAAACAAAAAAGAAAAATCCAGCAGTCCCTTTTCGTATATAGTATCACAAATCCGAAAAAGTAGAAAACTGTGTCTGAGAGAACCTCTTAGTCGCGATAGGCTAAGGTATTCATTTTTCGTAAATAATCCATCCCAGCTTGAAAAAGGGGTAAACATATACTGGGTAGATATCGTTTCGAAACCATTTAACAAGTTCAAAACGATAAGAGTCTTGAAAAACTTTTCATGTTTAGAGAGTCAAAAAAGAGTTGAAAGATGACTCCAACAATGAAATTTTCATGTTTTTACCGAGTCCGAAAAAGTATAAAATACAACTCGATACTTCATCACCGTTACTTTAAAAACTTGTCGTTGCACAAGAGACAAATGTAAAACCCATTTCTCGAAATAACATAGTGAAATAATCAAAAAATATGTTTTAAAACCTAAATAGGGTTCTGAAAAGTATTAATATGTCAAAAATGGTAAAAAATAAATTACTTTTCACTTTTACCTCTTGTGAGCAATTGTTACCCTTTTTGCATTGCGATTTTCTGGCAGCGATAGCAGGCAATCCAGAAGACCAATATCGAATATGTCAGTTCCAGGTAAGAGCCAACATCATTTCCTGCATTTTGATTGTAGTTTCATTACCTGCAACCCCAAGTTTGGAAATCTATGGGGGAAATTGCAAAAACTAGGGCGCGACGGTTGGCGCGGGTATCGGGCACGGACCCACACCAATCGTCCTAAAATTTGAACTAGGGCGTGCCAATTGGTGCGACTATTTCCAAAACAGTCGCGCCAACCACGAAAATCAATCTTAGCTTGTAACTGTAGACAAGGAGGCCCAGATTAATGTTTCAGAAGCTTGGAATTTGGCTAATGACAGTCATATGAATTTTTTTGCAGGTGTGAAGCAGCAAAATGGTGATTGAATGGAAAGAACAAGAACATAGTGAGGAAGATGAACTTGCCATGGAAAATGAAAGATGCATGGAAGCTCTTAGAGATTGCGGGCTCAAGAAATTCTTTATGACACCGTGTCTCGGAGCTCAACCGGAGTTGTTGTAATATTTGATCAGTGTCTGGGACGTTGATAAGGAAAAGTTCATTATTCATGACCAAGAACTCGAGATTGAAGTTTCATACGTTTATTTCATAACTCGACTGTTGTGGAGGGGGTAGTACCAATCCTGACCGGCGCCAGGCCCTCAATGGAGAACATGAGTATGGTAATTGACGGGGTGTGCCCAGGGGCAAGGAAAGGACCGAGAAGCGGAAAAGTGGATATCCAAACTATTCCGGATCTACACGAGCTGCAGGATCGTAGGCACCGCACGAGGCCACAAAGACACAGCTAATTCTTACTGTATATTGTATGGTAATGACCCTCTACAACTAGGCAGAGGCAGTGACAATAAACATGAAGCGTCAACTGACAAAGTGCAAGAAAACCAAGCTGAAGCAGTTCGGTTACAGGTCCATTATGGTATCGTTCATCTTGGAACGACTACCAATCTTTCAGCGAGAGGAGGTGATAGTTCCGACACCACCAACACAGGAGCCACGGATGGCCCGTTGGGCTGTGCTGATGCCAAGGGCAGGGGTGGTCAATAGATGTCCTGGAGACCGGAGTTCTTTGAGTGGCTCCGCCGACAGTTGATTGTCGTGGAGGATTGGCCCTACTCTAGCACAGATTTCACTAGTGATGCAGATCTCCCGCTCCCAAAAGGAGAGGATTGGGATGAAGTACTAGGTAAAACTCATTTTTTATTTTGAGTGTTATGATTTTTTTTTTGTTATTCATGTTCTAACATTAATCCATGTAATTGTAGATGTTGGCCCAGAGAGACCTGTAGGTATGTCCCCAATAGAGAGGCGGATTCCTCGCAATTTTGACATAGCCCCTCATGGTGAGGGAGGCGAAGAGGAGGAAATCATATGCAACTTGGAGGGAATCTCCCGTGGAATCCCGGACTATGCGTAATTCTATGATGTTCCTCATGCATACCAAAGACACACTGCAGGGGTGTCAAACCTTGTTCACCGCTTGTTGAGGCTGCTTGTATGGGCTGTGGCCTGCTATCATGAGTGTCACGCCAAGTAGACACCTAGGTTTTATTTCCGCATATTTTTGAGAGACATGATGTCTCAGGATGTAACCAAAACATACATATTTTTTGAACTTATGATGCTACAGATGCAAACATTCGATATATATATATACATCTATTTTCCTGTATGGATATTGTCATGTAATGATGATTTTTACAAATTACGCAAATGTCTATCTAATACAATGTTAGCTACTATATCAGCTAATGCGTTCATTCGTCTAGGAATATGTTGATATGTACTATAATCAAAATGTCTTTCTAGTAAACGAACACGCAAATACAACCTTAAGATGTAAGGGTTTCGAACAGAATAATGTCCATTAAGTTGAAGAACAACAAGTTGTGAGTCTAGGTTAACAATCAATGCACGAATGTTGAGGTTAATCGCCTCGGTTAATAGTTCAATAACAACACTATATTCAATGACATTGTTTGTAGTTCTTCCTAGACAGATACCATGAAGGTCTATCAACTCACCAGCAGGATCATAAATCACCCAGGCTACTGAAGACAGGTTCCGGGTACTGCGGGGAGCACCATCCTCGAAATCGACAAAAGGGGTAATAGACATCTACACAACAAGCAACGATCCAATATGCAGGAAAACGCTTGCAAAGCACACCAAGCCAAAAATGTACGAAAATGAAAAGAACACCTATGTACACAAAACATGCATGAATGACTTATGCATAGTATTTTTTAAGATAAAACCCATTTTTGGGTTGATCCAAAGGACGACCTTCATAATCAATAAGCTCATAGGCCCCATTCTGCAAAACATGTCTTACAATGTTGGCCCCATGCCACATGGGTTGAAATTTTCCTGCCCCAAGCTTATCGTGAGCTTGGTCGTACAAGAGGACGAGGTCTCCTTCTATGAAGGAACGAGGGGAAACCGACTAGTCAAAATGGGCTTTGACCCACTTTTTCTGTGCTTCAATGACTAGAGTAGCAAAGCGGCGAGTTTCGTCTAGTATTTCTAAGTAGAGAAGTCGTTCTTCTTCGGGTAAAGTATTCAACAACAATTCAACAACTAGTTTGAGAAAATGTATTTCACATTCAATCGGAAGGGTAGCATCCAGACCGTAAACAAGTTGAAATGGAGTGAATCCGGTCGCATCCTTTACTGAGGTTCGGTATGCCCAAAGAGCCAAGAACAACATGAGATTCCAGTTTGATTTGTGCATCCTAATTGTACGTTGAAGCATAGTGACAAGAAATTTGTTCACGGCTTCACCCTGGCCATTGGCCCGAGGATAGTATGGCGTTGAGATGTCGTGACGCATACCCAACTTTGAAGTCAACTCCGCCACCATGTAATGCTGAAAATGGGAACCATGATCGATAAAAATGGCTTGAGGGATACCAAACCTAGAAATGACATGATTGAATAGGAATTGAGCTGTTGTCTTACCGTCAGTCGTAAGTGTAGGCATTGCTTCGGTTCATTTGGTGAAGTAGTCAATGGCTATGATGATATAGGCATGCCACCCGGCCGAGTGAGGGTTACACATCATAAAATAGATGCCCCACTTCACAAAGGGACCAACGGCAATGAAAGGGTGGAGATGAGAAGGCGGTGCGCGCATCTTGTGTTGAGAGATCTGACAATCATGGCACTTACGAACAACAATTTTTACACCATTTTTTGGTCATATAACCTATTATCATTAAATGGACCCAAGTACACCATGTAAGACCAATTTTACCCTATGTAAAATTGCTTTCACTATGTGAAATAACTTAGTAAAACACCTTTATTAAGTTGTTTATGGTCTAAACAGGGAACCCCAAAAGGAAATAATAAACAAATCTATATTTGTTTATATTTCCTCAAGGAATAATTAGTTAAACATCAATTTAATTATTATTTCTGGTCATATTTAACCCAAAACAAGGAAATCAATTAAATAAATCCTTATTTATTTGATTATTCCCTAGGAATAAGTTATTTAGTCCTTATTTAAATAATATTCCTAGTTAAATTTGACTAAATCATTTATAAATAATTAAATAAATCATTATTTATTTAATTATATTTCCACCATTTTTTTAAAATAATAAATAAATCATTTATTTATTTATTATTTATAAATAAAGGATTTGACCCAAGTCAAAAATCCTTTTCCCTCCAATAAATATAATAAAATATTCCGAAAAGGTGGTTCTAGAATTTGGTTAATAATATTTTATTCATGCACCAAGTCCTAGAATACTCTAATATTTTGTTATAAATAGAAGGGTTTTCCCCTTCATTTGTCACCTTTTCATTGCATATTAGATCACTCTGGATCTATACTCTTGGTCTGACTTTGAGCCATTATCATTGTCACATTCTCCATTATTTGCTTTGTGAGCTCCCTTTGAGTTCTATGTTTGTCTGGGTTTTCTACACCAACAAGAGAGAGAAATTATAGATCTGAAGTGCCAAGGACTTTCAAGAACCCATCCCATTGAGGAGAATTGGAAACACCTTTCTTGTTTTCCTCTCAGGTGCCCTTTAATATAAAAAATTCTTTCAAAAATATTGTTCTTGTCTTGTCTATTGGATGCATGGAGCAAAATCTTATTTTTACTGCTTAATCTCTTTTCATGCATAGATCTGGATCTGTGCAGCTTTGTCTTGATCAAATAACTGCAGATTTGAAGATATTGGCGGCCATAATTGATGTTAGGGCTATTTGTTATGCGTAGCTAAAGTGGTCTTTTTCCGACAAAAGATTCATACTAACAACAATAATGCAGTCTTTGAAGAAGGTGGGCCAGAAATACCCAGCACAGAGAATTTTCTGTGCAGTAGCATAACCAGACATGTGATTGCCACAAGCCCCACTGTGATAGTCATTCAAAGCTTTCTCAGCTTCCTCGAGAGTCAAACACCGACAGAGAACGGAATCAACTCCGATGTGGTAGAGTGTATCTATGACTATATGATAGGGTTGTGATTGATGATGGATGTGTCGACAGACATCCTTCATCGATTCAAATCGGAAGGTAGAATTCTGAAGATATACGATGATATCACCATATCAAGGATCGAGGGTGCTGATTAGAAAAAGAGTGTCATCTGGAATGCGTTCCTCAGAACCAGACAGAGTGGAGTTGGAAGGGAGAGAACATATTAAATTGGCGAAGACTAATGATTTCTTCGACTTGGCAGTAGTGAACTCCAAATCGAACTCTTGGAGGATGACAATCCACTTCGAGTACTTACCCCCCAGCAATTGACGAGACAATATGTAGGTCATAGGGTTGCAGTCAGAAATCAAAATCACTGTATGCAATAGAATATAGTGATGAAAATGTTGAACAGCTTGAACAACATCCAACGCCAACTTCTCGACATGTGCATATCTCATTTCAGTATCGAGAAGGTTACGAGACATGTAATAAATGACATGCTCGTCACCATCATCATTGTCTTATACCAAAACCATGGTAATCGTACTGAATGCTACGACCAAGTAGAGGGAATAATCGTGATGATAATTCAAAGGATGCAATAGAGGAGCATTGATAAGCAACGTCTTCAGTGCATCGAAGGACTTCTGGGTGATCTCATCCCAAAGGAACGGGACACCCTACTTCAGTAATCGCGTAAATCCTTTAGCCACTTCGGCATAGTTAGGTATAAAATGACGTAAGAAATTAGCCTTTCCCTGCAGGCTCTACAGCTGATGTAATGAGGATGGAGAGGGGAGATTAACGATAGCTTTCACTGATCCAGGTGGATATTGGTGGCCGCCCACCTATTTCATTTGGACCCATGACATCAATTCTTGCACCTTTTCACTTCCAACAGCTTAATAATTTTAGCAGGTTTTTGGGTCCTGCATGCCCGAAGCCATTTTGGGGCATTAATGATCCAGCTGGATATTGGTGGCTGCCCACCTATTCCATTTGAACCCCTGCCATCAGTTCTTTCTGTTTTCAAGTTTCAACACAACTTACTATTTTTGATAGTTTTTTGGGTCTTGAACTTCCGGACCATTTTGAGGCCCTAAACGATGTTTTTTTGGGAAAAATGAGAGTGATGAAGACTACATTTCTTGCATCAAAAGTTGTACTCCTCGAATATATCTTTCTAATGAGCTATTGAGTGCATCAAACGGAGATCGTATGCCAAAGTTACGTCCTTGGGAAGTTGAAACTCCAATTTACCCAAACGAGGCCCATAGTTTTGGCGCTTCATCTCCTAGGGTTAGGTTTTTGGACGTTTAGAGTTATCCATTGTTTCTCAATATTAAATAGGCCCTTGAGCCTCATTGTAACACAATTCAAAGGTCTGTAGCCGCCACATTTCTTCTAAGAGATATGCTACCAGCACCCTAGCTATTTTTATTTCCATTATGTTTGTAATCATATTTCAGTAATTTGTTATTAATAAAATGAAGTATTGTTTCCTCTGCATCTCTGTGTTTATGTCTATTTCTATATTTTATTGCATTCCTGCATAAATCCGGATCACTTGGGACTATAAGAGTCACCAACTTCAGGAACATGAGTAGTGGAGGTGCAGTGAATATTGTTTCTGTTAGTGTCAATCTATACAACTTGTCACCAGTGATCAAATGGGCTCTTATCATGTCCGGTTAGGGTCTCATAGTCAAATTTTTGTCATTTCATTAGGTTTTCAAGTAAAAAAATGGTCACTGGGTATTAGTTCTAGGACTATTTCCACTCCTTCCAAAATTTTCACATGTTGGTCCTTGTCATCACTTAGCTGAGTGTATCATAATTCAAAGATAATCATCATCATTCCAATCATCACCATCATGATTTCATTCAGTTCAATGTCTCCATTAAGCCATTAGGGTTTCAAGGTCACCAAATCTGTCATTTCATGCATAAAATCCAGCAATTGGAGGAGTGGGAATATGCAAGTTTCTTCAATAAAGTTTGATTTCAAAATGTAATTGATTGTTTCTATTTTGTAATAAGTTCCTATTTTCCTAAACCTTCAATTCAAGGTTTCAAAAGGCTACAAAGTTCCAAAGGTTACAAATTTCAAAAAATGCAAGTGATTCTTGGAAAAGGACATGTGGGGCCCATCCTCACTCAAAGCAAGTCAATTCAGTTTATAGAAAGGCCAAAAAGACAAAGGAGATATTTAATTTTCACTTACCTATCCTATAATCGAGCTCTCCTCTCCCATTGACAAAAAAGTTAGTGTTTTGCCTCTCATAGGCCATTTCCACCATTTCGTTGCACATACAGCCAAGGCACTATGCACAGGGCCAAGGTGATCCGGATTTATGCAGGAACACAATAAAATACAGAAATAGACATAAACACAGAGATGTGTAGAAATTATATACAAGATGCATGTATATATCCAAATTCTCCTGATCTAACAATATTTATCTTCTTTCTAAATAGCAATACAAACAATCGCACATAACACAGTTGTTTAACGGGAAAGCTTGAAGCTGAAAATCCCAACTATCATATATTATGTATCATGGAGATCATGTAACAATCTCATACAAATATTAGTACATCAAGCTCTCAGTACAATCAATCGTCACACACTAATCAGAAGAAATTTGCAAATCCATGCATTGATTTCTTGCCCCCTGATAACTTGCCTCCACTGTGCAATCCCTGCTATAGAAGACCCCTGAATGAATTCGAATCTACCTTGCTTGCACTGCGCAATCCTCATTAGCATCTCCAATGTGTGTGTGGTGCAGTCAATGCATCACTATAGTCACAACGGATAATCCATCTTGCCCTTTCACCTATCTCTCCACTGGGTCTCCATTGGAACTGACATGCACTGTAGTTAACTACTGTATTTGTTCAGTTGATTAATGAGTTATTATTTGTGAATTAATTCACTTAACTCTCGCTAGTGTATGATTCAGTTAGACTAGATACAACTAGCTCAACTGAGTTTAACTCCATTAACTGAGTTAAACTGAATAATAACTCCATGAACTACTCTTCCAACTCTGTGATAACTTTACCACTTCAGTTCTAACCGAGTCCTCCATGCATGAACCACCAGTAAACCCTAGGAATTGTGTAATTCCTTTAGCCCACTGATTTTCCAAATCTGTACACTGAAATTAAGTGCTCCAATAGAATAAGTTGATATTTAGAGTCCGATTATTATTAAGAGCTAATAATAATTAACACGTCTATTTTTAGATTGACGATCTATAAGCAGACTTTGCCCAATATTCTAAAAATAGAATTTCATCTATTTTTCCAACTTGACCAACCATCCACAAATAGCATCCTGCAACTTCTAAAATATGATCACCATGTCTAAAAATAGACTTACACCTAAAAATAGCCTGTGGGCCCACTTAGTGAAGGTGACTGATTTTCACTAAGCTTCATCATCTTGTTGAATCTCAACGCTCCCTCTCAATAAGATAGGGATTATCCTTCACCCCGATCCTGCCTCTATGGTATTCGAATTTGCTCCTAGAGAGCGCCTTCGTTAGAATATCTGCGTCCTGATCTTCTGTAGGAATGTATTGAAGCAACATGATCTTCCGTTGCACACAATATTTGATATGATGATACTGGATATCAATATGTTTAGATCTATCATGAAACACATGATTAATAGATAGTTTAATGCAACTCTGATTATCACAATTTATCACTGTAGGATCCAAATGTGAACCGAACAAACTGACCAGGATCTTCCTCACCCAGATAGCCTCACATGCAGCTTGACTTGCTACCATGTATTCTGCTTCCGCTGAACTGAGTGCCATGGATCTTTGTTTCCTGTTGTACTAAGAAACTGCTGTAGATACGATACTGAAAACCCCTCCTGATGTGCTCTTTTTGTCTGTTGGGCTACCTGCCCAATCTGCATCTGTGAAGCCATGCATCTTCACCTCATCCGTTTGTCTGTACCATAAACCATACTCAGATGTGCCCCTGAGATACCTCAGGACATGCTTGCCTGCCTTCCAAAAGAGCTTGGTAGGATTAACCATCGCTTGTGAAAGCTAGTTCACCGCATAGCATATGCCCGATCTTGTATTAACTAAATATATGAGCGAACCCACCAACTGTTGATAAACAGTGGCATCCACTACCTCTGCCGATGTAGCATCCTCTTTCCTCCAATTTCCTGGAAGAGGAGTATCAATAGGCTTGCAGCCTTGCATGTGAAACTTCTCAAGTATCTCCCGAGCATATTTTCCTTGAGACACAAACAGTTCACCTTCCAGCTGCCATATTTCCAATCCAAGGAAATAATGAAGGAGGCCAAATCCTTCATCTCAAAATCCTTTGCAATATCTGCCTTGCATGAGTTTATCAACTGCTCATCACTCATTAGTATTAAATCATCAACATAAAGAACAATAATTAAAATCTTACCCTCCACCACAATTTGGTACAAGTTTGCATCCGCCTCACTCTTGGTCAAGCCAAGTCCAGTGAAATAGCTGTCGATCCGTGTGTACCAAGCACGAGGTGCTTGCTTCAGCCCATACAACGCTCTTTTGAGTCTGCACACATGCGACTCGCTGCTGAAGATCTCAAATCCTTCAGGCTGCCCAATGTACACCACTTGCTGAATGATCCCATTAAGGAATGCAGTCTTCACATCCATCTAATGAATTTGCCAACCCATCTGCGCTGAGAGAGTAAGGATGGTCCTTATGGAAGAATACTGTGCGACAATTGCAAAGTTTTCTTCATAATCAATCCCCTCGATCTGTGAGAAGCCTCTGGCAACAAATATTGCCTTATAATTCTCGACACTCCCATCAATTGCTTTCTTTACCTTGTATATCCATCTTGATCCTACTACTGATTTACCCACCGGCCTTGGAACAATCTCTATGCCCTGGCTGACAAATAGGTCTGTACTCCTCCTGGCATCTACCATGTAGTCACCTTCTTCAAAATAAGATGGCTCAATCACATACACTTGCTCATAAAGCCATGTATCGATGCGTCGGTGAGATGACTATCTTTGTACAGCCGCTGTGATGTAGGGACTCCTACATTCTATGCCGCATCAAGCTTCAGTCTCTCAGCTTCTGTGGTACGCTTTCTGCCTTGTCTGATGTTTGGTTTTGCATGAGTGGAATCCTCCACTCCATGAATCTCCTCCTGTGGCTGATCCACATCTAGAGGCTCATATTTGGGAACAAGAAGTTCCTCCTTTACATGCAAGTGTAGCTCCCTCTCAAGCGACAACTTCATGGCTTTCACCTCATTGAATTTTATATCCTGTCGCACCACAGTCATCCAACTGTCTAGCAAATACACACGATAATTATGGAGTGTTTCTATGTACCCCACAAATATCCCAACTTTTGTAGTTGGCTCCAGCTTCTTCCTGGAATCCTTTGTCACATGAATGTAAACAGATGAGCCAAAAATCTTCAAATGAGAAATGTCAGGCTTCTTACCAGTAAAATCTTCTTCAAGTGTACTCATGCCAAGTACTCTATGAGGACAACAGTTTTGCACATAAACCGCAGTGTTGCATGCTTCTGCCCACAAGTGCATCGGTAGGCCCTGGTCATGCAGCATTGCTCGTGCAGCACCCACGACCATTTTGTTCTTCCTCTTCGCGACCCCATTCTGTTGTGGGTTATGAGGCACTATGAGTTCTCTTCAAATTCCTTCTTTGCTACAAAAATCTTTGAATTCGCTCGAGATGTATTCACCACCATTATCGCTCCGTATAGCTTTCACTTGCTTCCCCGACTCCTTCTCCACCAATGCTTTAATCTCACAGAACTTTGAGAATGTTTTGCTCTTCTTCTACATGAAGAAGATCCAGCATCTACAAGAATAGTCATCAAAAAATATAACATAATACTTGTGTTTTGCTGTTGAAGCAACCGAGAAAGGTCCACACACGTCTGTGTGAATTCTCTCAAGGATCACCGAAGCACAGTTCTCCTTCTCATGAAAGGTGGTATTCACAAACTTACCCATAGTACATCCCTTGCACTGATCTGACTGCACAATATTACCCTTGGGAAGTCCAGTAGAAATCTGCTGCAAAATCTTCAAAGCACCATGGTGAAGATGACCCAATCTCCTGTGCCATAATTTACCCTCATCCTGACTCACCACTTCTTCTGCTTTGCCCATCATTGCAGCGTAGCCATTTACCTCCAGCTTGTAGAGTTTCTTAACTCGAATCCCTATCCTCTTGGTTTGACCTGTTGTTTTATGTTGCAAGAAAGATTTTCCATTGCTAAAAACAGTGTCATAACCTTTGTCTTCCAACATTGCGACCGAGACCAAGTTCTTCTTCAGACCTGGAACATGCATAACATATTTCAACATAAATGGATTACCTAACTCCCTCTCAAAGGTAATGGTCCCAATGCCATTCACATTGTATCGATCATCGTCGCCCATCTCTATATGCATTTGAAGGTCCTTCTCCTCCAAGTCACTAAACAACTCCTTGTCTCCCGTCATATGGAAAGATGCACCACTATCAAGATACCACACCGATCCAATTGAGCTTGAAACCAAGCATGTGATAAAAGAGAAATCAAGTTCAAATTGTGAGGCTAAGGCCTCTCCATTTGTAGCTCCAGCAACCTTCTCGTTCTTCTTCTTCTATGGGCAGTTAGTGGCGAAATGCCCATGTTCGTGACAGTGAAAACACTTCACCTTGGACAAATCCTACTTCTTGCCTTTAGCTTCAGATTTTGAAGAAAATTTCTTCCCCTTCCCTTTCCTTGCTTTGGTAGCTAAAGTGCAATTCTCTTCATCTTCATTCTTCGATGAAGAGCCATCCCTGGTACTTTGCCTTATCTCCTCCTGCACAAGATCCGACCAAATTCGCTCCCATCCCAGTAGTTTCTCTAGTCCATTGACAGAGTCTTCGTAGCTATGTAAAATATTTGGAAGCCCAAGGAGAGCCAAGATCACCAAGTCTTCATCGTCAACAGTAATCCCCACACTTCCTAGTTCATCCCTACAGTGGAAAAAATTCTTGAGATATTTTGGAATACTGTCGCCCTTCTCCATTTTTATTTTTCTGAGCTTATCTTTCGGCGCCAACTTCCTCTGGTCACTACTGCTTTGGAACAAATCTGTTAAAGCCTTCTGCATTGAAAATGGAGTGGCTTTCCCATGAAGGCTAGACACAATATGGTCCTTCACACCTTCCAATAGAATTCTTCTTGTCTTTACTACCTTCTTTTGCCATGCGTCAAGTAATGCAGCATCGCTAGATCTCGGCTTAGGAACATTGCTATCGATGAACTCCTTCAGTCCATTATCTTCCAGCATCGCCTCCATCCTATCCTTCCAGGCTATGTAATTAGAGCTCCCATCAAGGGAATACTCCAATCGCAACCCATTGAAAGACATTTCAATGTATACTCAACTGTCTTACCAAGAATTTTCTGCAGCAAATTCGAATTGTCCACCAGCACAAACTCAACAATTCTTCACAATAACAATATTCAAGAATTAACACTGCTCTGATACCATGTAGAAATTATATACAAGATGCATGTATATATCCAGATTCTCCTTATCTAACAATATTTATCTTCTTGCTAAATACAGAATCCTTCCATTGTTAATATTTTGCGGAAATTTAAACTCAATTGCAAACACATGAAGCAATAAAAACAATCACACATAACAAAATTGTTTAACGGGAAAGCCTGAAGCTGAAAACCTCAACTATCATATATTATGTATCATGGAGATCATGTAACAATCTCATACAAATCTTAGTACATCAAGCTCTCAGTACAATCAATCGTCACACACTAATCAGAAGAAATTTGCAAATCCATGCACTGATTTCTTGCCACCTGTTAGCCTGCCTCCACTGCGCAATCCCTATTGAAGAAGACCCCTGAATGAATTCAAATCTACCTTGCTTGCACTGCACAATCCTCATTGGCATCTCCAATGTGTGTGTGGTACAGTCAATGGATCGCTATAGTCACAACAGATAGTCCATCTTGCCCTTTCACCTATCTCTCCATTGGGTCTCCACTAGAACTGACATGCACTATAGTTAACTGCTGTATTTGTTCAATTGATTAATGATTTATTATTTGTGAATTAATTAACTAATTAATTCACTTAACTCTCACTAGTGTATCATTCAGTTAGACTAGATACAACTAGCTCAACTGAGTTTAACTCCATTAACTAAGTTTAACTGAATAACAACTCCATGAACTACTCTTCCAACTCTGTCATAACTTTGCCACTTAATTTCTAACTGAGTCCTCCATGCATGAACCACCAGTAAACCCTAGGAATTGCGTAATTCCTTCAGCCCACTGATTTGCCAAATCTGTACACTGAAATTAAGTGCTCCAAGAGAATAAGTTGATATTTAGAGTCTGATTATTATTAAGAGCTAATAATAATCGACACTTCTATTTTTAGATCAACGATCCATAAATATACTTCACCCAATATTCTAAAAATATAATTTCATCTATTTTTCCAACTTGACCAACCATCCACAAATAACAGCCTGCAACTTCTAAAATATGATCACCATGTCTAAAAATAGAATTACAACTAAAAATAGCCTACGGGCCCACTTAGTGAAGGTGACTGATTTTCACTAAGTTTCATCATCTTGTTGAATCTCAACAAGATGCAATGGAAACAATACTTCATTTCAATAATATCAAATGACTGAAATATGCTTACAAACATAATGAAAATAAAATAGCTAGGGCACTCGTAGCTTATCTCTAAGAAGAGATGTGGTGGTTACATGCCGCTGAACTGTGTTACAGTGAGGCTCGAGGGCCTATTTATTATTGAGAAACATTGGATAACTCTAAACGTCCAAAAACCTAACCCTAGGAGATCAAGCGCCAAAACTATGGGCCCCGTTTGTGTAAATTGGTGTTTCAACTTCCTGGGGACGTAACTTCGGTATACAATCTCCATTTGACACGTATCATACCTCGTTAGAAAGATCTATTCAAGGATTGCAACTTTTGATGTGAGAAACATCGTTCCATGGACCCATGTTACTCTCGATTTTAACAAAAAAATGTTGTTTAGGGCCTCAAAACGGCTCCGGAAGTTCAGGACCCGAAAAATTGCTAAAAATAGTAAGTTGTACTGCAACTTAAAAGCTGAAAGAACTGATGGTGGGGGTTTAAATGGAATAGGTTGGTATCCACCAATACCCACCTGGATCATTAAGGCCCCAAAACATCTCCAGGAGTGCAGAACCCGAAAACCTGCTAAAAATAGTAAATTGTGCTGAATGTCAAAAGCTACAAGAATTGATGGTGCGAGTCCAAATGGATTAGGTGGGTGGCCATCGACATCCACCTGGATCATTCCTCTCTCCTTAGGAAGCAATGGTCTCCATTGCGTTGAGATCCTCCATGAGATGAGGCAAATTTTGTTGAACTGGGTATTACATTTGTCGAAGATATTATGGACCTGCGGGCGGACATGTTGGATGCGTTTAATACTTTTTGGTTTCTTTATCAGCCTCAGAAATTACATGTGTGTATTCTGTATGTGTAGTTGTAGGAGGTATGGCAACATCAGGCGGTGGTGCATCGGGGGTCAGATCTATGGAGTGCTTGTCTTGGCAGTGTAGAGGAACCTCTGTGAGTGAGGAGAAAATGTCCTCGTATTCCTCCATGAATTTTTCATCTGTTGCAATCGTGTGGGGGAGCCCTATTTCGAGGTTGTGGCTAAAATATTCTTCTTTCCATATGAGTGATTTATAAGGAAAATAAATTTCCTGGTTTGGGAAACAATCTTACTACATTGTTTTGCAGTAGTCAAAGAGAAGACAGGAGGCGGTACTACCTCCGGTATCCTGTACAAGTTATTTCCCAAAGTAATAATAATAGCTCGAGGCCTAGACTCACACATATCATGTCCCCTCCACAAGTATGGTTGGCCCAATAATACATCAGCTACATCAAGAGGAGCAACATCACATAATACCTCATCCATGAATGGCTTGATGTTGTACGGAAGGCGACACTGTTGGCGGATGCGAATATCTCTCCCTGGGTGAAGCCACCTGATGGAATACGGTTGTGGGTGTGCTATGGTCGGTAGGCCGAGCCGCTTCATGACCTATATTGAAATGAGGTTCTTTTGGCTTCTGCTATCGACAAGGAATTGCAGTGGAGAACCCTTCACCCACATCTGCGAATGGAAGAGGCACTCTCCCTCCTCTGGATCCTCCCTCTAATCTTGGTGGTGGAAATAATGGCACTGAGATCCGCATCAATGATTTTCTTCCCTTTGTCATTTTCTTTGTCTGGTTTTGACTCAGGATCAAAAAATGCATCTGATTCAGGTGCCTTTATTTCTGCCACCAACTACTGTTTGGCCCGACACTCATTTGTGCTATGAGTGGGTTTGTTATGAAATTCACACCACTTCCCCGTGTCCTTATTTGGATTTGTGGTGTTGTTCTGATTCGCCCCGCTTTGGTCTTTCCCCTTTTTCTACGGTTCGGGGGCACATTTCCCTGGCTCCAGATTCGCAGATCCAAAGTCTCGCTTCTTCTGCTAAAATTTCTGCTCGATCTTGGCGGCATAGCGATATGCTGTGCCAAGTGATGTAATTTCGAGGAAATCCATTTCCTCTTGAATGTGTTTGTGAAAACATCCATGGTACTTGAGCACCAAATGTCTCTCTGAATCTTTAATACCCAACTTTGTGTGCAACGTATGGAATAAATTCATCAGTTCGTGCACATCGGGTCTTGAACTTCCGGAGCCATTTTGAGGCCCTAAATGATGTTTTTTGGGAAAACCGAAGCAACCAAGCTATCTATCAAAAGTTGTACTCCTTGGATAGATATTTCTAACGAGCTATTGAGCGCATCAAACGGAGATTGTATGTGAAATTTATGTCCCTGGGAAGTTGAAACACCAGTTTACCCAATAGTTTTGGCGCTTCATCTTCTAGGGTTAGATTTTTGGACGTTTGGAGTTATCCATTGTTTCTCAATAATAAATAGGCTCTTGAGCCTCATTGTAACACAGTTTAGAGGTCTGTAGCCGCCACATCTCTTCTCAGAGATATGCTACCAGCACCCTAGCTATTTTTATTTCCATCATGTGTGTAAGCATATTTCAGTCATTTGTTATTACTAAAATGAAGTATTCTTTCCACCGCATCCCTGTGTTTATCTCTATTTCTATATTCTATTGCGTTCCTGCATAAATTTGAATCATCAACTTTGAGTGGATTTAGACGAATCCCGTCTTTGGAAATGGTAAAATCTAAGAGTCTACCGGAGTCAACGCAGAAGATGCACTTATACGGATTCAGCCGGATGTTATAACATCGACAACAAAGAAAAATATGACGGAGATGATCAGGATGGTCTTTACGCTTAGCTGAATGAGCTGACAGGTCATCCAGATAAGGCTGAACAATGTGCTTGATATCCTAGAAATCATATGACAATTCTTGCTGAAACGTGGCCCCACCATTTTTCAGACCGAAAGGGAGCTTTTTATAAGTGAAAGTACCCCAAGGACAAATAAAGGCGGTCTTATGTTGATCATTCAGGAGAATTTTAATCTGGTTGTAGCTAGAAAATCCGTCCATAAGGGAAAAAATCTCACTCCCCGCACAATCATCAATGATTTGATCAATAAAGGGAGTAGGATAATTATCCTTAGGGTAGGCCCGGTTAATGTCACGGTAATCAACACAGACATGAATGGTACCCTGTTTCTTATCTACAGGGACAATATTGGAAACCCATTATGTCAAGGGAATCAGATAGATAAAACCAGCTTTGAGAAGTTTTTCGACTTCTCCCTTAATAGCGGTAGCCTTTCTAGGGTGCACAGGATGAAGCCGCTGGTGAGCAGGCTTCACACTAGGATAGGTAGGAATCTCATGCACCACTATACTTGGATCAATGCCGAGCATCTCTTCGTAAGACCATGCAAAGACGTCTCAAAACTTGTGGAAAAGGCTAGTATAGACCTGAACTTCATCCGAAGATTAGGTCACCCCAATATGGATGTTCTTGACAATTCCTGGTTTGACAGAAATATCGATAGGCATCATTTGTGTGATATTACTCAAGTTACCGTCTGTAAAAAATTCGTGTGTCAGAATATGCGTTTGAAGCGGAGGAGAAGGAACCTGAGAAGCAAACCCCTCAGGACACGTAGACATGACCTCGAGGCCAGGCATGAACGAGGAACGATGATGACTATCATCCCAGGGGGGGATCCTCGTGAGACATAGTTTCCACGATGGCCTCATCGGAGGGAAATATCTCTTTCAAAGGATCGGGCAAATCCGAATCATCGAGCAAAGGGGATTGAGAATAAGTATCAAGAGACATGCCCAAAGGAGCATAATCAGGAGGCGGAGGATCCGAAGCTGAAATAAGCTCATAGTAATTAATCTCGATTGGACTTAATGACATCAAATCTCCAAATGAATCGATCTGCTCAGGCGAATGGATGATCCACAGATCGTCGGACCTGGAGATCATATTAACCTAAACAATGTTGGGTGGAGGAAGAGGAAAAATACCCATGAGGGCAGGATCTTTGAAGAGACCCGACCCTATGCTCTCGTAAGGCGTAGGAATTTGATCTATGTACGGAATGTTGTTCTCGGAAGAAGAAGTGAAGAATGACAACTGATCAACAGTAACAATATTTCCTTCGTGCAGAAATTTCAAAACATGAAAGAGAGTGGACGAAATGCACAACATGGTGTGAGTCCAACTGTGACCGAGGAGAAGATTGTAATTGAGCTTGGCATCAACTACTTCAACCTCGATGTTGATTGTCTTCCCTTCCACAGTAATCGACAAGCTAGCGAGAACACCAAGAGGTTTAGAATCCCTTCCATCAAATGCTTCTAGAGCATTTGGAGATGAATTCAGAGTTGGAGAACCAATGGCTTTCTAGCAGGTAGATGACATGACGCATGTAGACGCACCCTTGTCCACGACCACTTGATGGATATTCAGTCCATTAATGCCAACTTTTATGATGAGTGCAAGCTGGTGAGGGAGACGTGGGACGAAATTTTCCAGGTCGAAAGTGATAAGGCTTGAATCAGCAGGATCAACCCCACCGATGGAAAATAGCAAAGCCTTCCGTTGAGACAGACAACTCTAAATCACTTCTAATGTAGACATTACAGATGGTGCCTGAGCCAAATCCTTAACAATACTGTAGTGTTGAGAAGCACGAGCGTTAGGATTGTAAGAAGACTTACGGAGTACACCTTTGGAAGGTGGTCGTACAACGGGATCAAGACTGGGCCTTTCAATCTGAAGAGGGCCAGAAAGAAACGGAGGAGGAGGACCATCAACGATCTCTTTCCCTGCTGTCTGACGCAGTTCGGTATAATATTTCGACAGGTAGCTATAGAAATGGATGCAGAATGATTCATCATGAAAACTTGAGAGCCAAATGGGGCAGAGGACTGAGGTTGCTCTACCAGCTGGGTTTGATGTGATGGAAATGGTTCTTTGAGAACAACTGGAGTTCCTTGGGTGACTTTGAGCAATCGACTCACTTCGGCCCGTCAAGTATAGTCCTTGGTGTAGTGCTCTTCATCACATATCATGCAAGGATACTTTGGTTTACGATGTGAACCATCATCAACACGAGATTTCTGAGAATCCTGTTTTGGGGTATCAATTTTGGCCTTACCTTTACCCTTCTTTTTACCTTTGGAAGTTTTATCTGCTGGATTGGCCTGAACAACATTGACTTCCACAGTTTTACCAGAATTTGGGATTGGCTGAGAAGCAGTATCATTGGAAGGAGTGGATTTTTTATTCCCAGAGTTTGGAGGAGAAGACTTCCGAGAAGTCTAAGACATGGAATTGATGATACCATCGACAGATGGTGTCGTCAGTGCTTTGGAAGTTCCAGGTCTAGGCGCATCAGGCAAGAGATCATACAACGTGTCGAACTGAGAGTACACAAGATCAAGGTACTGGGCACGAGAAATGGCTTATTTCTCAGTGATGCATTCCCCCATAGCAATGTCCTTAGCAATAGGACTAATGAAGGAGGTAGTAAACCAATTAGTTAGGAGTTGATCAGGAATCTCAAACTTGATCAAACGAAGATGCCGCCTCCATTCATGAATGTGATCTGAGATATGAGTAGCTCGATCTTGCTTCAAGGATGTGAGGAGGTGCGTCCCGGTTTCATATCGAACCGGTAACTGAAAGTGCATGAGAAACACCATCGATAAAGAATTGAAATCCTGAAAGATGCCATGAGATAACTCGATGTACCACTTGGCAGTGACACCAGTAAGAGTCCGTTGGAAAAGGAAAAGTCAGATGGAATCGTCAACCCAAGAGTTAGAGGAGCACCAAAGATGGCATGACATAATATGAGCTTGGGGGTCTTCTCTAGACTTGACCTCAAACTTGGGACAATCACCAAGAATTTTGGTTGGAACTGGAGGCCAATACAAGTTATGAAGGATTGGATCGTTTATCAACTTTGACACATCTGGCAGTTCCAACGTTGCGAGAAACGGTAATTGAGGATTAAAAGGCATTAGAGGTCGTTGATAAAGACCCGTGTTAGCATTCCACCTAGGTTGAGAGAAATTCTGCCCCCATATGTTTTGTCCCGGAGGATTATGTCCATAAGGGTTGTATGCTTGATAGTTCTGCCCATACTAGGGTTGAGGACTGGGATACTAATTCTGAGCATACCATTGAGGTCCTTGACGAGCAACATAGGGTTTCTGCTGCGGAATGTATGCATTGCCTTGAGGTGGATTATACACCATCTGAAATTGATTTTGAGGGTAATAAGTGAAACCTCAGGGCGCACTATATACTGCTTGAAATTAACCTTTTGGAGGGTAAGTAGCGCCTTGAGATTGAGCAGGTGGAACCGGTTGCTGAGTAGGTTGAACAGGTTGAACCGAATATTGAGTAGGTTGAACATGTTGAACTGGCTGCTGAACAGGTTGAGCAGTTTGAATCTACTGTTGAGTTTGGGCAGGCTGTCCTTGCGGAGTAGGTTGGCCTAGATATTGAGGGCCATCGGGTTGCCCTTGTGGAATAGGTTGGCCCGATGGTTGTGATCGACTAGGTTTCCCCTGAAAACCAGGTTGACCTGGAGCAGGACCATAGGGTTTTCCTTGTTGTACAAAAGCTTGGCCTTGCGGAACGTAAGGTTGTATCTGTTGCACAAAAGGTTGTCCCTTTGGTGGATACATTTCCCCCCCAAGAACATAATATGCTCCTGGTTGAAACTAAGGTTGACCAGATGGACTGTAGGGTTGTCCTTGTTGGACCAAAGGTTGTCCCTGTAAGGGTTTTCCTTGTGGACCGTAGGGTTTGTCCCTGTTGGACCAAAGGTTTTCCCTGTAAGGGTTGTCCTTGTAGGCCTGAGGGTTGTGCCTGTATTAATGGTCCTTGATGAGAAACGTCCTGATAGGGATCAACTGGAGGAAAATAAATAGCTTGATGCAGATCAATCAGAGGCATATATACAGGATTATCGTAGACATCATAATGATGGGGAGGATTTCCAGGAGCTTGTGGCTTCTGAGAACCCTAAGGTGCGGAACTCTGTGGTTGAGAATCAGGAGAGGGAGCATACCGTCGTTGAATATCCAACAGATATTCATCGACTGTATATGTAGAAACCATAGGCGTGGTATAAGTAGATGGAGTTTCCACAATGGGAGGTTGTGATCCACTCACGGCATGCCTAACATGCAATGTGGGATTGATAAAGATAGACCTGCGACCAACAGTACACCCTGATGATGGAGTCGTGCTAACAACTGGTGCAGATGAAGCTACACAAACGATAGGTCAGACCGGGATATATGTAACAGTGTCGGACGAGATGGGTGTCGAGGGAGACATTCCTAATGTAGGAAAAACCGAGCTTTCAGTGGGAGCCACTGTACTAGATTATGCAACAGATGCGACGCCAGAAATGATCTGACCCAAAGTACGATAACTGGGTGGAAGAGACACCGATTTGGGGGAAGGTTGACTAGAGATATACGGGAACTCTTCTGGGAAAAGCTGATATTTTCCTGTAGAAGCATGCAACTCTTCACTGCCAACAGGACTAGAAGAATCCATATCTGACGAGGTCGTAAGATCGTCAAAAAGATGACGAAGACTAGGAGGTATAACAACAGCTAATAATGGAGACCCCGAAGTGATATGGGGGAATTCTTCCTCGCTCCCAAAACCAGACCAAGCACCAGACCAAGCACCCTGAGGTGGCCAATTGAATTCAAACGACCCTTCAGGAGGAGATCGGGTAGCGAGAGGTAAAACACTCGAGATAATAGGCTGTGCAAACTCGGCAGAACTAGTGGACTGAGGTGTTTCCAAAGAAACGTTAAGAAAAGGACTACCACTAAGAGGCAGTGAAGAAGACGATGAAACTAGTGGTTCCACCACTGTGACAATATTTAAACACATGAAGAAAAACAAGAGAGATTATTCGAGGCTTCAAGATCAAACTCTAAGGAACTACAAAAACAAGCCAAGAAGAAAACTTTTAACGGGTGTGCGATTGTAGGAAGTTAATTTTATGACATTGAAACAAAACTTTGCTGCTTCATGTTTTAAGAGTCTAGAAACAGGCAAAAGATAACTCTAGTCACTTTCAATATTGAACGAGTGTGAAATGACAAGGGCTCGATGATATTTTCCTTTTTAAAGAGTCACGAAAAGATCAAAATGACTACTCAAGTAATCTAAGCAAGAGGGTGTACCAAGTTTTCGTGAACTTCTAGATACACCTTGGTGATCAAATGAAAGAGAAATGACCAAGGACTTGACGTATGTGCAGGTAGTCTCCCCAAATTCTATGTTCGGTGTATCATGGTTACAGGGCGACAGACTCGACTTCCTGTGGATAAAGGATTTGAACCTATGAGGGTCTCCCTTTATATACATGACGGTATGGGGAGCACAAGTGCGTACTAGCGCTGTCTAAATCCAGGTGGCGAACGACAACTACTAGGTTTAATGACGTTGGAACACGTCACTAGCCTAGACCTCTAAAATATTTATGTTAGGTTCCAATTCTTCCTTAGATTGATTGAATTGATTTTAAGGTTGATTTTGAATTAATGCTTCAGTTTCAAAGCCCTACCGAATGTGATCTCGAATTCCTAAATGCACACTACATGCAAAAGAACACTATTTCCGTTCGATGAATGCTAACTAAGAGAAGGATAGAGATCTTTAACAAAGTAGAAATCAATGAAAACACAAGAAGAAGTTCACTAATGCATCTAATACAACCAAACGAGAAACGAAAAACTCTTTCCTAGTTCACTAAGAGCTAGTTATGTAAAAAAACCTTTCATTTTCGATCCAAACGAAAGAATGCAATTTTTTTGTTTTTTAGATGAATGAAGCACATGATGCACTATTACACTAAAAAGAAAAATGAAAACTAGTTTTGAGCACTATGAATGTAAAGATCTAAAATGAATAAATCAAAAGCAATACAAACATTAAAACACACTCAAACCAATGATGCACTTTTTCAAGCAAACAAAAAGCTTTCAAAACGATCCAAACGAGCAATGTGACCTATGCTCGAAGCGACGAAATGGAGAGTTAAACGAAAACATAAGTGATCATTCAACAAGCCAAAGACATGAAGGATCAAGAAATACTAACACAATGGACCAACGAATTGAGATGAAAGAGATCAAAGTGACTCGAATTCAGCTCAGGAGGCTTAGTGAGGAGAAGGCCAAACAAACAACACAAGACCTAGAAACCCTAGGGCTACAAAAATTCACTGATGAGATAATGGAAAAACAACTAAGAAAAACTGAGACTACGGAGTCAAAACAATCCCAAAAGACCAATTGCAAGTCAAAGAAACAACCCAAAGCCAAGAACCACTGACCAAAGATTCAGAAATAAGGTCAAACCAAATCCTACAGGATTTTCTGCGACTTTCAGGCTGTAATTCACGCATAACAGGGGTTGGTGCACCTATAACAAAGGCAACAAGCTCCAATTGGTGCGATTGTTCAAAGAAAAAACGCGCCAAGCTGAAAAACTATGGGAAAAGGAGAAAACTACTGAGCAGAGGTCAATCTTTACACTCTAAAGCTGAACAGGAGGATTCAAAATAGTCAAGCAAGCCAAGTAAGGTAGAGAAACAATCAAACGACCAAAGTCGACTCGACAAGGCAAACTCTCAACAAACAACGAGATGAAAAACTCACATTGATCCTTAGTGGAGTCGCCAGCTTTTTGTGTAGTTAAATCCCCTCTGCGGACATAGATGATCCATCTAGCCGTAGGGTGGCTCTAGCAACAAGAGGACATGCAAATGTGTTGGTTCCTAGTTAACGAATGAAACAAGTTGGGATAGATTGTCCTACCTGTAGTCCAATGTGGTCGTTGTAGCTGCAGCGAACGTCTCATAGTCCTTGTCCTGACACGTCACGATCCTTCAACAATGGTATTCGGGTTCCTGTACAAAGATCAAAGGAAAAAAACATCATACAAGATAATAATTGCATTCATAACTAGCTAATCAGTCAAGGAATATTAAATGTATTGCATAATGTAAATCACATTGACATAAGGCGAGAACCAGAACATCAGTCACGTATATATTAAGAGAAAGAAAGAGATTACAGCCGGAGCCTTGACGTCGCAACCTCCTTCAGTGGATTCAGTCGAAGCGTGTCTCCAGCATTCGTCAGGGAATTTGGATGTAGCGAGGCAAAAGACTAAGCTCTCTCTTGACAAAGGTCTCCCTCTCTGCTCTATCTCAACAGCTATCAAAATGTTCAACAACTCCTCTTAAGCTATTCAGCTACAGTCGTTCAGCTAGCTGCATCAATGTGAGATACATTTATTTATAAAGGGAGAGGAGGAGGTTGGGATCCTTCAAATGGTGGAAGGGAGGCCTTATCCTTTGGGAGGTTCCCCCAAAAGGTGGAAATAAGAGGCCAAAGGAAGGTTTTCGTGGTTATGCAGTCAAACAACCCAAGTTGACTCGCTCACGAAGTAGTTAGCATTGAAACTTCACCTCTATATTTAAAAACATTCCAAAAACAGCTTGGTGTGGGTAGCTCACTAGGACAAAGCGCCAATTGGCGCGGGGCCTAGTGTTAATTTCCTTCATTTGTGTGAGGGCATAATGGCCTACCAGTGCCAACCCAAAAGCATGTGTTTTTGGTGGTCTGCTCATGGAAAAGTTAACAGAGGAAATGCCATCCTCATGGCAAGGGATGCAATGATACCTTTTGCAAGGCATGCCACTTCATATAAGTCACAAAATGGTCCTCCAATGTGCGGGATGGGGATTGCAGGGACGGTGACAAAATTCTGTGTAACAACTGATAACGATGAATAGAAGAAAACCTCCCTTCGCAGGAGATGTAATTCTTGACTGAGGTAATAACATGCTTCCACTCAGTTTTAAAACAAGAAATATGAGAAGTTGAATTCCATTTCATATGAGCATATTCGGGCTTAAGGTAAGAACTTACTTCTTCAGGTAGCGCTTTTCTTTTAAACCAATGTTCACTGGTTACAGAAGAATAGGTTGCACGGGCTATGATAGCCTCGGAAATGCTGAATGTTTTGCTGCCTAAGCTGACCTTTTCGCCATCGAAAGACTTAGCGAAAGCTTGAGCCAGTGCCACATTCTCCCCAAAAAACTTATGGAGGAATTTATACCAACCTGCAGATTTGAATTGTGATTTTTCCCTTGCATCCACAAATCTTATGTTAGTAGGCTCTGACCTATTTAAATTTCCTCCTTTCCCCATTTTCCGACAGTTAAAATGCTCACGAATACAATTGTTGAACTCTAGTTGCAGTGCTGTCCACGAAACCTAAAATTACTTGCTTTGAAACCTGAGACTGCTTGTTGGAGGATTGATTTTTGTTTACTTGTATCATACATAGAGGCCTCAGGTTGAGTGATCGCTGAGCACTCTTCTCTAATTTCGTGCCTGCAATTATGACAAGTAGTAATGACACGTTTTTGAAATGATTCAAAAGCCAGCGCCAAGTCATCCCACTAAGCTTCACACTTCCACCTTATCATTACATGTGCTTTCTTCCTTGTATAAATCTTAATGCAACGTGAAACTACATTTTAACATGCATTACATAAAAAACTGTGGTTCTTGGGCCCCACGACTTGGTGACCAATCAGAAGCAATCGCACATCGCAACTTTCTGTCTTATCACAAATCAGTTGCTCACAAATTTAACTCTACATTGATAACGTGTAAACCATAAACTATGCGATGTGCGATATGCGCTGGTAGAATCGCTGACACGTGCCCCTTTGCCTCATCGCATCGCATATCACTTACCATACCACGCGATTTCCTTAATGGTAAACTTTAAAACCTGTGATTTGCGAAATCGCTCCATTTTCACTTTAATCTCCACCATAGATCTGCGCCCCAGATCTGATGGTCTTCCTTGCTCACTCTTCATCACATCGCAACTTATATTGTTTAGTTTGTGATGTCATCTCAGCTGTCGGTCTCTTCCCCTTCAGTTCTGCGATTGGATCATGACTGTCTGCTCATCCTGCACGCGGTTCTTCTCCGTCGCTTCATTACTTACTCTAATTCGTGTCGAGATTCCTGCTTGTCTTAGGTGAAATAGCTACATGTTAGCAGCCTAGGTAAACAAACCATTAATTAATAATAATCCCCTTGGATCGAATAATAATTAATCTTAATTAAAAGAATAATTATATTCATAGCATAGGGGTTTTCAAATGATATTCAAATATGAATGATCCTTGCCTTTAAACATTCTCTACTGCTCCTATATACTCGATGAACAACTGTCTTTACCTCTATATTGAGATAACCAAAATCTCAGTGAAACATCTACACTTCTTACTGTGTGGAAGATATAACTTTCACTTCTGAGAAATAACTGCCCTTTATTGCCTTACTTGATTTTGGGACTCTTTTTCACCTTTGTTGGAAACGACTCAAACTTGGACATGGACTAGGAGATTAGAAAAATTTGGAAAAAGTGACACAATGGTGATTACACCATTAAAATTTTTAGTGCTAATAGGGCCCATGCCACATGGGTTCAAATTTTCCTGTCCCCAGCTTATCGTGAGCTTGGTCATACAAGAGGACTAAGTCTCCTTCTACAAAGGTACGAGGGGAAACCGTCTAGTCAAAATGGGCTTTGACCCACTTTTTCTGTGCTTCTATAACTAGAGCAACAAAGCGGCGAGTTTCATCTAACCTCTCCAAATATTGGAGACGTTCTTCCTCCAGCGAGGTGTTAGGCAGTAATTCAACAACTATCTTGAGAGAAGGGATTTCACATTCAATCGGAAGGGTAGCTTCCAGACCGTAAACAAGATGGAATGGGGTGAATCTGGTTGCATCCTTCACCGAGGTTCGGTAAGCCCAAAAAGTTGAAAACAACATGAGATTCTAATTAGACTTGTGCATCCCAATCGTATGCTGAAGCATGGTGATTAAAACCTTGTTCACGGCTTCAACTTGGCCATTGGCCTTGGGGTAGTACGACGTTGAGCTGTCGTGACACAGAACCAAATTAGTAGTCAACTCAGCCATCATATAATGGCGAAAGTGAGAGCCGTGATCGGTGACAATGGCTTGAGGGACACCAAACTTGGTAATCACATGATTGAAAAGAAATTGTGCAGCCGTCTTAAAATCAGCTGTGAGTGTAAGCATTACTTCGGACCATTTAGTGAAGTAGTCCATGACTACGATAATATAAGCATGCCCCCCCAGCCAAGTGAGGGTTACACATCATAAAACCGATGCCCCACTTCGCAAAGGGACCAACGGTAATGATGGGATGGAGGTGGGCGGGTGGCGCGCACTTCTTGCGCTGGTAAATCTAGCAATCGTGACATTTACGGACGATGACAATATAGTCTTTGAAAATGGTAGGCCAGAAATACCCAACACGAAAGATTTTTTGGGCTGCAGCATACCCATACATATGACTGCCACATGTTATAGAATGGCAATCATTGCGGAATTTTTCAGATTCCTCGAGGGTTAAACACTGGCGGAGAACAGAATTAGCTCCGATGCGGTATAGAGTATCTTTGAATATACGATAAGGTTGCGAATGATGACAGATACGTCGACGAGAATCCTTTGTCAACTCAGACCGGAAGGTGGAAGTCTGGAGATAGATGATGATATCACCGTACCATGGATCGAGGGTGCTAATGAGAAAAAGAGTATCGTTTGGAATGTGTTCCTCAGAACTAGAGGGAGAAGAGGCAGAAGGTAAAGTGCAAATCAAATCGGAAAAAACCAATGATTTCTTCAATTTGGCGGTAGTGAACTCCAAGTCGAACTCTTGGAGGATAACTATCCATTTTGAGTACTTACCCCCTAGAAATTGTCGAGTCAATATATAATTCATACGGTTGCAATCATAAATCACGGTTACTATGCAAAGTAAAATATAATGGCAAAAACATTGGACAACTTGCACAATGACCAATGCCAATTTCTTGACATGAGTATAATGCGTTTATGTATCGAGAATATTGCGGCTCAAATAATAAATGACGTGCTCATCAACATCGTTGTCATCTTGTACCAGAACAATGGAAATAGTGCTAAATGCAACAGCCAAATAGAGGGAATATTCGCGATGATAATTGGGTGGATGCAAAAGAGGAGCATTGATGAGCAATGTATTCAATGCATCAAAATATTTCTGGACAATCTCATCCCAAAGTAACGAGATGCCTTGATTAAGTAATCACGTGAATCCTTTGGCTACTTCAACATAATTTGGTATAAAACATCACAGGAAATTAGCTTTCCCTTACAAAATTTGCAACTGTTGTAAAGAGGAAGGGGAGGGGAGATTGACAACAGCTTCGACCTTAAGAGGGTCGAGACGAATTCCATCTTTAGAAACGATAAACCAAAGGAGTCTATTGGAATCGATGCAAAAGACACATTTATGTGTATTGAGCCGAATGTTATAGCGTCTACATTGAAGAAAGATTTGACGGAGATGATCCAGGTGGTCCTTACGCTTAGCAGAATGAGCCGGAAGGTCATCCAGGTAAGGTTGAACACTGCGCTGAATATCATGGAAAGCATATGAAATTGCTCGTTGAAATGTGGAACCAACATTCTTAAGGCCAAAAGGGAGCTTCTTGTATGTGAAGGTGCCCCATGGATAGATGAAGGTGGTCTGGTGTTGATCAACCAGTAGAATATTGATTTGGTTGTAGCTAGAGAACCCGTCCATAAGGGAAAAGATCTCGCTCCCAGCATAGTTGTCAATGATCGATTGATAAAAGGAGTGGGATAGTTATCCTTAGGACAAGCGCGATTGATGTCGCTGTAATCCACACAAACTCAAATAGTACCCTACTTTTTATCCTCAGGGACGATATTAGAAACCCAATCTATTAAGGGGATCGGATAAATGAAGCCAACTTTGAGAATTTTTTCAACTTCTACCTTTATGGCGGCTACCTTTCTAGGGTGCACAGGACGAACACGTTGGCGAACAAGCTTCACGTCAGGATAAGTAGGGATCTCGTGCATGAATATACTTGGATCGATGCCAGACATCTCTTCATAGGACCAAGTGAAAATGTCTCGAAACTCTCAGAAGAGACTAGCATAGACCTCGATCTCATCAGGAGAACAGGTCACCCCAATATGGATGTTCTCGACAATCCTTGGTTTAACGAAGATGTCAATAGGCATCGTTTGCATAATGTTCCCCATATTGCCTTCCGCAAAAAATTCATGTGTCAAGATGGGCATTTGAAGTGGATGGGAAGGAACTTGGGAAGCGAATTTCTCAAGGCAAGTAGACATGGCCCCAAGGCCAGGAATAAAGGAGGAAAAATGATGACTATCATCCCAAGGGAGATCGTTAAGAGACATGGTTTCCATGATGGCTTCATCAATGGGAAAAGTCTCATTAAAGGGATCAGGAGAATCCAAAGCGCCGAGCCAGGGGATTGATAATACGTGTCGAGAGACACACTCAAAGGAGTATGATTAGAGGGAGGAGGAGTTGAAGCTGAGATAGCTTCACGATAATCAATTTCTATTGGGCTTAAAGACATCATGTCACCAAACGAATCAAACTGCTCAGGCGAAGGGATGATCCACAGATTAGAAGACGTGGAGATCATGTTGACCTGAGCGGTGTTGGGCAGAGGAAATAAAAAAAGACCCATAAGGGTGGGATCTTTGAAAAGTCCTGACCCTATGATCTCATAAGGCATAGGAATATGATCTACATATGGAACATTTCTCTCGGAGTCGTGGAAGTAAAAAAGGATAACTGATCGACAATAATGTTCTTTCCTTTGTGCGGAAACCAAGAACACGAAAGAGAGTGGAGGGGACGTATAACATAGCGTGAGTCCAACTGTGACTGAGGAGAAGATTATAATTGAACTTGGCGTCAGTGACTTCAACCTCAACATGAACCGTTTTTTCTTCCAACGTGATAGGTAAGCTCGCGAGATTCCCTTTCGTCAAAAGGTTCTAAAGCGTTTGGATATTGATTGAGGGCTGGAGAACCAATGTCTTTCCAACATGCATAATACATGATGCAAGTAGATGCACCCTTGTCCACAACCGCTCGATGGATATTCTTTCCATTAATCCAAACTTAGATAATTAGTGCAAGCTGGTGAGGGAGACGTGGAACGAAATTTTCTAGATCAAAGGTGATAAGGCTTGAATCGGTGGGGTCCATCCCTCCGATAGCGGATAAAAAATCCTTTTGTTTTGATGGACAACTCTAAAGCACTTCCAATGCAGACATAGAGGATGACGCCTGAGCCAAATCCTCAACAATACTGTAATGCTAAGCGGCATGGGCATTTGGGTTATAGGAAGACTTACAGAGCACACCTTTAGAGGGTGGTCGTACAATAGGCTCAGGACTGGGCTTTTTAATATGAAGAGGGCTAGAAGCAGGTGGGGGAGGAGGACCATTTGCGATCTCTTTTCCTACTGCTTGACGTGGTTTGGTATAATCCTTCGATCTAGTAGTGATAGATATGGGTGTAGCACCATTCATCGTGAAAACCTAAGAGCCAAAAGGGGCGGAGGAATGAGGTTGCTCCACCATCTGGGTTTGTTGTGTTGGGAATGGTTCTTTAAGAACAATCAGAGTTCCTTGGGTGCCTTTGAGCAGTTGACTCACCTCGGCCCATCGTGGACAATCCTTGGTTTAATGCTCGTCATCACAAATAAGACAGGGATACTTCAGTTTGCATTTCGAACCATCATCAAAATTGGGTTTAGGAGGATCTTGTTTCGGGGTATTGGCTTTGGCCTTGATTTTCCCCTTTTTCTTACCTTTGGAAGCTTTATACACTGAGGTGGATTGGACAACATTCACTTCCGCAATATTATTGGGATTCAGAGGTGGATGAGAAGAACTATCAGTGGAAGAAGTAGATTTTTGCTTCGCAGGATTGGGAGAATAATTACGAGAAGTCTGAGACACAAAACCAATGATACCATCGACGGATGGTGTCGCCGGTGCTTTGGCAGTTCCATGTTGTGGAGCATCGGGTAAGAGTTCATACAACGTGCCGGATTGAGAGTACACGAGATTGAGGTACTGGGCATGAACGATGGCTTGTTCCTTAGTAACACATGCCCCCATAGCAATGTATTTAGCAATCAGACCGATAAAAGAGGTAGTGAACCAATCAGTCAGACGATGACGCCGCCTCCATTCATGAATATGATCGGAGATATGAGTAGCCCGATCCTGTTTCAATGATATTAGGAGGTGTGTTCCAGTTTCATAACAAACTGATAACTGAAAGTGCGTGAGAAATGACATGGCTAGAGAGTTGAAATCTTGAAAGATTCCACAGGAGAGTTCAATGTACCACTTTGCAATGACACCAGTAAGGGTCCTTTGGAAAAGACATAAACGAATCGAATCATCAACCCAGGAGTTAGAGGAGCACCATAGATGATATGTTATAACATGCGCCTGGGGGTCTTCTCTAGACTTGCCTTGAAATTTGGGACAATCACTAGGGATCTTGGTAGGAACTGGGGGCCAATATGGGTTATGAAGGATAGGATCATTCATTAACTTTGACACATCGGGAAGTTCCAACGTGACAAGGAATGACAATTGCAGATTGAAAGGCATTGCAGGCCTTTGATAGAGACCAATATTGGGGTTCCAACCAGGCCAAGAGATTCTGAGCCCATATGTTCTGTCCCGGAGGATTTTGTCCATAGGGGTTGTAATTTTGATAATTTTTCCCATAAACTGGTTGAGGACCAGGCTACTAATTTTGAGTGAACCATTGAGGTCTTGTTTGAGCAACATATGGATTTTGTTGCGGGATGTAAGCAACGCCTTGGGGTGGACCTTGTACCATCGAAGGTTGACCTTGAGGAATGAAAGGTGGGCCCTAGGGCTGCACGGGTTGTCCCTGGGGTGCAGGTTGACCCATATACTGAGGTTGAACAAGTTGTCCCTAGGGTGCAGGTTGACCTCAAGGAAGTGGACCAGGTTGCCCCTGAAGACTATGTTGACATGCAGGTTGAGACAAGCCATGTTTCCCCTGAAAACTAGGTTGTCTCGGCTGACCAGTGGAGGGTTGGCCTTGTTGCACAAGAGATGGGCTTTGCTGAATGTAAGGCTGGTTCGGTTGCACAAAGGTTGTCCTTGAGGTGGATAGGTTTTCCCATGAGGAGCATAAGGTGCTCCTTGTTGAACATAAGGTTGACTAACAGGACCATAGGGTTGTCCTTGTTGGACTATTATGAAACCAACTCCAAAAATAAAATAAAAGAGAGATCAATACCTTAGAAATCAGCCACTTCGAGGGGGCAACCTCCAATACATTACATAAATGAATAATTCTTGGATGATACAAATGAACAAAACCTAATTCTATATATAGGAGTCCATAGGGTCACAATATAATCCTAGCCGACCAAAAAATAATAATGTAAGGGCACAATAATAACAATATTAGGGTTACAGGGGTACAACAATAGCAATAAGGGGGTTAAATTAACAACAATAAGGGACTATACTAGTAATATAGGGACCTAACATGCCCATATCCTTAAAAAAAGTGTTTTCCTCAACGCTTGAGTAGCTTCAGATGCTTCTGTATAAAATTCTCATCCTCCCATGTAGAATCTTTAGTGGATAAGTTCTTCCATTTGATAAGATACTCTGAAATTGATCGATTTCGTAGTTGTCGAGTTCTTTTTTTTGTGACTGCTTCAGGTTCCAATATGATTTTTCCTTCTTCATCAAGTTCTGGAAATATTGTTTGAAATGGAAGCTGTCCCCTATTATAACCTTCTTTAAGCATGAAACATGGAAAACTGGATGCACTCGCGAAGAAGTAGGAAGCTCCAATTTGTATGCCATAGTACCAATATTTTGCAACACCTTGTAAGGACCATAGTACTTTGGCGATAATTTATTAGCCTTCTTAGCTTGCTTGAGGGACATTTGTTTGTATGGTTGTAGCTGTAAAAATACCCAGTCTCCTACATCAAAACTTCTCTCGCTGCGATGTTGATATGCCTGTTGTTTCATTCGATTTTGTGCCAAATTCAGGTTATCCTTTAAGAGTTGGATAACTTCTTGTTGATGCTCGATGTGATCTTACACTGCTTGAACCTTATAATTTTCTCTTAAAGAAGATGTGATGGACGATGGATGATATCCACAAAGTGCCATAAATGGGGTCATTTTTGCTGCAGTATGGAAGGAAGTTATACCGCCATTCAGCAAGAGGTAACCACTTGATCCATTTTGTTTGCTTACAAAATAGCGAAGATATCCTTCCAAACATTTATTCACTATCTCCATTTTACCATCAGATTGAGGATGATAAGATGAGCTATGACCTAGTTGAGTACCCAAACAAGAAAATAATTCCGTCCAAAATTTCCAGTAAAAATGGGATCTCTGTCACTTACAATAATCATTGGGTTTCCATGTAGCTTTTGAATTGTTTCCATAAATGCATCAACAACTGTACTTGCTTTAAATGGAAGTGATAATGCACAAAAGTGTGCATACTTGGTAATTCTATCAACTACCGCCATGATTACACTCTTTCCTTCAGACTTAGGTAAATCTGTGATAAAATCCATTGAAATATCCTCCCAACATTGACCTGGAATGGATAAAGGTTGTAGAAGACTCGGGGTCTTAATTGTCTCAACTTTATTTTGCTGGAAAACCAAACATTCCGCCAAAAAATTTTGAATATCATATTTAAGGCCATCCCAAAAAAAATATTTTTCACACTGTGGTAATTTTTAAAAAATCTTGAGTGTCCTCCTAAAGGAGAAGTGTGCAATTCCAAAAGAATCTTTTGTTTTAGTTGGGAATTCTTGCAAATATGTAAGCGATCTTTGTACCATAAGGAATCATTATTTCAACAAAATGTATCAGATGTACTAGGATCTTGCTGCAACTTTTGAATGAGTGTTCACACTTCTTCGTCCTTCTTCCATTCATCCCTTGCTTCGGTTATCCAATCTGGTTGGATAATAGAAATGGCACAAAGCAATGCTTCCACCTTTTCATCCTTTCTTGAGAGTGCATCTGAAACAACATTTAGCTTCCCTTTTTTGTAGATGATTTCAAAGTCATAACCCAACATCTTTGTGACCCATTTTTTTTTCTCTTTCGAAGATAGTCTTTTTTCCAAAAAGTGTTTAAGACTATCATGATTAGTTTTTACCTTGAAGTGTCTTCCCATTAGGTAAGTTCGCCATTTCTTTAGTGCATGTAGTATTGCCAACATTTCCTTATAAATATCTTTCTGTAAATACTTTCCTTTGATTGGACGACTTTCAAAAGCAATGGGTCTTCCTTCATGCATTAAAACAACACCAATTCCATTTCCTGAGGCATCACATTCCACCATAAAGGTTTTTGTGAAGTCTGGCATAGCTAAGACCGGTGCTAGGCACATTGCCTCTTTAAGATGTTCAAAGGCCTTAGTTGCTTCAGGAGTCCATGAAAATGCATCTTTCTTCAATAATGTTGTTAGAGGTGCTGCTATTCTCCCATAATTCTTAACAAACTTGCGATAATACCCTGTTAACCCGAGAAATCTCGCAACTGCTTTATGGTTGTGGGGACTTTCCATTCCTTAATGGCTTTAATTTTGTTAGGGTCTACTTTAACACCCTCGTGAGATACAATATGACCCAGATATTCCACCTCTTGTACTCCAAAGAAACATTTGGATTTTTTTGCATATAATTGTTTCTCCCGCAATAGTTTGAGCACCCTGTCAACATGTTCAACATGATCCTTCCAGGACCTGCTGTAGATTAGTATATCATCAAAAAATACTAGCACAAATTTTCTAAGGAAGGGTTTGAAAATGGAATTCATCAACCCTTGAAATGTAGAAGGTGCATTGGTAAGGCCAAAAGGCATGACCAAAACTTCATAATGACCCTCATGAGTTTGAAATGTTTTCAAAATATCTTCAGTCTTCATTCTAATTTGATGATATCCTGAACGAAGATCCAACTTGGTAAAATAATTTTATCCATGTAATTCATCCAATAATTCATCAATCACAGGAATGGGAAATTTATCTTTAATAGTGAGTTTATTGAGCTCCCTATAATTCGGACACATGCACCATGATCCATCCTTCTTATGCACCAATACTACTGGAGCAGAGAAAGAACTTTAACTAGGTTGAATTATACCCACCTCTAACATTTCTGCAATCATATGTTCAATTTCGCTCTTTTGGACATAAGGATATCTGTAAGGCCTGATGTTTGGAGGAACACTTCCTGGAATCAAATGAATAGCATGATCATGATCACGAATAGGTGGGAGTCCATTGGGAGTTTCAAACACCTTGAATGATTGTCCAAGAATTTTTGGAGATCTGGAGAAATAGATGATTTTGATGTTGGAACTTCTAGTGAGCATAATTGTGCAATTATGCCTCGTTGATATTTCTTCAGAAGTTTTTTCATGACATTAGAACTTATTATCTTTCCTGGCTTCCCTGAGATAGCCCGTGATTCGATTTCCTTTCCTTCCGAAATTTTTTTCATGAAAAGTTATTCAAAATTAAAAGCTACCATCCCCAAAGATCTTAACCATTGTACTCCTAGTACATCATCAACACCTCCCATTGGAATGGAAAGAATTGGACTATTCAATACATAGTCCCCCATGGTTATCTTGATATTATGAAATTTTCCAGAGCAATTTATAGTTCCTCCATTTGCAACCATCACTTGACATTCTAGTGTTGGGTATAGGAAATAAGTCAATTCCTTGGCTACCTTACAATGAATAAAATTATGGGTACTACTTGAATCAATCAACACTATTACCTTTTTCTTCTTGATATGTCCTTCTATATTGAGAGTTTGAGGAGTGGTAATTCCTGCCAATGCATTACACGATATGGTCAGACTCATTTCTTCTTCTTCTAGGGTTGGTTCCTAGTGTATATCCTCTTCTTTTGAATTTTCTTGTTCATTTTATTCCTCCTCTTCACAATATATGTAAAATAATTTCTTCTCAGCACACTTATGACCTTTAGTGTATTTGCTATCACAACTGTAGCAAAGCCGTTTTGCTATTTTTTCTTCCAATTGTTGTGGTGTCAACCTTGTAGGTTGTGGAAGTCTAGGAATAGCAACACTTCCATATTTATAGATGTTAGTGGTAGGCTTCCTTGTCGCTATAATTTTACATTCAATTTTTCTTGCCAACCTGAATGCCTTCTCCAATGAATCAGGTTCCCAAATGCGAACTTTACGTTGGATGCTATCCTTTAAAGTCCCTATGAAGACATTAATCCTTCAATGCCACGATGTCATTGTTTGGAGAAGTGAAACCCTAAAATCCAAAGCTCTGATACCAATTTTTATGAAACCAGCTCCAAAAATAGAAGAAAAGAGAGATCAAAGCCTTAGAAATTAGCCACTTCAAGGGGGAAACCTCCAATACATTACATAAATGAAAAATTCTTGGATGATACAAATGACCAAAACCTCTTTCTATACATAGGAGTCCATGGGGTCACAATATAATCCTAGCCGACCTAACAATAATAATGTAAGGGCATAATAATAACAATATTGGGGTCACAGGGGTACAACAATAACAATTAGGGGGTTACACTAACAACAATAAGGGATTATACTAGTAATATAGGGACCTAACATGGACCGAAAGTTGTCCTTGTGGACCGTAGGGTTGTCCCTGTAGGAACGTAAACTGGTTGGGTTTAACCAGTATCTGTGGCATTTGAACATACAATGGACTGTGTGGAACAGGCCCATGGTAATAGATGTGATTTCCATGCTCATCATAATAGTGCAGAGGATTAATGGGAGCTTAAACCTGCTGAGAACCCTGGGGAAGTAATTCTATTTTTGAATGGCCATCATATACTGATCGTACGTCAAACCTCCAAGAATCGGATTAGAGGAGATAGGTGCACTACCAATAGGTTGATGGATTCCTGATATGTGAGGCTGTGATCCACTCACAACGGGTCCATTAGACATTGCGGAAGCATAAGGAAGCATTCCATGTTGAAGATTGCAATAAGAAACAGTGAAGGAGGCATCTTGAAACATCTTTCCTGATCCTAGTTGGAAAGTGATCACCTAAACTAGGTGGGGGCCACACAGGTGATTTTTGTCACAAAGTCTATTTTTAGACATATGGATCATGTTCTATAAGTTGCGGGATGCTATTTATGGATGGTTGGTCAAGTTGGTAAAAATAGATGGACCTCTATTTTTAGACATTGGGAGGAATCTATTTTTAGACTGCCGGGCTAAAAATAGAACAGTCAAATATTATTAACCCTTAATAATATTTAGACTATAAACATTATCTTATCCTCTTGGAGCACTTCAGTTTGATGCTTGGATGTGGCACATGCAGCTGACAGAAGGAAATACGCTTTTCCTAAGGGTTAGTTGAGCTATTGCATTGTTGACTTCAGTTAGAACTCATGTGGCAGAGTTTGGTGGAGTTGATGAGACAGTTGGTGGAGTTGTGTTCGGTTTAACTTAGTTGAACTAGTTGTATTTAGTCTAAATGATAAATACACTAGTGATGAGTGGTGTGAATTAATTATTAATTAATTCACTAATTATTAACTCATAAATCAACTAAATAATACATCAGTTAACTGCAATGCATGGACAGTTCAGTGGAGACCAGTGTTAGAGGTGGGTGAAAGGGTGAGTTTACTATCAGATGTGACTACAACTGTGCATGGGATTTGCACACACATTGATTGAGATTGCCAATGAGAATTGCGTAGTACAAGCCAGTGGGATTTGAACTTGGATCTCATCATTATTCATCTTGTATTGCGCAGTAGAGGCAGGCAGACTTGTGGAGGAGATTTGAACCTGTGACTTGTTCATCTTCCGTGCTAGTTTGTGTGTAGCATGTGAGATAGTGCTGAGAGTTGTGAGAGATTTGTGCTATGTATTGTTACATGTTCTCTATCATTATAATATACAGATAGTTGGGGGTTTTCAGCTGTAAGCTTTCCCCATTACATACTGTGTTATATGTGTGCTTGATTATGTTTTAATGTGCGCATGCGACTGCTTCTATTTCTGCAAATTGATGATCAATTGTAGAAGAGGTTATGTATTATGCATGAAGCTTAAATAGTGTGTAATCATGATAATCTCGGTGAATGATTCAGCTATTATTCAAATTTCTACATTCCACTGACAACAAAAGATGACGACAACGACAAAATCACACTAGTGGATGGTGTGGAGGAAGCTACACAAACAGTGGGCTATGTTGGGATAGATGTAACCATCGTCGAAGAAATGGGAGTCAAAGAGGATGAACCTGACACAAATGAACCTATAGAAGAGGCTGATGTACTCGACCATAATGGATTCTGATACAAAGATGTAGCGCCAGAAATTAACTGACTCAACGAACGATAACCAGCCGGGAGAGTTAAAGGCTGTGAAGAAGGCTGACCCAAAACATAAGGAAAATTCTCTGGAGGAAACAGATATTATCCTGTAGAAACATAAGTCTCTTCACTATTAATAGGACTTGTGGCATCCATATTGGACGAAGACATGGTGTCGGCGAAAAGGCGATGGACAATGGCAAGTAAAGCATGCAAGAATGGTGACTCAAGCGGTTCTGAGGGTAGAGGGGGATCTTCCCTAAAAAAGGCCCAAGCATCCAGAGGTTTCCAATTGATATCAAATGGTTCCTCAGGAGGAGATCGAGTAGCCAGAGGTTGAATACTCAGAATAATAGCACGCTAGTAACCTAGAGTCCTAACAAACTAAGATGTCTTCGAAGAAACTTTAGGGGAAGGTTCTTCACTAAGAGGCAATGAATAGGACGACGAAACTGGTGGTTCCGTCATTGTGACTTTGTCTCAAAGAGAAGGAGAGAAAAAGAGAATCAATTCGAGGCTTTAACACCAATCACTAAGGAATTACCGATGAACAGGCCAAGAAAATAAATTTAATGGGTGTGTGATCGTGGGTAATTAATTTTATTACATTGAAACAAAACTCTACCTTTTAATTTTTTAAGAGTTGAGAAAAGGGAAAAAGGTGACTCTAGTCACTTTAAGTTTGGACGAGCCTGAAAGGACAAGTGCTCGATGATATTTTCAAATTTTAAAGAGTCATGGAAAGATCACCATGAATACTCAGGAACTCTAAGCAAGAGGGTGTACCAAGCTCCCGTGAACTGCAATATACACCTTGGTGGTTAAATGAAAGAGAAATTACCAAGGACTTAATGTACATGCATGCAGTCTCCCCGAATGATGTGTCCGGTGTATCACGGTTACAGGGCGGAAAAATCGACTTCCTATGGATAAAGGATTGCAACCTATGAGGGTCTCCCTTTATATACGCAACGGTACGGGGAGCACAAGTCCGTGCTAGTGTTGTCTAATTCCAGATGGTGAACAACAGATACTAAACGACGCTGGAACATGTCACTAGCCTAGACCTCGAAATATGAGAGTTAAGTTTCAATGCTTCCTTAGGTTGATTGAGTTCATTTTAAAGTTTATCTTGAAATTGTGTTTCAGTTTCAAGGCCTTACCGAATGTAATCTCAAATATCTAATGCATAACTATGTCAGCAAGAATATCATTTTGATTCGATGAAGAACTAGCTAAGAGAAGGATAGAGGTTCACAACAAAGCGACAATCAATCGAATGCAAAAATAAATTTTCCTAATGCTAGGAACACAACCAAGGCAGAAAACGAAAGGTTTATCTCTTGTTGTTCACTTTTAAATGAGAAAGCTACTAATGAAAAAGAGTACTTTTCACTTTCAAATAGAGAGAAAGAATGCAAATTTTGTTCTTTTTTGTGAATGAGAAGAAATAATGCAATGTTACACTAAAAGGAAAAAACACACACTATCTTTGAGCAACTCGAATGAAATGATCAAACACAAAGAGACCAATCCCAAAACGAATATTAAACACACTCAAAACCAGACAGGCATTCCTTCATGCAGAGAAAGAAATTTCAAATCTACTCAATGAGCAATGTGATCTATGCTCAAGGTGACAGATGAAGGGTCAAACGAACACCAATATGGCAGTTCGACGATCCTACAACACGTAGAATCGAAAGAAAAGACAAGGCAGTTAGACAATAATCCGAACAAACTGAAAGGCTAAACTGACTCATACACAGCTCGAAAGCTCAGCGGACATGTGGCCCAAAAAGTGATCAAAGATACCTAGAAACCGTAGGATGACGAAGCCACACCGATCAGATGCGAGACAATCAACTGAAGGGAACAAGACCAGGAAGTAAAAAACAATCCAAGTGGACTAATACAGGGAGGAAAAACCAAATTAGAGGGAAAGATGCACTGGAAAATTCAAGAAAGATGCCTAAATCCAAACCTACAGGATTCAATGCGATTGTTCAACAGTAATAAGCACTGAACAGGGGAAATCACACCCGAAACAAAGGCAACCCGCACCAATCGGTGCAACTGTCAGGAAAACAACAACGCGGAGTAAGGAAACCCAAGAAAAGAGAAAAGGCAGCTAAGAAAAGACCAGGCTTATCACTCTGAGAATAGGCGGGATAACTTGGAACAATCAAATAAGAAAAACAAGTAGAGAAATGGAAATATGACCAAAGTCAGACAGACACGCAAAAATCCAAGACGAATCAATGAGAGACGACAGACACTAAATCCCCAACGGAGTTGCCAACTTGTTGAGCAGGAAAATCCCCTCTGTGGATAAAGGCGATCCCTCTATCCCTAGGGTGAGTCTAGCAACAAGGGAACACGTTGGACTCCTAAATTCATAGCTTATAAATGAAATATGAACCAAAACAGATATCCTACCTTGGTCCAATTCTTTCGTCGTGGCACGCGGCAACGATCCTTCGATATTTGTCTTCACGCCTCACGCTCTGTGTTGGTGACGATATTCACGCGTCTGCACAAAGATCAAAGAAATGATGACATCATACAAGCATATACATTTATCTAAAACTATTCAGCTAGTCAAGGAGAGTTAAGCACTTTTCATATAAATGGAAACAATGTTGGAACCAAAAACCAATCATGTATTATTGATATATGGAAAAGAAGTTTACAACCTTATGTCTTGACGTTGCAGATCTACTTTGATGGGTTCAGTCGGGCGTGTCTCAAGCATTCATTCGGCATTTGACTCGATGATGTAATGGGATTAAACTCTCTTTCAACAATGGATTCTTGTCTTCTTTCTTCAACACACCAGCTATACTAATGACTGTTCAACTAGCTGAATCAATGTGAGGAGGAAGAATTTATAGGAGAGGAGGAGGTGGTTTGGGATCCCGCATAAGGTGGAGGATAGGTCTATCCCTTTGGGGAGTTGAAAAATTATAGGAACTAACAAGCCAAAGGGAGGAACTCGACGTGATTTAGTCGAACAAACCATGATGATTCCGCTCACGAAGCTGTTAAGCATGGAAGCTTCGTTTCTATTTTAAAAAACTTTCCAAAAGTAGCTCGACGCAGGTGTCCTTCTGAGACAGAGTGCCAAAGGGCGAGGGGCCTAGTGTTAATTTCTCCATGGGTGTGAGGCCATAAATGCCTACCTGTGCCGACCCAAAATCATATGCTTTGAAGGACTGCTTGAGGAATGAGCAACATAGAATATATTCTTAACATGCCAAGGGATGCAATGACATTTATGGCAATGTATGATAGTACACAAGGGTGACTGAAATGGTCCTCCAATGTTCGGGATGGGGATTGCAGGGACAATGATGAAATATTGTGTAACAATGACCCTTGAGAGAGTTCACTCAGACATGTGTGGACCATTCTCAATAGCTTCCACAACAAAACACATGTATTATGTGAATTTTGTTGATGATTTTTCAATAAAGTGTTGTATTTTCTTCATGCAGAAGAAATATCAAACGTTCTCCAAGTTTTGTGAGTTCAAGGCACTTGTCGAGAAATATACAGGGAAGAAGATGAAATCTCCGAGGAGCGAAAATGGTGGAGAAATGATCTCTAACAAATTCAAGAACTTTTGTGCCTCAAAATGAATTCAAAGAGAATTGATAGCACCTCATAACCCACAACAAAATGGGGTTGCAGAAAGAAATAACAAAACTATTGTGGGAGCAACATGAGCTATGTTGTATGATCAGGGCCTACCATTGCATTTGTGGGCAGAAGCATGCAATACAACAGTATTTGTGGAGGACAGAAGTCCTCATCGGATACTTGGGATGAGTACACTAGAGGAAGTTTTTTCAGGTAAGAGACCAAATGTGTCGTATTTTAAAATGTTTGGTTCATCAGTTTATTTCCATGTAACCAAAGATGTTAGGAAGAAGCTAGAGCCAACAACAGAGTTGGGAATATTTTTGGGGTACAATGATACACCTCACAACTATCGGGTGTACTTGCCAGCACACAAGATGACAATGGTCAGAAGAGATGTGAAATTCGATGAAGAGAAAGCTGTGCAAATTTCCCTTGAGAGGGAGATTGAGTTGCATGCAGTTGAGGAGCTCTTGGCTCCAAAAGAAGAACATCAGGATGTGGAGCAGCCACAAGCAGAGGAATAGAGAGTGGTAGAAACTACTCATGCAGATCCATCCACCAGAGATGGAAGGAAGCACACCAGAGAGGCTGGCAAGTTGTTGCTAGATGCGAGAGAAAATGTGGGAGCACCCACATGACAACGCAGGAAGAGAAGGTACCTAGAGAAGTACATTGGATACATGTCTCTTATGAGAGAAGTTATTGAGATAAAACCATCCTATTTTGAGGAAGCAGTGAAGCAACCTGTGTGGGTTGATTCCATGGTTGAGGAGTATGACTTCATTTTTAGAAACAATGATTGAGAAGTTATCTCAATACCAGTGGGGAAGTCAGTTGTAGGATCCAGGTGGGTCTACAAGGTGAAGCATGCAACAAATGGGAGTGTGGAGAAGCACAAGGACACATTTGTGGCCAGAGGGTTCTCTCAGGTGGAGGGGATTGACTATGATGAGGCTTTTTCACCAGTCACAAGGTACTCATATATCAGATCCATCCTTGCACTCTCAATGCAAATGGGATGGCAAATACATCAGATGGATCAGTAAAGACAACCTTTCTCAATGGAGTTATTGAGGAAGAGGTGTACATCGAGAAATCAAAAGGTTTTGAGAACTTAGACAAGGAGTCACATGTGTGCAGACTCAAGAGAGCACTGTATGAGTTGAAGCAAACACCTCATGCTTGTTACACCATGACCTACAACTATTTCACTGGGTTGGGCTTCACCAAGAGTGAAGCAGATGTGAACCTATATCATATTGTGGTAGATGGTAAGATTTTGATTATTGTACTTGATTTCGATGATCTAATATTGACAGGTGATGAGCAGTTCATCAAGTCTTGCAAAGAGGATCTTGCAAGAGAATTTGAGATGAAGGAAATGGGGCACTTGCACTATTTCTTGGGATTAGAAATATGGAAAAGGGATGGGGATCTATTTTTATCTCAGAGAAAGTATGCCAACGAGATCCTTAGGATGTTCCACATGGAGGGTAGAAAACCCATGGAGACTCCTCTAGCAGGAAACTGTAGGAAGGATGATGCTACTTCGGGCGAAGTAGTGGATGCTACTGCTTACAGACAACTTGTGGGTTCACTCATGTTTTTGGTGAACACATGAGGAGACACATGCTACACAACTAACTAGCTTAGTCAAGTTATGGTTAAGCCTACCAAGCTATTTTCGAAGGCAGACAAGCATGTGTTGAAATAACTCAGAGGTACTACATAGTATGGGCTATGGTACAAACGGACAAAGGGAGTGACGCTTCAAGGCTTCACCGATGCAGATTGGGTAGGGAGTCCATCCGAGAGGAAGACCACATCAGGGGGAATCTTCAGCATAGGATCAACAACATTTTCCTGGTATGATAAGAAACAAAGATCAATTGCACTCAGTTCAACAGAGGCAAAGTACATGGCGGCCAGTGAGGCAACATGTGAGGCCATATGGATGAGGAAGATACTAGTTGGTTTGTTTGGTCGACAAATGGATCCAATAGTGATATATTGTGATAAAACAAAGTTATCGATCAAACGAGAACTATTACCTCAAAATGATAACTCTAGGAAAAAACCCCAAAAAACCGTGAAAAAATAACCCAAAAAACAAAAAGTGTTGGTTTTGCATCACCATTTTTTTTTGAATTTATTTATTTATTTAATTATTATTATTATTATTTTGTTTATTTATTTTATTTATTATTATTATTATTATTATATATATATTTTTAACTTTAAATTTTTAATTTAATTTAATTTAATTTATTTTATTTTCGGGGTAAATTTTCAACATTTTTAAAAGATGACAATAAAAGCCATTTTTTTTGTGTGCAAAAAACATCGTGAAAACGAAAAGTGTTAATACTGGAATAACGTTTTTTTTTCTTTTTCGGGGTAAACTTTTAACATTTTTTAGCAATGACATTAAATATAAGATATCTCGACTCCGAAAACCCTTAAAATTCCAACAATTTTCAGGCATGACATTAAAGATAAAATATCATGACTCTGAAAACTTTAAAATTCCAACAATTTGCAAGCATGAAATTAAAGTTAAAATATTATGTCTTTAAAAAGCCTTAAAATTCCAACAATTTTCAGTCATTATGTTAAAGATAAAATACTTATAAATGTTTTCAACCATACCATTAAAGATAAAATATCCCCCGGATGCGGGTGCCTTGTAGTGGGATTTTGGGCCACTTGGTTGCCATGTGGCAGGGCACCTGTCGGCCCCACGCGCCTGCACATGGCTGCCCGCCCGCTGATAAATGCAGGAGCATGGCTCCCTTAATTACATCCCTCGCCAGCTTTTATGCGACGTTCTTTGGCTGCTGTGCATTAACGCATCCCCGTCCTGCATCAATGGCTATTAATTCTACCTGCCGCGTTCCTCAGGCCTCCATTCGGCTCTCCATCCAACTCTCTGCGTTTTCCTCCTGCATTTCCTTTTTTCCCTCGGCTCTCGACCCTGATCAGTCTCGGTGCAGCTGCCCCTCTGCGAAGTCTCTTTGTGCGTGCTCCTCCCCTGCTCCGGAGAGCCTCCCCTCCCTGTCTTGTGCTTCCTCTCCCTCGCTCATCATGCCAAGGCGACACAGAATGTGTTGTCGTCGCGCAGGCGGGCATGGCCTCCCCTCCAGACCTCCTCTGTCGATGGCCATTGGCAGGGAAGTGAACCTCTCTGTGGGTTGGGATGAGCCGAGCATGCTCGACCCTGTCAACCTCTCCACTCAATTGTCCCTTCATCTCCCTGTTTCCCCGCCTGATTCTTCTGGTCTTCGTCCTAAGAAGCACCCTCGTAAATCCATAATTCAGTTCGAGTCAGTCTCCATTCCCCACAAGATGAAAGCCCTGCCTGTGCAGAGTGCTTCCAGCAACAGTCATCGCTCCAACAGTGGCTCTGCTTCTCGCAGCGGTCGTGGCTCAAGTAGCAATGAGGATGGCAAGGATGACGACACCAGCTTACATGCAGACTCCAAATCGCCAGCAACCCAGGTGTTACTTTTTCCTCCGTCTTCTGCCCGCGCACCGAACAAGGAGGAATCTGAGTCTCTTTATGTTTGCAAGATCATGGAAGAAGCTCCCAACCCTTCTGCGAAGAATGACGACCTACCTTAAGTCCAATTGTTGGGTGCTCACCTCTTACTCCAGCTATCTCATGGCGTTATCTAGTTTGAAAATGGTTTGGAACTTTTCTTTGTTATGTTTCATTTTCATTCTCAAAACTAGACATGCTGGTTTCCCATCCTGGGCAGCTTTTAATACTTGCTACTCATGCACTGGTTTCTCCATCTGGGTTAGTCCTTATTTTGCTGTTAAGATCTTGACACTTCCTTCTGAAATTGGCTTCCAAATTCAGAGGAGGAGCATTGTAATGTTTTGCCGTGTATAATATAATATAAGTAGCCTAAATTAGAAAAAAAAAGAAAACAAAGAAAAAATATCATGACTTAAAGAAACCTTAAAATTGTGACAAATTTTCAACCATGGAATTAAAACCAAATATGACTACAAAAAACCTTAAATTTTCAATATATTTTAACCATGATATTATGGAAAAATTATACGACTAAAAAATATTTTAAAAATTAACACTTGAATGAAAGAGTCATTATACCAAGAGTAATTTCTTTTTTAAATGCTAAAAGTATATCTATTTTAAAATCTTAGCCTAAGAAATTTTGACACATTGCAACAAAAATTAAAAAATCAACCATCAAATTGACATATGGTATAGGCGAACTCGACCCATTGCAATAGAATCTTAAAAATCAAGTATCAAATCGACACATAATGAGGTCAGGTTACTAGTTAATCGACACGAACCCCATGGAAAAATAAAATAAAATAAAATAAAATAATATATAAAAATAAAAAATACAATACAAAACAAAAATTAAATAATTGAAAAAAAGTAAAGGTAAAAAACAAACAATAAGTTTAAAAAAATTAGCAACTAATAAATAAAACAATATATTAAACATGAAAAAATAAATAAATACAAAATATCATAAAGTTGCTTTAAGTAAACACGCTTCAAAACACCTATAATTGATCATCACAACTATATATATATATATATATATATATATATATATATATATATAACACAAAAAAATCATAAAATTTCTAGAAAAACAAAATTAACTAAAGATAAAAATTAAAAAAAATAAATACTAAAATAAATAAATAAAAGTGATTTAGATAATAAAAAAATACACAATTAAATTAAATGCAAACTAAAAAACATTTAAAAAAAATTAAATCTTAAATATATAAAATAAATGTTAAAAAAATATTATAAAAAAAAGACAAACCATTCAAAAATAAAAATAAAATTTAAAATTTAAATAAAAATTATTACAAAATTTTTTAAGATGTCAAAATTATAGTGAGCTCGGGAGGCTTCTCTCCAAGCTTTTTGAGCATAGGAATAAAATCTTAAATAAAACTAAATAACTCTTTTCTTTAGGTCCAATAAACCAAAAATTGGTCTCAGTGGATGTTAACCATCATCATCATCAAAATAAAACAATTAAATAAATATATATTTTTTTTAATCAATTAAAATTTTATAATTAAAAATTATTTAAAAAAATATTAAAAATTAACTCAAAAATAAAAATTCTATTAAAGACAAAAGAAGAAAAAAATGTGAAAATTTAATTAAAAAAATCAAATAAATAGAAATGAATTAGATAATTAAAATATAAACAAATAAAAAAAATTAAATACAAATTTAAAAACTATTTTTAATATATATATTAAAAATTCTGCAGTGAAAATTTTGCGGTGAATTTTCTGGATTAATACTTGGTTCTGCGATGGAAATTTTGCGGTGAATTTTCTCCATTAATACTTGGGTTTCTGGATTAATACTTGAGTCTGCGGTGAATTTTCTGGATTAATACTTGGGTCTGCGGTGAATTTTCTGGATTAATACTTGGGTTTGCGGTGAAAATTTTGCAGTGAATTTTCTCCATTAATACTTGGGTTTCTCGATTAATACTTGGGTCTGCGGTGAATTTTTTGGATTAATACTTAAGTCTACGGTGAAAATTTTGCGGTGAAATTTCTCCATTACTACTTGGGTCTGCTGTGATTTTTTCTCGATAAATTTTCGGACCTAGGCACTTGAGGTCTGCTGTCTAATTTGCTGATATTCAGGTGCACACTTTCCTTATATTTTTCTAATACATATCTGCTCATATATTCTCAAGTATGAATAATTCACCACAGCTACCAAAGATTACCAAAGGTAGACCTAGCACAGTTACTCTACAGAGCCTTTATGAGTATATAGAGTCTTTAGAGAAACGTAGAGAAGAAAGAGAAATCAAACTACAAACTGAGTTAGAAGCCATGCTAGAAAACAAGTTCACATCTCTTGAAGATAAGATCCAAAAACAAATAGAAAATAAAATAGAACTATTGGAGAATAAAATGGAGGCAATGGAAACTAGGTTGGAGGTCATAGAAAAACAAAACCAAGATACGAACCAAACATCCCAACAAGGAGATGCTGATAATATAGAGAGTCTTAAAATGAAAGACATGATTAAAGAACTAGAAGAAAAATTTAACAACAATCTCACCTTAAATAGTGGGGCAAGTAAATTAGATATCAAACCAATTAAAGATGAAATGAAAAAATTGATCGAATTAGACCATGAGCGTAACAAAAGGGCCTTGAACCTTATAATCTTTGGTTTGAAAGAGGAGGTAGACGAGGATACTTTAGCCATAGCCCAGATAGAATTACATAATAGATTACAAATTGAAACCACGTGTCTCACAGAAGCAACAAGGTTAGGGAAATTAACTGAGAATAAAGGAAGGTTGATCCGAATAAAGGTGAGCTCTACTGACCATAAGTATGAAATACTTAGTAAAACTTCATGTCTAAAAGGAACGATAATATTTATAAACGAAGATCTCATTCCAGAAGATCAAGCAAAATTAAGAAATGAGGTTCAAAAGGTAAAAGAAGCTAGGAAGGAAGGAAAATGGGCAATAATCAGAAATAGAAAAGTCGTTATTCGAGATAGAAACCAAAAAGATAGTAATAAATAGCGATTCAACATGCTCCGAATTTTTTCTTCGAACTTTCGGGGCTTTCCATGGAACAAAGTCCCCAAGCTAAGTTGGATCTCAAATGATGTTGATATTATATTGCTTGTTGAAACTTGGTAGCATGAATAATCTAAGGTCCCTAACATAGATGGCTTTGGACTATGGTCTACCTAGAACAAGCGATCCTGGAGTAGAGGCATTGGGGGCATAGCTTGCTACATTAAGAAGAACATCTCCCCCCATGCTAGGATTTATAAAACGACCCTTACAACCAATATATTTGGATTGAGATTATTGACATTAATGATAAAAAGACCTACATAGAAATCTGTTATTCCCCCCCCCATTAATTCTAACTTCTATTAGAAAAAGAATCTAGATAAAAATAGTTTTTAAAATGGTTTAGAGAATGATATTTATAGCCTAAGGAATAAAGGTAATATCCTTTTAATGGGTGACTTTAATGCTCAAACTTCAAGCAACCAATCTATTCATCTAAGCAATCATTCCAACCCCAATCATCTTTGGTTAGACGAAGACCTTACTCTAGCTAGTCGGTACAAAAGGAGCTCTGAAGACCTCAGGGATAATTTGTTTGGGTCGGAGCTAGTCAAGCTCTGTAGAGCTCAGGATCTCATAATTTGCAACGGTCTAAAGAAGTGGCCCAATTCTAGCAAGATGACCTGCATCCATGGGCTTGGTAGGAGTGTGGTAGACTATGTTATTTCCGATCTCCCTTTATACAACGAAATAATAAATTTTGACATCTTAGATGACCACGAGCCTGAATCTGATCATAGGCCTTTATTCATAACTCTCAATTTTGTCATGCATAGAGATCCCATAGAAGATAATCCTTATAGTCAAAAGAACTTAATATTTGATAGAAATAAAAATGATCTCTTTCTAAATGAATTAAAAACTAATTTGCTTCCTTTATCTAGTATAGACAACATAGATGACCTCTATCATAATTTTACTACAACCCTCTCATATTCTATTAACAAGTTTTCAATTGAAGTCTCAAGTAATAAAAGAAATAGCAAAACCAACCCATGGTATGAGAAAGATTGTAAAAGTGCGAGGAGAGAAATTAAGGAAGCTGTTGATGAATCTCTCAAAATTAACAAGATAAAAATCTACAAAGCCCTAACTAAAATGAAAAAAAGACAATATATTTGTAAAAGACAAGAGAATCTCTTACACCTCTCTAAGGTGGCTCCTAAGAAATTCTGGAGGCAGATTCTAACTAGGAAAACTAAAGATAATAATAAAATTTCTTTACACGACTAGAATTCCTATCTTAAAAAGCTTTATGAGTCTCCAAATGCCAGGGATTTTGAAACCCTGCTCACAACGAAAGAAGTTTTCTCATTAGAAGACATTGATTTTGGGGTTAAACGCCTAGCAAATGGGAAAGCTAAAGACATTGAAGGTTACTAGGTGGAAATCTTAAAAATTGGAGGTCTTGTCCTCATCCCCCACAACCACAAGCTTTTCAACCAAGCGATCAAGCAAGGGTTCCCTAAACCTTGGACTCAGAGCCTCATTATCCCTATTTTTAAAAGTGGGGATACAAATAACCCCTCTAATTATCGAACAATTATGATCAACCCTCTCTTAGCCAAGTTATATGGTATTATTTTGGAAAAGAAGTTGAGCATTTGGCTTGAAAGTGAAGGTAAGCGGGCTAAAGGCCAAGCGGGTTTTAGAAGGCAGCACTCAACAACGGACCACCTCGTTACGCTTAGGATCATTGTGGAAGAATGTCACAATGATAATTCCAGTCTTTTCTATTGCTTTGTGGACTTTAGAAAGGCTTTTGATACGGTTCCTAGAAATAACCTATGGAATAGATTAAAAGAGCTAAATGTTCCTTTCGAGCTAAGAGTGGCTGCTATAAGGTTATACGAGAATGTAATTGCCAAGTTAAAGAGCAACGAGGGGTGGTCGAAAGATATTAAGTGTAATATCAGAGTTAAACAGGGTTGCCCCCTCTCCCATACCCTATTTGGCATTTACATCGACAAGCTAGAAGGTTGTTTAGAGGAAGCAAGATGTGCTGGCACGATCTTAGCTGGGATAGTCATCATCCTTCTTCTCTATGCTGACGATATTGTTCTTCTCGCAAGGTGCCCATCTAATCTTGATAAACAACTTAGACTTCCTAAGGATTTCTGCTCTACCATGGGTATGTCTATTAACACTGACAAAACAAAAGTTATGATTATCAAATCCAAGAAGGACACTTACGCTAATTTTATGTATGACAATAGTAACTTGGAGGAAGTGTCTTCTTACAAGTACCTAGGAATTGCCAAGTTAAAGAGCAATGAGGGGTGATCGAAAGATATTAAGTGTAATATCAGAGTTAAACAAGGTTGCCCCCTCTCCCCTACCCTATTTGGCATTTACATCGACAAGCTAGAAGGTTGTTTAGAGGAAGCAGGATGTGCTGGCACGATCTTAGCTGGGATAGTCATCATCCTTCTTCTCTATGATGACAATATTGTTCTTCTCGCAAGATGCCCATCTAATATTGATAAGCAACTTAGACTTCTTAAGGATTTCTGCTCTACCATGGGTATGTCTGTTAACACTGACAAAAAAAAAGTTATGATTATCAAATCCAAGAAGGACACTTACGCTAATTTTATGTTTGACAATAGTAACTTGGAGGAAGTGTCTTCTTACAAGTACCTAGGAATTGATATTCATCACAAACTCAACTGGAACTATAGCATTCAGAAAAGGATTAATGGGGGGTGGAAAGCTTATTTTGGTCTTGAAAATAATTGTAAAATGACAAACCTCGTAATGTGGGATAGTAAGAAGTTCCTCTTTTAAACTTTATTCACTCCTGTTATCTTATATGGATGTGAGGTTTGGATTTGCAGCATCTCTAGAGAATCCTGGAGAAAGATTGAGCAAATCCAGAAGCATTTTATAATGCATAACCTTAAAATTAAAATCTATACACCCTATCCTATTCTCCTTATAGAAGTGGGTCTTTCCCCTATCGAGAGCCTAGCTATGACTAAGCTTCTATTGTACAAGCACAAGCTCAATAGCATAGGAGAACATAGACTTCCTAAGCTAGCTTTAAATTCCAGCCAAAATCACCTAAGGCTTAAACGAGGTTGGTATAAAGACACCAGGACCTGATTAAACCATTGGGAGATTGACGAGAATGTTGCATTGCAAAACATCAATAACCTTAAAAAAATTGTTACTTCTAAGTTCAAAGAAAAAATGTGGTGTGAGAAAGATCTAGCAACTAAAAGAAAATTAAGGTATTATAAGGAGGTCATCAACCCCACCTTAGAAGATCAAAAGTATCTCTCTGTTTTAACTAGCCCAAAGAAGAAAATTAATATAGCCAAGATTAGAATGAACTCTCATGAGCTCCATAGTGAAAAAGGTCGTTGGACAATTCCTAAAACACCATGGATGGAAAGGATCTGTCATCTTTGTGAGAATATGAACATCGAGGATGAAAATCACTTCCTCTTAGAGTGCCCTGCGTACAACCACATTAGAGCTCAATTTCATAATCTTTGTTGCAATACCGACCTTCCTAGCCTTTTAAGATGTCAAAATTATAGTGAGCTCGGGAGGCTTCTCTCCAAGCTTTTTGAGCATAGGAATAAAATCTTAAATCAAACTAATAACTTTTTCTTAGGTCTGAGACCAAAGACTTAGATTCAAGTAGATGTTAACTATCAACACATCATTGTCATATATATATTAAAATATTAAAAACAAAACATTAAAAACTAAAATAAACAAAATTAGAACTAATAAATAATATTAAAAAAAAAAGAGCAAAATATAAAATATAAACATTCTAAAAAATAAAACAATTAAAAAATACAAATATATTAAATAAAAAATACTAATTAAAATTTAATAAGAGTTCGCATTGGGTTCTTAAATGATAATGTAATTTTCCGGAAAATTTATGATAAAATAAATATAGATCACAAAAATTTACATTGTCACATAAGAAAACAATTAAAATATTTGAATAAAATTAAATTAAAATTTTAAAATAATTAAAATAAAATTAAAATTTATTACAAAATTAATTAAAATTTTACAATTTAAAATTATTTAAAATAAATATTAAAATATTAAATAAAATTAAAATTTTAGAAAATTATTTAAAATTAAAAAAATTATAATTAAAATTTTAAAAGAACTATAATTAAAATTTGTTTAAACAAACTAATTGAAAAATATTGAATTTTAAAAAATGTATATATAATTAAAATTAGTTTGAATAAAATAATTTTAAACTATTAAAAAAAATTTAAAAAACTTAAAAATTTTAATTTTTTTAGTTAATAAAAAAAATGGCCATGGCCAGTGTCTTGGTAGAGAGTGGAGGTTGGAGGACCACCTCAGGGTCGATTCCGGAAATCGACCCTCGACTAGGTGGGGGTTCGAGGACCACCTCAAGGCCAGCCGAGTGACAATGCTAATGATCAGTACTCGTGGTAGTTGTCCCAAATTTTGAATCTCTTGGACATGCATAATAACCCTGTGTCATTAGGTCGATCACGGTTACTATCTTCCATCTCAATGGATGAATTCCTCCAACCCAATGCATTAAGATGGTCTCATGGCTCCCAAAACCAGATAAATCAGGGATTCGTTTCAAGGCAGAAAGATGATTCTATGGAGTATAATGTGTTTTCTCAAGAAATTTTACAATTTTCTAACCAACAGAAGAAATCCAAAGGAAAGAACTTAGTCGTTAATACTGACAAAAAAAATGAACGTACAACCATGTAATCGTTGATAGGATCAGAAATTATAGAAAACACCATTCAATATCACCAGGGCGTTCTGTTCGGATCAGCGATAAGAAGTTCACATAGCATGTCGTTGTTAGCAGCAAGGGTAGATCTACACGAGGACAAAAGTAACTATTGGGCTCCCCTGTTAAATTCCATGGAGGACAACAATCATGCCTTCCCACTCCCTAGTTCGTAACAACATTTGTTGCAATTTTTTTTTGGGTTGTTATTATATGTTTCAGAGCATTGGACCGTTTGCATGTGCCTCGCTTCATCATTTGACATTGATTTAGGCACAGAGGAAATATTTTTGTATTAGTTCATTGAGATTACATTTGTTGATTAATTAATATTTTTATGAAAGAGCAACTGGAGATAAAGTTTCTGGGATATTGATTGAGTTCTGGATTCTCTGGCCAAGGGTCCATTACCAGAATCGACCCTTGGCCAAGTGAGCGCTGAGGGCAGTTTTTGTTTTTTAATTTAATTTAAAAAAAAAAAAAATTTAAATTTTAATATTTTTAAAAATGAATTTTAATTATATATTTTTTAAAATTGTAAATAATTTTCTTTAAATTTTTTAATATTTTATTTGAATAATTTTTAATCATAAAAGTTTATTAATTTATTTAAAAAAAGTTTTTTTTCAATTATTTTAATGGTTTTAAAAATTTAATTTGGAATAATTTTTAAATTTTTTTTTGTAATATTTTAAGAATTATAAATTTTTTAAAATTTTAAATAAATTTTTTAAAATTTAATTTTATTTAATTTATAAAAAATATTTTTTAATTAATTTATTAAAAAAATATTTATATCAATTATTTTAATTGTTTTAAAAATATAATTGTAAATAATTTTTTTTTTAAAATTTAATTTATTTAAATATTTTAACGGTTTTTTAATTTTTTAATTTTTTTTTAAAATTTTTTTTTAAGGTTTATATATATATTTTTTTACAATGTGTTTTTTTTCATATATATATATATATATATATATATATATATATATATATATATATATATAATTATTATTTTTTTTAAATTTTTTAAATTTTTTTAAATGTTCAGAAAACTTTTGGTTAAAATCATATGAAAATGAACTTTGTCGACGTGTTTCGAACCAATAAGTGTGACGTGTTTCGAACCAATAAGTGTGGTTCATCTTCAGGACGAGATGAGAGATCAGATCCAAACATTAAGCTTAAATAGATGCAGAGAGGACCCAAACTAGCCATTGGAATAACGACTCGTTTGACTTTGTCGGAATAAATCAACCAAATTTTATATGGTTTTAAAGCTCCTGTGGTTATCAATTATTGAAGAGTTTTCTCGATTATCCACAGTGTTATAGAACATTGTTTGACGTTTCAAATCCCTACGCGGATCCATCTTCAGGATAGGTTCTTGAATCCCAACGGGGATCCATCTTCATGACAGGTTTCTGAAGATGGATCCCTGTTAGGATTCGAAACGTTGACCAATGTTCTATAACACTGTGGATAATCCAGAAAACTCTTCAAATTTTATATTTTTAATATTTTTAAATTTATTTTTGTTAAAGATTTATATATAAGAAATAATTTCAATAAATTTTTACTATTTTTATATTTTATTTTGTTAAAGGTTTATATAATATATAATAAATAGTTATAATAAATTTCTAATACTTCATTTTTGATTTGAGGGTTAAAATAAAAAGAGAGGAAGGGGGCGATCGAAAACAGAACTAAAAAACCAAAAACTAGGAATATAGGGCAGGGATCCAACACTTGCTAATATTCCAACCATCGTCTCTATTGAGATAGACAGATCTTTTTTCAATCTCTAAAGCCTCCCTTAACTTACAGTGATGAAAGTGGCCAATCCTAGCAATAACCTTAGCCTCTTCCATGCAGATGTGATGGTCAGTATTTTCTACATGTTCAACTAAGGTTGAGGAGCGAGATCTTCTATGCTTAATGTTATAGAAGATCCCGCTCCTCAGCCTTAGCTGAATGAAAAAAAATTGAATTGGGGGCAAAAGTTTGCTAAAAATTCAAAGTGATAAGAATCAGTTGGAACCTGAACAATCGGATAGGTCTCGTCTTCTTGATTCCAACGCACTTTGTTTCGCTCAAAACAAAGTCCGTATGAGAAAGTTAAAGCGATCTGTTCGATTGCACAAACACACAAATTTTGGTGACATAGATGTTGATTAGGCATCCGTACAAGTCAGAAAAAAATATATTCCAAGGAATATTCCCCCCAGGTGGACCAGTGAGTTTTTGACAAATGTAATGTCCAGATTGGTTGGTGATTTGTATACTTTTGGTTGGATGTTGGTTGGACCAATGGGGTCATGACACATGGCAAGCCCGGAGGTTGCCACGTGCCCCCCAAGGTTGAATTTCATTATATGAATTTTCGGGCAAAATTTTTATGGAGTCGCTGGTGTTCGATTCCGTGACCTCCCCTCCACCAATCCAACGTCTTACTGCCTCTCCTATGTATTTGGTCTTAACAACCATAATATCACACATTTATTTAAAGTTGATTATGGTTTATGGCAGAAGTAAATGGGGGCCAGCCTCGTGGGGCTAGCCCCATCGCATGGGACCACATGCGCCCATGACTAGGCAGAGGCCCATTTTCTAATGGTGGGTTAGACCACTAAACATGCTTTATTAACCCATAATCCATATTTAACTATACTTAACTTTGGATTAGTTTTAAGCGCGTGGTTAGCACTAAGTGCACATTAACTAGTGCCTAATATCTAGATTAACATTAAGTGTGGATTAGCACTAATTGGCAGAGTCCTCTAATTTCAGCGGGACCTCCAGTTTTGTCGGGGTTAACTGGAGTTTCTCCAGATTTGGAGGAGCTTTCCTAGGAGAAACTGAAGAAGCCATAATTTTGGCATATTTCGACCAAATTAGGCTCATAAAGAGTCTATCCTGGATGATTTGGATGCTCTTAGCATGATGGTGCAGGTTGCAGAGGTAGAGGAGTACTATGTAACTGATTTTTCCACTTTGAAGATTAAAGATGCCCAGGGCCACCAAGAGGGAGGCCATGTTTAGATCACCTGAAATACCATTTACAAAGCCAGAATAGACTACTTAGGGGTTTTTGGGTCTTATGAATCCAATGGAGTAGGTTTCAGAGCCATTAGATCATTGTAGGTGCATGTAATTAGATAATTAACCATTAATCCAAAGAGGTCCAAACCATTGAAGCAGGTCCATGGAGATGTAGCCTAGGAGGGGTGAGCTTTGTTATCAGCTCTGTGTTATGTGTTTGATGTGTATTAAATTCTCTGCAATTTACTTGATTTCTATGAGTTTTTAAAGATAATTTAATTCTTTAATTGCTCATAAAAGACACATAAACTTGACACATAAACCCTCTTATAACCTGCTATTTGAGACGATCCATAATCACACTTTAATTTAATACTGATGAGGAAGCTAGCACAACAAAACTAGTTTGTCCATATTCATATCAAGTTGGTATCAGAGCACAGTTTAGCTCATTTTAGCCCAAGTTTATCTCAGGCTTTGCTAAGGTTAGCTAGAGAATTATCTATTGGTTTTGTATTGTGCAAGGAGAATTTAACTGTGTGCAAGTTTATGTGTATCTCCTAAATAGAAGGTCAAGATCGAGGACTCAACTCTCAAATCACAACAAAGAAGCTTTTTATGCATTACAAGTGTGATGGAAGCTTCATCGAGCACTGTTTCCAATCCATCTTTCTTAGCAAGACTCTTTGCTGAAGATATGTTGCATAAAATCTTCATCATGAGAGATATGGTGCAAGAGATGGCTGAAGATAAGAAGGAGACCACTATACTTCAAGAGCAGTTGATTGCCATGAAGGAAGAGAAGCAAGAGCTTCTTGAAAAGATGCATGATATGGAGACTCAACTCCATATTGCAAATGAAACCCTAGCCAAGTATGTGCATGAAAATGAGGTATGAAATCAAGTTTATCTTCAATTTATTCTCAAGATAAATATTTTGGTGTTTTTCAAAGACACACTAGAGGAATATGGTCCAAATTATTGATGAAGATGGGCTATGAAGGTAAAGGATTAGGCAAACATGCACAAGGCATAATTGAGCCAATTGTTGTTGAGGAAAGGCCTAGGTATTTGGGTCTTGGTTATGGACAACATGATGGAGAATGCTCCAAAGCCAAGGAGGCACATGAAGGTGTTCCAAGAAGGACTTTCATTACATGTTCATTACCTCAATCTTGTGAAGTTTTTTTTCATGATGAATGCAAAATTTTTACACCCACTTTGCAAGAAGGTGCTCATAAGCATGCAACTAATGGAAATGGAAAACAAGAGGATGTTGAAATCTCTAAAGTTATTGAAGCCATTGTTGGTATTGCAAAGAGAGCCACTACCTCATCAAATTCACCTCCTCAAGAAGGCGACAAAGGTGAATGTGCAAGGTATAAATTTGGCTTTAATAAAGTTGATTTTCATTATGATAAACATGGAAAATTCTCACATAAGATTTGGAGAAAATTTACATGTTCCTTTTGTGGTTTGAATAACCATACTGTTTCAAGATGTCGGAATAATATAGCCATACACAAGAAACTTTTAAAACAAAGGATACATAAAGCAAAAGGTCCAATGGACAATGCAAACCATGTTGAAAAGAAGATGCAATTATTTTGCACTCATTTCCATAAGCAGGGTCATCTTGTAGACAAGTGTTGGACTTTGTATCCAACAAGTCATCCATGACATTTGAAGAAGGTGGAAAGAGATCTTGACAAGAATGGAAAAGATGATTCCATAATTGATATGGTTCAAGATGATTCACATGATGAAGTGCGGCTGAAATAAGCGCCATTGAAGTGGTTTGGAAATAGATGGTTAGATTTATTAACCAATTAAGGCCTTGCATTTCTTTTGATGTTTGATGCAAATCTTGCCTTATTGATTCATTTCTTTGCCAATTGAATGCATTTTTATCTTGAAAGTATGCTGCATATTTCACGAAGCAAGATGTTGGAAAATTAGAGTTGTTGACTTTCTTAGATGTAGCAACGATGGCAATTTGTAGTTGCAATTTGCATATGAATTCATTTGTTTTTCTTTAGAATGCATGTTGCATGTTTACGCTAGGAAGGTGTTTGAAAGTGGAGTATGTTGACTCACTTTGTTGTAGCAAATTTGGTCATTTCAACTCTTTAAGTACTTGTACATACCAATGGGATTCTTGTACTTGTGATTGTACTTGCGAGAGATTTGAGCATTGCATACATGCATGAGAGTTTGTGTGTGTGAATAGTGGAATTTTTGATAGTTTCATTGTGCTTGAACATGCATGAGTGATTGAATTGTTTTGGTTGATTGATTGTTACATGTATGTCATAACGACTTGGAAGAGTTGATTTTGTCTCCAAAGATGAAAGGGAGATGTTGACGAATTGTTTCATGAGATGTGAAATTCTTGTTGTTTTTGGAAAAGAATCATCAAGTTGTTGTACATGCTTTTGTTTGACTTGAGAGTCGATGGTTCAAAGGCGCATGTTTTTTCGAAACCCATCGAAAAATTACACAGATGTTTTGTTTGTACACCAAGATGTAAGAAGGCATGGCCATGTTCACAAGATGTGACATATGTTTCTTTGAAGGAGAAAAAGGAAGAGGTCATCAAGTTGTGTTTCTTGCATGATGCGTCTTTCAAGTTAATGGTTTTTCTTATAACAAGATGTATCAGGATTTTGGAAGGTCCAATCTTGAGCGAGAGGCCCATGATTAGCCTTCATTCTCAAATCATGGCAGGAGCAGCATGTCAATACAGGAGGATGATGGAATCAAGAAGAAGAAAGAGGGACAAGATAAAAAGTTTGCAGCAAAAATTGTTGGGTGTGGAGCCTGGTTATATTCTTTCCTTAGATGTATCACAGTGTTGGACCCCTGTTCTTAATGGGGCGGAAACGCCGCCCGTAATTAAACGTTGCTTGGGGGGTCCAGGGGGGGCGGGGGCGCGGCTGCGGCTTTATGGAGCACCCCCCCCTGGCGGGGTGTTTTAGGGGCAACGCCCCCGAAGCTAAAAAAAAATGTAAAATTTCCTTGTAAAAGTATTTTAGTTTCTAGTCAATCTGGGCCGTTCATTAAGCGAATGATCTGACGATAGAAGTTATGTTTAGTTTAGGGTTTTTTTCCCTAGAAGGCAACCCCTCGTTTTGTATGAGGGTATTGTATTATGGCTGTGTATTGTATGTGTATTCTCAGAGCGAGAAACATATAGGGAGATTGTGAGGGAGAACATAAGATATTACAATGAATCTGCTGTAGGTTGCGTCTCTTCATTTTGCTGGATAATGGAAAGGAAGGACTGGCTCTTCGGGGTGGACGTAGACCAAATTGGGTGAACCACGTATATTTGTGTCTCTCTGGTTTTATGTGTTTCTTGTGTTTGTGTTTCCGCATATATTTTATTTGTTCCATTTCTCTATAATATATAATTTTCTAACAAAAATAGCAGCCATTATAGACCATTTGATGTGTTGATGCCAAGAAGTGAAAGAGACGGTGAATGCATTCTTCTAGATGTGGAATTTGGAACCGTGGAGGTAAAAAAAATGATAATTTATTTTCTTGTGATTAATGATATTGGAACTCATTGCTGTAGTTCACTCAGATGGGCTTAACTTGGAAAAGTGGTTTCCAAGGAGAAGCTTGGATCAAATGCATGTGTATGCAAAGGAGGAACAATATTCTCAATGGGAAGGCCATCAATCAGATTTCCAAGCATAGAGGGATCACTTTCGTACAACAAGGTGTTTAATCAGCTAGAAAGCAGCTAACAATAGTTGGATTGGGTCAACAACGAAAGGAGCACATTGGTTGAAGTGCCAAGCCATTTGCAAGGCAAGGCATGTCAAGGAACCCAAGTGGTTGTCATGGAGATTTTTCCAAGTAGAATCAAGTTGATAGAACTTGGAAAAGAGAAGAGCATTAAACTCTCATCAGATAAAAAAAATTTGTGGGACCAAAAGCCTTTTTAGTGGGAAGGAATGATCATAAACTGAATTGGGGGAAATTTTTTTCTTAAAATTCAAAGTGATTAGAATTGCTTGGAACTTGAACGATTAGATAAGTCTCTTCTTCTTGATTCTGGCACACTTTGTTTCCCTCAAAACAGAGTTTGTATGAGAAAGTTAGAGTGATCTGTTCGACTACACAAACAGATAAATTTTGGTGACTGGGATGCTAACTAGGCATTCGTACAACCCAGTTAGCAAAAAGAATTTTCCAAGGAATATTCATCCCCAGGTGGACCAGTGAGCTGTTGAAAAATGCCATGTTCGGATTGGTTGGTGATTTGTCAGTTTTTGGCTGGATGTTGGTCAGACCAATGGGGTCACGACAAGTGGCAAGCTTGGAGGCCGCCATGTGTCCCCCCAAGGTCAAATTTCATTATATAAATTTTCGAGAACTTTTTTTTGGAGGTGTTGGGGTTCGACCCCGCGATCTCCCCTCCACCAATCTAACGTCTTATCGCCTCTCCTATGTATTCGGTCTTAACAACCATAGTATCACACATTTATTTAAAGTTTATTATGGTTTATGACAGAAGTAAATGGGGGCCAACCCCATCGCATGGGACCACGCGCCTGTGACCAGGTAGAGGCCCATTTGCTAATGGTGGGTTAGACCACTAAACATGATTTATTAACATATAAGCCATATTTAAATGCGCTTAACTTGGGATTATTTTTAAGCACGTGGTTAGCGCTAAGTGCACATTAACTAGTGCCTAATCTCCATATTAACATTAAGTGTGGATTAGCACTAATTGGCGGAGTTTGCTAATTTCGGCGGGACCTCCAGTTTTGTCGGGGTTCCAGATTTAGAGGAGATTTCCAAGGAGAAACTAAAGAAGCCAGAACTTTGGCATATTTTGACCAAATTAGGCTCAGAAAGAGTCTATCCAAGATGATTTGGGTGCTCTGAGCATGATGGTGTAGGTTGCAGAGGCATAGGAGTACTTCTGTAAGTGACTTTTCCACTTTGAAGATTAAATATGCTTAGGGCCACTAAGAGAGGAGGCCATTTCTAGATCACCTGAAATACCATTTGCAGATCCAGAAGAGGCTACTTAGGGGTTTTTGGGTCTTCTGAATCCAATGGAGTAGGTTGTAGAGCCATTGGAGCAATGTAGGTGCATGTAATCATAGAATTGACCATTAATCCAAAGAGGGTCAAGCCATTGAAGCAGGTCCATGGAGATGTAGCCCAGGAGGGGTGAACTCCGTTATCAGATTTGTGTTATATGTTTGCTGTGTATTACATTCTCTGCAATTTACTTGTGGTCTATCAATTTTTAAAGCTAATTTACTTCATGGATTGCTCATAAAAGACACATAAATTTGACATATAAACCCTCTTATAACTTTCTATTTGAGACGATCCATAAGCACACTTTTAGCACAACAAAACTAGTTTTTCCATATTCAGATCACTGAATATGCTGAAAAGTCTAGCCATGACATTTGCATTGAAAAGGCTAAGGTTATTGCTAGGATTGACCATTTTCATCACCGTAAGTTAAGGGATGCTTTAGAGATTGAAAAAAGACCTGTCAATCTCAAGAGCGACGAAGGTTGAAATATTAGCAGCTGTTGGATCCCCGCCCTATATTTGTAGTTGTTGGTTTTTTGGTTCTATTTTCGGTTGCCCCCTTTCTCTTTTTTTTTTAACCCTCAAATAAAAAATTAAGTATTAAAAATTTATTATAATTATTTATTATATATTATATAAACCTTTAAAAAATAAAATTTAAAAATAATAAAAAAATTATTGAAATTATTTATTATATATAAATCTTTAACAAAATGAAATTTAAAAATATTAAAAATATAAAATTTGGTTAATTTATTCCAACAAAGTCAAACCAACCATTATTCCAACGGCTAGTTTGGGTCCTCTCTACACCTATTTAATCTTAATGTTTGGATTTGATCTCTCATCTCATCCTGAAGATGAACCACACTTGTTGGTTTGAAACGCATCGAAAAAGTTCATTCTCATGTAAAAATTCCTATGGATCACATAAGCCACAATTCAATCTTTTTAAAGTGTTTTTGAATATATTTTTAATTTTTTAATTTTTTTAATTAGTTTTTAGTTTGTATTTTTTTTTATTTGTTTATTTTTTAGTTATCTAATACACTTTTATTTATTTGTTTTATTTTTATTTTTTTAATTAAATTTTTAAAATTTTTCCTTAAATCATTATTTTTCTTTTTCTTTTATATTTTATGTTTTCCCTTTTTTTTCTTGTTTTTTAGTTGTCTTTTTTATTTTATTTTTTTGAATTTTCATATTTTTTGAGTTAATTTTGTTTTTTTTAAGAAATTTTATGGCTCTTTGTTTTTTGTTTTTTATATTTATATATTTTGTGTGTGTGTGTGTGTGTGTTTTTTTTTTCAAATTAGTATATTTTAGTAACCATTATTTTTTGTGTATTGAAGTATTAATTAATGATATATAAATTTATAAAAATCTTAACCTCAAAATATTAATGTCATTAAGTTTTTTAAACTTTTCAAAAATAATTAAAAATTCATTATAAGAAAACATTGCAAAAAAAACAAAAAACACATATTTGAAAATCCCTTAAAAAACAAACATCTTAGGATGAAAAACAAGAAGAGGAATAAGATAACTTAAACAATTTTTAAATAATCAACATTAAAAAAAAATTTGTGGATACTTAAGAGATCAAAAAAATTGAAGTGTAAAAAATTATGCCTTAAAAAATGATGATTTTCAAAATTCACATGAAAATCACAAACATTTAAAAAAGATTATCCGCACTCTATACATTAAAAAATTTAAAGTGTCAAAAATAAACCCTCTAAAAAATGGGATTGATGTTGCATCAACACTTTTCAAATCAGTATGAAAATGGTTAACATTTACAAAAATGTTCATACTTAATACATAAAAAAATTTAAAGTGTTAAAATTATGTTCCAGAAAAAAAAGGTTGATGTTGCATCAACACTTTTCAAAATCAACATGAAAATCACTAACATTTAAAAAAAATTGTTCATAAGAAAATTTAAAGTGTCAAAAATATGCTAAAAAAATGGTGTATTCTGAATAATCACTTTTCAAAATCGAATGATTTTTTTACCACCTCAAAAAAACGAGTAATCGGTAATTTTCTCGTTTGATTGGTAACTATATTATAACCAGAGTTGCATTAAACTCTCGGTTAATCCAATTTTTCATGACAGGTCCAAGCATATTGATATCGAGTATCACCATCTCAGAGATTGTGTGCATATATAGATTATATCATTAGAGTACATTCCCACAGAGGAGCAAGATGCAAACATTTTGACGAAGGCACTAACAAGAAGCAAATTCGAGTTCCACAGAGACAGGATCAAGGTAGCAGATAATCCCTTTCTTGTTGAGAGGGAGTGTTGAAATGGCAACAAGAAATGACACCCCAAGGGGGCTTCTGATTTAATTTTCCCTTAATTAAATTTGAAGAAAATTTGTAATTCCATCACATGACAACTTGTAGTAGTTAAATGACTCAAAACGATTTGTTAGCTTAGTAAATTCAAGTTGAGGGTCTAATAGGAGGCATGTAGAATTCTCCCATGATTTTAGGAGTTTTAGTTACAGTTATTTGTGAGTTGTAATTATTTAACTCAATTAATTGATTTAAAATAAATTTAACTAGTTCTAACTGAGAGATGAGCTACTGATAGGTCTATTGAATCAAATATGATTTAATTCACAATTAGTGGTCAATCGGTTAAATGATAATTCCCTATAAATTATTGTTGCATGTCAGTTCTAAGGGAGACTCGGTTGAGATTGGGGTTAAAGGGAAGATAACTATCAGTTGTATAATTAAAAAAATGTACAGGTTATGCATGAGGTTAGCAGGATGCCTTGAATGAATTGCAAATTTAATTATTAGGAATTTACTAATTAATAGGGCTAAAATTCCTCCAAGAATGCATAAGCAAGGCTATTCAGACATGGGCTGAGAATTGGTTAAGTATTGGACCAAATTTTCCTAGATCATAGTGAGATAGTTAGCAGAGTGCAAAGATTTATCAGTGAGGGAAATAAGATTGTATTGTTTCATGATCTTGATTTTATGCAATATACAGATAGTGGGGTTTTGAGCAGTTGCTTTCCCCAGATACATCTTGTGTTGTGCGATTGGTAATTTCTTTCTCTTACTTGTTATGTGATTATGCGACCGTATTTGGTTTCTGCAAATTTGTAGAAGTAATTCAGTATTTTGTTTTAGTATATTACAAGATCATATTGAATCCATTGGTTGAATTTATACAAGCTCCACGTCGTCGTATGATGTGCCTAGTCAACAACCTAATCAACCCTATAAGTTGATTTTTTAGTTGTTTTCCAAAAATTTCAAAACACGTTAACTTCCTCATATGGTGTCGGATTGAGGCAATTCAAGAATTGTTGCAATTTGAACGACGAGATCTACGTTTTGGCACTAGTTTCAGAAGATTTTGAGCACTTTTATTTTTGAGCATATTTTTGGTCCCCAAGACCATACTAATAACCAAAAAACCATAACTCATGTTCATATAATATTTTTTTAACTAACATAGCCATATAAATTAAATTATTCGTAAATGTAGCCATCAATCCATAATAAGCATCAAAACACTTATTAAAAATAATAAACAATAACTAAATTATAATTTTATTTGAAATTATTTTAATTATAAAAATAATTAATATAAGTTAAACATAATTACATTTAAAAGGGTGTTCACGCTTGATCGATCCTTTCACAATCTTGGCTATAAGAATTCCATTGTGGATGATCATACTTCTTCCATCCATTATAGGAGATTAGCATAAAGAATAATAATAATAATAATAATAATAAACATAGAAAAATATTCTTAACCATGGAGATTTACCCCCATTTTACCATGGATATTCCTTATTTGTAAATAAGATTTGTTACATTACCATGGGCTAGTACAATGGATTATCAATAACACATGCCCAAAAAACCATAACTCACTTTATATGAAACTTGCTCATATGACATTCTTTTTTTAATTAATCAATTTAATTAAAAGAGTGAAAATGACATAACTACTTTGGAGATAAATCTCAACCATTGATTTATGTATCCCATAATTCACCTAATAATTATTGAGCCAAGCAAGACTCTTCAACCCAATATGAATGACATGTTGTAATGTTCTTGTTTTATTAAACAATTTGACTCGCTAAACTACAGAAAAATAAGTATAAAATAAAATAAAATAAAATAATTATGTATATTTATAATTATAATTAACAATTAATAATTAAACTAGTGTAAATTCATCTTAACTCGAAATCTACCAAGCACCAAGAGGGATTAGATATCTGAAGGGGAAAATCTCTTTTAGAATGGAAATAGATTTGATCCCTCACAGAGGTTGGTAGATTCAGAGTTAAGATGGATCTAGAGTGGTTAATATTTAAATTAAAATTTTGGATTCCTTATTAGAAAACAAACACACTATCCATGTCATTAATCAATTTAATTAAAAATATGGAAATGGTATAACTGCTTTAACATAAATCTCAACCTTTCATTTGTGACTACTACGAAGTATATTCTATGGAGGCTAACTCCCTAGTGTCCACCCAATAATTATTTGTGTAGTCTAACTTATAGACTAAATGGTTTTTTTTTTTCTTTTTCTTCTCTGGTTAATTTTAATCAAAATCTATTGAGAGATTTTTAAAAACTTGAGTTTAAATTGTTTAACTGCATAATTTGAGTGTTTCCAGGGTGTTGAATCCATTTATGCATTCAAAAATGTATTTTAAAGAACCAAAAATTTTGAAATTGTATTGTTGTATTTTGGTGAATTCCTTTGAAAAAGGTTATTTCATCTATAAGTTAGACTATGCCATAATTATTGATAAATAAATTAAAATAACAATATTAATGCAATGTATAATTTACATGTAAAAATTGAAAATTATGATTAACACTGTTAAAACATTTAACCATGTATTATATAAAGTAGATATAATTCTAGCAATTGGGTTATTTCGGGTGGTGGGAGGAAAGATTGGGATCCTCCCCACTTTGATTCAATTTTAGCAAGTGACATGGTGGGAGGAAAGATTGGAATTCTCCCCACATTAATTCAATTTCAACAAGTGACATGATGAACTTTAATGTAATGGCGTTGAACCTGTATTGTAACAAGTGTTACATAGTAGGTAGTACCAACAGGTTATTGTAACAAGCGTTACATAGTAGCTACTACCAATAGGTTAATCCTACCTAACAAGAATAATAATAAGGCTTCTATGATCCATATCATGAATGTTGAGAAATGTTTCCGTGAAAATCACATAAAAGAAATTTTAGTTGACCAACCATCTAGTGTGGTTCATCTTCACTTTAAGATAGTGTGGTTCATCTTCACTTTAAGATGAAGAACACGATCATGGCAATAGATTAAATAGACGAAGATAAACGTTTTCTAGCCGTTAGAATATAACAACTAGTTTTGACTTAAAGTTATCATTAATTAATAAATAATTTTGAATTAAATTAAAGTAATGGATGTAAATTAGTTGTAAATAAATAATTAAATTAATTCTATTAATATTATTTTTTTAATCAAAACAAAATTCAGTAATAATAAAGTCAAACTTAATTATTTGAAACAATAAAAAAGAAAAATAATAGTAAGAAAATGAAAAAAAAACAAATAAAAGAATAAACAAAATAAAAATAATAAAGTCAAATTTAACTATTCTAAGTAATAAAACTAAATAGCTATAAAATAATAGAAAAATAATATAACTATAATGGATTAACTCAAATTAATTATTTAAATCCAAAAAATAAAATAATATGGTGAAAAAAAATGAATAGTAAATAAATAAGAAATAACGGAATACAAGAAATTATTATTAAAAATAAGAAAAATAAAAATAATATTAATATTAATATGAATAAATAAATAAATAAATAAATAAATAAATAAATAAATATTATAAAAACTTAGGAATACAAGATAGGGATCCAACACCTGCTAATAATCCAACCATTGTCTCTATTCAAATTGATAGGTCTCCTTTCAATTTCCAAGGCCTCCCTAAACTTGCAGTGATGAAAATAATCAATCCTTGCAATGACCGTCGCATCTTCAATGCAGATGTGATGTTTTTTCCTTTCCACATGTTTTGCCAAAGCGGAGGAGCAGGACCAGTGTCACCAATATACAAAGTCAACTGGACGCTCAATTAATCAGAGGATTCATGAGCACACAAATAACATCAACATGGAAGGTCCCGCTCATCTGCTTTGGCAGAGCATGCGGAAAAGACAAACATCACATCTGCATTGAAGAGGTGAGGGTCATTGTAATGATTGATCATTCTCATCACCGAAATTTTAGGGAGGCTTTGGAAATTGATAGGAGGCCTATCAATCTTGCCTCCTATCAATCTTAATAGAGAAGTTGGTTGGAGTATTAGCAGGTGTTGGATCCCTACCTTGATTTCCTAAGTTTTTATAATATTTATTTATTAATTAATATTATTAGTGTTATTCTTATTCTTATTTTTAATCAGAATTTCTGGTATTCTTTTATTTCTTATTTATTTACTATTCATTTTTTTTTTTCCACCATATTATTTTGTTTATTGGATTTAAATAATAAAATTGAGTTAATTCATCATCTTGGTTTAGATTTATATTATTTTTTCGATTCTCTTATTACTATTTTTAGTTTTATTGCTTAGAATAATTAAATTTTACTTTATTATTTTTATTTTGTTTGTTTATTTATTTATTTGTTTTCATTTTCTTATTACTATTTTTCATTTTTATTGTTCAGAATAATTAAGTTTAACTTTGTTATTACTGACCTTCATTTTGATTAAAATAATAATATTAATAGATTTAATTTAATTGTTTATTTACAACTAATTTCCATCCATTAGTTTATTTTAATTCAAAATTGTTTATTAGCTAGCAAGTGCCCCAAAAGGTGAAATATTTAAAACCACTGTGAAGAAATATTGATTTTATAGAATTGGTAGGTTTTACTAAGAGGAAACAACACGTAAATCTTGTTACATTTTTTTTTTTTAAGAAATAAATGTTTTACTTCTATACTAATTCTTTTTATCAATAGTAGTTATCATTGTTATTTAAAAAAAATATAGATAATTTATGATTTTTTTAATTTTAACAAATTGAGATATATGAGATATATGAAGTTTTTTTTATATGTTTGTCAACGATTAATAATATTTAATTTATATATTTACCTTAATTTTATTAACCTTGCACTAATTTGATTATAATTTTTAAATTGTAACATTTAAATTATTAATTTTTTATTTTATTTTTAAAATAAAATAAAATTGAAAATATAATTTAAAAATAAAATAAATTTGAAAACTGTGATATCATATTCTTGCCAAAAACTTAATATTGTAATCTTGCTAAAAATATTTAAGAATATATGTATATGCCAAAAAAGAGAATAATTCAATTTATTCACAAATATACTCTCAAGCTCATGCTAATATCCTATTTGATTGTCAAAATATCTCATATTACATATTTAAAATTTAAAAATTTAATAAAAGTAACTGATACAACACCTTGAAAAACGTCCAATTCTAACTAAATAACACCAAAACATAACATCTTAATAATTTGATGATATTATTCTTATTGGTCAAATTCTAAAATATTTCTAAACTCCGAAATAAAAATACATTGGTTTTTTATTGAGTATATATTAGTGGAAATTGGTTTTTTTTTTTTTTTTTTTTTTTTTTTTTTTTTCCGAAGAAAAAGCGAACTTTTTATTAAGGAAATAAAAATTTACATTGCATATGCTGTGAGAATTTCAGTTGCTGCTATTTGACTGCTCATGCAATCAAAAAAGAGACGTCCTTTCTGCCATTAGGACCATCTGACCCCAAAAAAAAGACAGCTGCAAACATATTATATCAGCTGTTATGTACTGGTCAGCCAAGTGCAAAAACATCCCCTCCTTTAAGAGGGCATCCAAAAAACCATCGTATAGTGGGTCTCCTCGGATAGAAAGGAGGAAAACAACCCTTACAAATAGTATGTGTTCATTATGTCCATGAAAAACATAGTCTTTCCAATACTTTTAGGTACAGGAAAAAAGTCTGAGTAAAAAACTGTAGCTGAAAAAGAAAAGTAACAAAACATGTCATTGTTGGTATGCATGGGGCGGCTGATCTGATGTATGAATCTGTCCCTGACGATCTTCAACTATTTTCCAGACTCCCATATTCTGCTGCAAACCTTCCTTAGAAAGCTTGTCCGCTGAATCATTGCTGTCCCTGTAGATATGACATAAGGAGAAGCTGAGTGGAAATTGGTTTTTGATGTGCAAGTGGAACATATTTATAACACTTTGTCTAGATTTATAACACTTTAACACAAGTGAGGTTTGTAACTACATATCTTCTCCAGTTGTTTTTGTTTTTGTTTTTGTTTTTTTTTGTTTTTTTGTTTTTTGTTTTGTTTTGTTTTGTTTGTTTTGTTTTGTTTTGTTTTGTTTTTTTTTGTTTTGTTTTGTTTTGTTTTTTTTGTTTTGTTTTTTTTTTTTTTTTTTTTTTTTTCATTATATTATGATATAAACAATACATTTTCACATATACATCTCATCTGATAAGCCCAGCGAGAATACCACCATCATTGGCCAGTATATTGATGTTTGTTCATAGCATGAATAAACCTCAGCAGTAGGCCAATACATATATGGGGAAGTAAATAAACCCAATTACATTATAATCCATCCTACCTAATGGAATTGTGAAAACTGTAAAGGGTGTAGAAACAACAAAAGGCAAAAAAGCACTAACAAAATATGAAAAGCAGATTGATAAGAAAGCAGTATTGTCAAAATATGGAAGACCAGCAGAAACGAATGTTGCATTTGTAGATGTTCATCAAGCTAGAGCCTCGACTTTGTGAAAATCCCAGAGAGATAATTCTGAAGCGTTGCAATTCGTCATTGATGTCAGTATAGCAGGCTCGCTTGTTATGATTTATGGCAGGCTCCTTGTATATTGGAAATTGTTGCATTGACCCATGATATCTGAGTGAACCGACTCGTTGTGTATTAATTGACCAGATTCACTTGGAAATAAAAAACCAGCTGAATGATGCAATACCAATAACCAATAACGTGTGTTCCAGCATGATTGTTCTGCAGGCTCGCTTGATGCCGAATATATCTGAATTTAAATTAATCAGGCTCGCTTGATGCCGAATATATCTGAATTATAAATAATCAGGCTCGCTTGCTCCTTGTACAGAGTCACGTTGTAGTCACACCTATACATGTATATCAACACAGTTGATGTGCAGGCTCGCTTGTTGTTGATAACCACGGATAATATTGACTCTATACAGATAGAACCATATCTAAAGTCGCCCGATTCCGTCCCCTTGTTAATTGTATTGTTCCTTGCAGCAATGTATGTTGTTTTAAAGGACTGCGAAGCCATAATCTGCAAAAAGCCTTATCCCAGAAGAGACATGACCACCATCATCAATCAATTATTCATAAACTACTATAAAGCTGACTGTTATATGACCGCTATAACTATAGCAAATATACTATTAGTCAAAAAAGGGGAAGAGATGTATAGACCCTGTCAGTCATGGGATTGGAACAGATGAGTTCCAAACCTCCCTACCTTCCCTGTACTTGTAAACATACATAATCCCAAAATCTGCGTTAAGACCCTTCTTAGAGAGACCATCGGCCCTTGTGTTATTCTCTCTGTAGATTTGTGTAATAAGTGGGCAGTCTAGCATCTGCCACAGACGTAGGGTCCTCTGTCGCCATCCCAATAATCCAGGATTGTTCATCGCATATTTACCTGTGATCCATTCAATCACCAACTTAGAATCACCGTATATATTAACATTCTGTAATTGGAGGTCAACAACAAACATGAGAGCACCCCACAGGGCCATAATTTCGGCTTTGTTGTTGGATCCCGGCCCGCCATTCCAGAAGATGTGTGTTCTGTCCCTCTAAGATGTTTTTATCCATACACCGCACCCCGTGATACCATCCGCAGAAGCCCCATCAAAAAATATGGCGGGAATCGCAATCTCATGTGGCCTGTTCCTGTTTGATTCATCGACAGTCAGTTGGCAAGGTATAGGCTGGCACTCAATCCATTCCATGATCTTGGTGAATATATCATGAATCCGGAAGGGTCTGTCTTCAAAGATCAGTAAGTTTCGGTCCTTCCATACTTCCCAAATGAGGTAAAAAGGGAGATATTGAAATTTTCCGGATAGCTTGTCCCACTCGGTTATGGTTGATATGAAATTATTGGCCTCCCATGATGGATTCATAAAATATGGGAAAAAGAGTTTCCAGAGCCCCATAATCACCGGGCATTTGAAGAATAAATGATTAACGTCTTCATCTGCCATATTACAAATTGTACATCGATTTGGGCCATGTATTCCACGCTTGTTGAGATTGTTCCAGGTAAGGATCTTATTGCGCCACACCAGCCATCCGAATACTGTGATCTTAGTTGGAATCCTACGCCTCCAGAATGGATTGAAAGGGCAGCAAGATTAAGGCACCTGTGATGCAGAGATGAGGCCCCTATATATATCCTTTACGATGATTGAATTGTTCTTTGTGGGACCATTCCATCGGATTTGATCCGGTTGCTGAGAGAGACATAGGCCCGAGCCTCTTAGGGAGTCCCGAATTCATTCCCATTCATCCGCATCCACCCCGTTTAAACCCAGTTGAACAGCAGATTTAAATTTTGGAGCGCCATATGACCAATACAATATAGTCTGAGAGAGAAAGAAGCATCCCCTGTGAGACAGTCGGTGAATAAGGCGAGGGGAAAGATAGACTTGCAGATGAAAGGACATGATGCTCTTGTAAGAAAGAGGAATTCTCTGTCCATTACAGAAATGCCAAGCCAGGCGATTTATAACAAAACCCATCACTTTTTTGAAGCTGTTCCAAATAGCTGAGATGTTCCGTGGGCATCGCATTTCATGACATATAAGCTGTTGTAGATAGTCGTCCCCAATATATTTGCATCAAACAATAGCGCACCAGATACTATTCCCATTGATTGCACGCCAAAAGGATTTCATAAGCAGAGCAATATTGAAGATGCGAGTATTTAAGATGACCCATCCACCCAGTTCTTTTGGGCAGCATATAATATCAATTTTGCAGAGGTGAAATTTGTTGACCATTTTAGTGCCTCCCCATAGAAATCTAGCCATATTACTCTTGATCAGAGCCACAATCCTGGATGGCAGATAATATAGATGGCCCCAATAAACCATCAGCTCTGATAAGACAGCTTGTACAAGAATGAGGCGGCCTCCTAACGACAACCATTTGTATGTCCAATTCCCAATTCGAGCTCTGAAGCGCTCTACCATCCACATCCAATCTCTAATCCTATATCCACAAGGCTTGATATTGAAGCCCAAGTATTTGAGCCCATCTGACATTTGCCGAATGTGAACTCCCATGAAATCTGCAATGAAATTGATCTCCATCATGTCCCCCGCCTCGAATAACAGGAAGGATTTGCCTTTGTTGACCGCAAGTCCTGTAGCAGCTTGGAATCTTATTAGAATTAGATGAATATAGAACCAGTGATTCTATTTAAGATATCCAAATAGCAATATATCATCTACAAACAGTGAGTGTGTCATGGACAGGGAATCAGAAAATGAGTATCCCTTTATGTATCCATTTTGCTCTTCCCTTTTTAGAGCCCTACTAAATCCATCCAAGATGAGAATAAAAATAAGCGGGGAAAGCGCACATCCCTGTCTCAGGCCTCTCTTAGCCTCAAAAAAACGAGTTGGAAACCCATTGATCAATACTGCATATCTAACTGATATTATGCAAGACATTATCCATCTAATGATATCTATTGGCAGCCCAATCTTCAGCAATACAACCCGGATATAGGACCAGTCTAATGAGTCATAGGCCTTGTGAATATCCACCTTCATGATCAACGCCTCCTTTTTCCCCACATGCGAAGAGTGCATCACTTCCTGTGCTATGGCAATGGCATCATGTATCGAGCGACCTTGGAGAAATCCATATTGTTCCATACAAATATGTGCTGATAGAGTGTCCTTAATACGATTGGCAATGATCTTCGAAGTAACCTTATATAGCAAATTACATAGTGCAATCGGGCGAAAATCTGAAAAGGTTTGTGGATCCGCAGCCTTTGGGATCAATGTTATAAAGGTGGAATTAAGGTTAGCTGGCATAATTCCCTTAGCCTGTATCGACTCCACAATTTCCGTCAATTCATGCCCAATAAGATGAAAGAAAAAGGTGAAAAATTCCGAGGGCCATCCATCCGGCCCCGGACACTTGTCACCAACAAAGGATTTAAGGACCGTTTGCACTTCATTCCTTGTGATCACCTATTGAAGTACTGTAATTGCATCCTCGTGAAACATTTTTGGAACGTGATCCAGTAACCAGTTCTGATTTTCAGCACATATGGAATTGTCCTTTTGATAGAACTGAGAGAAGTGTGCAACAGCTTCATCTTGTATCTCGGCAGTCTTGATGGCATAACTGCCATCCGCCCGTTTGATGCGCCATATCGCATTCTTACATCTCTTGTCATTTGCAAATCTGTGGAAGAACTTGGTGTTGAGATCACCCTCCAATACCCAATTGACTCTACTCTTCAGTTTCCAAGTTGTCTCCTCTATGCACAGAATTTCTCTTTTACGGATCCCCAGCTGCTTGAGGTTATGATACGCCATTTCATCCGGAGCAGTATTAGTAAACTCCTTATAAATCGACTCCATCTGCCCCTTGATGTCTTGAAACTCTGTCTTGAGAGCAAATTTTTTATTTATTTCCCACTTCTTTGTGGCCGACTTCAATCTTTGGAGTTTAGTATGAAATCGTGTCCAGCCTGCAAGATTCGCCATTCCCGCTTCATCTTTCCACAAGCATGTAACCAGATTAATATACTCTGCATCATTAAGCCAAACCCTGTTGAATTTGAATGGTAGACCCTTATTCCAATCTTTCGAATTCCATGCCAGAGTTATCGGCATGTGGTCCGATATATCTGAAACCATAATCCATGATATAGGAATCCCCCATGAGTCAATTAGTTTGTCCTTCATGATAGCCCTGTCCAATCTTTTGCCAATATATTGTGCTCCGGGTCGCTTGTTTGACCACGTAGGAATCAGAGGGCATGGTCTAATGTCGCTCATTTGATGAGATGCAAATAAGTCTAAGAGGAAACTTGATAAGGGATCCATACGCGCATTTTCCCCCCAAATCTCATCTGATTGCAAGCTAAAATTTAAGTCCCCCATCAAGATTAGATTTTGCAGCATTAAAATACCAGAGTTTTCCATCCAGTTCCAAAAGTTCATTCTGTCATTATATGGCGCATATATGTTAGAAATGTTGATTTGGCCCTCCATACCCCTCAGATGACCGGATAAAAGGATCTCGCCAAAAAATCTGTACGCTTTGAAATTTGCCATCACAGGGTTCCATTTAGCTATAAGACCACCCGAGTGTCCATTTGAGTCAGTAGCCGCCGCACACCATCCAGATTTATAACCCAAAAAAGTATCAATAGCCTTTTCCCTGCAACATAGTGTTTCTTGAGCCAAAAAAATGCTGATACTGCTGTCATCTAGTAGATTCCTTAGGCAATTTGATTTTGGGACATCACCCACACCCCTTATGTTCATCGATAAAATGTGAGTCATGGAGAATCTATCAGAGGGTAACTTGCTCTAAGCGCCCTGGTGTGCTCCCAATTGCCATCCGGAGCAAATATGGGGATTTCAGTATAATTTTCTTCCCCATCTGAAAGCAGTGAAATGGATTTATACTTGCCTTTGGATATTTTGGACACCTCCCTAGATTTTTTCCTATTTGTGATGCTAGCTGACCGGGTATGGGGATCTCGAGAAGCCATGGCCTTAGTGGGTCTGTCAAATACCGTTAGAGCGCCTAGATCTATATTGGGATTTTGCATTAAGGACTCAATGTCGCTACCAACAGAGTTCCTTGGCGATTCAGGTGTGAGATCTGGGTTGCTATGATCGGAAAAGTTGGTAGCCGAAGTGGGGATACCACTCGTCTGACAGATAGGAGTCTTAGAAGATTCACCCTCATGGAGGGATGTGGGTTGATAGCTTGAGTGCTCATATCTACATTGAGGACGAACAAGTATATGATGAGATTGGGCAGATATTCGATGGTCAGGACCCGATGTATTGGCTTCCGAGTAGGTGATAAGTGGGATGGTTGTGTCTTTATCATGCAGATTTGGAGGACTGGTATGATCATTAGCAGGAGAGATGTTTGATTCGGGTGGGAGGACTCTATGACTGGAAAATGGTTTACCAGTTAGATCATTTGTACTATCCACAGTACCCACATTATGCATATTCTCAAACTGTTGCTCTTCAGCAGAAACAAAAGCATTGGAATAGTCAGAATGATTACCTGAGGAAATACCACCCTGGGCATCGGCCGTCGAGGTGTTCTTATCATTTGCCACAGCATCAGTCGAGGGTCGACCCTGGCGCCCCTTATGTGGCCTGAGAGGACAGTGATCCTTCAGGTGTCCAGTTTTATGACAAATCAGACAGTGGAAGGGGATTCCCCAAAAATCAACGTGTTGCCTGTGCCTTCTGTTCCCCCATAACAGATCGACGTCACCGGGCAAACCCCCCACATAGTCGACCTCCACAAGCAGCCATGCAACAATCTTGTCACCCGAGCCCAGAATTCCAGGATCAATATATTTCATATTCCCAATAGAATCCCCAATCACTCTGAGGGCCTTTAGGGTCCAGAACTCGAGTGGGAGACCCGGAAGTTTTACCCAGACGACCTTGTTCCGTGGCGCCTCCATCACAGGATTAAAGCCCAAGAACCACGGTATCAGTTGCATATCGCTGCGTCCCCTAACCCACATCCGACTGATTATCTTATACACATCATTCTGGTCCATAAAATGAATATAGAACCACCCATTGATGAGCTTACTGACCTTGGGATGGTATCCAATAATGGACTTCCAGTTATGATTGATCCAGGCCGATGTATCAAAATCACAGTTATCCATATACATCCAGCGCCCAATCACAGCCCTTTTCTGCAAGCTTGTCACCCTCCCGCATAGATCATCATAATCCAGGAATACCTCCTTAATCTCCATCCTATGCTTATAGCAATTCTTTTTTGAGTTCCTAGCCCGACGACAGCGTTCACGTCCAGGCTTACCGGCTAGTGGGTTTGAGTTTATATCCAGACAACTTTCAATAGGCTGTCTGATAATCATATCATCGACATCCAATGTAAATGACTGATCACCAACCACATTGGAGGGAATGGAAGTGGGCATTGCGCCGTCATTCGAAATTGAATGAGTATCAGATGGTAGATCCGCCAAAGAACTCATGATCTAGTAGAGATATGATGGATGTACCTCTGATATGTGAAAAGCCACCACTGCAAAAACTAGAATTAATAGATTGTCAGGACGATGTCCAATCCATAGGGGAGGTGAATAGGATCAAGGATCCTCATTACAGGAAACCATAACTCAGTCCAACCAGTCAATCACGTATGATATCCAATATTATATCATAATGATGATATGCAAAACTGTCATCATCAAAGCAGGCCCCGAAGATGCAATCCCAGTAGATAGGGAAGTACCTGACCAACCATCACCTTCCTTTGTAGGAATTGAAAGAGGGGCACAACTCCTTAAAGACCATGAGATAGGCAATCCCAATGTGGATAGAGGATCTAGCAGGATCAGATGAAGCTGCAATCCATCCCAATCTTCCTTAAATAGCAGTCAAATAGTCCTTCCCCCCCATCAGTAGCATCTATTATATGGACACATCATATAATCACGTACCATGCATGCCACACTAGATTGGTACCTAGAGTAGGGTCAGCAGAATGAAGCGATGACAAATGAATCCCGATGTTTTCCCATAGAATTTGAATATAGCCGGAAAAGACTGATCGGGTAATATTGAGGGCAAAAAATCATCGGAAAAACCAGTCCCAATCACCAGACCATTAGGTATGGCAGCAACAGCAGCATATGCATCCAGGAATTGCCCACCACCTTTTGCATAAGCGAAATCCAATACTATTACATGGCCGGGTAATAGTAAAATATTCCTTCCACAGCCTCCAAAGGAGGACCAAGAAACATCCGTGGGAAGAGCCAAGGTCCGAAGGATCAGGGGATGAGTCCAAAGGTGATGTAGGGTGATAGCAACAGAAGTCCCCAAGACTATGCATCAATGACCCAACCGTATGAGCACCCTCATTCTCAAAACCAAGTATACACCCCCTTAACAAACCCAGTAAAATCATGAATTCATAATCGAAACATTTTCTCATCATATGAGAACCCAATGATTCTTAGGGAAAAATCAGTAGGACTCATGTGCATCAACATTGGATGAGAGTAGTACATACCCACCTTCGAGCAAGAACGAGATATTCTCTACATTTGAAGTAGCCAGTCTAGTCCGATAAAAAACATACTTTAACCAAGATCATAAGACGAGGCAATCAAGCTCTAGTAGCCTATTCACCTAGCGCCGATGTCTTTCATCAAGCTCTTGATAGCCTATTCACCAATTGGTATCCGAAGCACCATCTAGATCTAAATTCTATGCTGCTGAAACCTCCAGAGCGCTACCAAATCGTCCATAAATTGACACCAAGATTTATCTAATTCCTACCACTCACCAAACAGGGAAGGAGTTATGCAATGTGCAAAGGGTAAAAGAGTGCATGCTCCCACCACTAGTAGAAGAGGGAGGAGCACTCTGAGAGCATATGGATTGCCGAACTCCATTGTTTGGTTATGTGATTCACCACCTCCAGATCGGTCCGTTCTCCCGTCATAGACACAATTATTCAAGACACTAGTCCGATGAGTTTCGGTCTACATCGCTTTCAGACTCGTCGTCCTCTCAACAGAAAAGAAATCCGGAAGTTTACAGGAATGAACAACATATGTTGCTCATAAAAAATTTCGACAACCAACGAGAGCCGATCATTTTAGCAACTAGCACCGCGTAATTTCAGAACTTATGGATGTGTGGTTGTAATATTTTCCAGACACAGACAACAAGATCTGTTGAATGCAATGGGATCCATGTTCTCCAGTTGAACCATGGGTTTCTTCATAGGGTGTGTCACTAAAAAGAAATATCAAGATTTCTATCTGAAATTGATTCTCTTCTATGACATTCCAATTCACTCAAATTTAGTTTTCCCATTCTTTAAATATTTTTCAGGGAAATACACCCTAACAAATATTTGCACGTTCCCCATTTTCGTTGATCGCCAGAGGAGAAGTTTTGTATTGTTGAGTTCAAGTTCCAAATATTCAGTTAAAATTCTGGATTTTTAAACTTTTGGGTTGGATACCAAAATCCGATCCCTGCCGCTGAGAGACAAATAATATCTTAAAATTTATACTTAAATTAATTTTTTGGCTAAGGAATAAGAAGTTACAGAGCAGAACTTCCGGTGCACGACACGTAAAGTGATGGAAATTTCTGATAATTTCAAACAAAACAGAGGAAGCAAAGTTCCTCAACTCAACACAAAGAAATGAGAGAAATTCTGACAAAGAAGATATGGAGAAAAGCTCTGTTTTTTAACACAGATTCGTGTTTCAGCAACAGGCAGACAGTTGCTGAAACACCACACAGTCTGTTGCTAAAACACGCAGACACAGTTGCTGAAACAACCTGTAGAATGCATGCTGCTCCAAAAACACAGCGACTCTGTTTTCTTGCTGTTTTCTCTGCTCTGCCTTCTTCTCTGCCTTCTTCAATTTCTCAAACTCTCTTCTAACCTCAAAACGAATTGCTGTTCATCATATTTATAGGTGAAAAACATATTTGACTTATATTATTAAAATAATACAAATATCTTCTAAAGCTTATCTGCGTATTGAATGCAGCAAGCGATGAAGGAATCGTGATGCCTTTTGAAGAAATGAAGTCGGCTGCCTGCAGGGACATAACTTCTGCAAATTAAATGCACAGTGGAGTGCAATAAATCAAGCATGACTTTGAGGCATCCGATATTTCTGAAATATCTACAGCGGATCTGATTTTCTGTCCAGCTGTTTATGTTGCAGTTGGAATTAAATTCCAACACTCCCCCTTAATTTCAACTGCTGGGTTTTTCTGCATACCTAGGCATTTCCTGAAATGATCAAAACTTTTCTTTGCCAATGGTTTTGTCAAGATGTCAGCTAGTTGATCCTCTGTTCTACAGTGCTGCAAAACAATCTCACCATTGTTAACCAGTTCACGTATGAAGTGAAATTTGGTGTCTATATGCTTTGTCCTTTTATGAAAAATAGAGTTTTTAGACAATGCTATTGCCGAGCTATTGTCACAGTAAATGGTTGTGCCCTTTTCTTGTTCATGACACAAATCTCTGAGAACTCTTCTCAGCCACACTGCTTGGCATGCTGCTGCTGTTGCTGCCACATACTTTGCCTCTGCTGTTGACAAAGCCACAATTGGTTGCTTCTTGGAAGCCCATGAGATGGCTCCCGATCCCATATGAAACACATATCCCGATGTGCTTTTCCTATCATCAACACTTCCAGCCCAATCACTGTCAGTGTAACCTGTCAACATGAAACTTTTAGAAGAGGAGTATAAAATACCAAACCCCTTCGTTCCATTCACATACCTTAGAATCCTCTTGGCTGCCTGCCAATGAGTCTCTTTCGGTCTTTCCATAAACCTGGAGATTAAACTCACAGCGTGCATAATGTCCGGCCTAGTTGCAGTCAAGTACATGAGGCTGCCAACTATGCTTTTGTACAATTTTGGATCAAAATCCTTGCTGCTGTCTTCTTTGGTCAATTTCAACCCCATTACAGTTGGAGTCACAGCTGCCTTGCTGTTCTGCATGTTAAATCTCTTCAACACTGCTTCTACATATTTTACTTGGGAAATGAAAACACCACTTTCACTTTGGTCTACTTCAATTCCAAGAAAATATCTTAAGAAGCCCAAGTCAGTCATTTCAAATTCACTTTTCATGTCTGCTTTAAAATCAGCAATGAGAGAAGCATCATTGCTAGTAAAGATTAAATCATCTACATATAAAACAACAATAAGAATCTTACCGTCATTCTCCTTTATGTAGAGTGTGGGTTCACCATCACACTTCTCAAACCCATTCTCAATCAGATAAGCATCTATTCTGCTGTACCATGCTCTTGGAGCTTGCTTCAGCCCATAAAGAGCCCTCTTCAGTTTGCAGACTTTATGCTTTTGGCCTTCAACTTCATAGCCTGGAGGTTGTTCAACATAAACCTCTTCTTTTAACACTCCATTCAGGAATGCAGATTTAACATCCATATGATAAATCTTCCATTTGTGCTGTGCCACAATGGAAAACACTGTTCTGACTGTTTCCATCCTTGCCACTGGTGCAAAGGTTTCATCATAGTCTTTGCCTTGTTGCTGCTTGTAGCCTTTCACAACAAGTCTTGCTTTGTGCCTGTCGATCTTGCCTTCAGCATTGCTTTTGGTCTTATAGACCCACTTAACTCCAATGACATATTTGCCTTCAGGGAGGTCCACTAACTCCCATGTTTTACTCTTCTCAATTGCACCAATTTCTTCATTCATTGCTTCAATCCATTTATCTTCATTTACAACATCTTCAAAATGAATTGGGTCATCAACATGACAATACAAAGAAAATAATGAATTCAGACCGGTATTGTTACTTACCTCTCCTTGTTCATAAATCTCATTCAGATTTCTAAATCTTGGTCTTCTTGGTGTGCTTGGAGTTCCATCCGAACTTGAGGGTATTTCTGATCCCTGTGGTGTGCTTGGAGAAGCACTTCCTTGACTTCTCAAGGCTGTTCGAGTTCCAGCTTGTGGTGTGGTTTTTTGTACTTGGTGTGGTGGAGGAGGAGCCACCAAGGAAGGATTATTTGCTGCTGTCCCTTCCTCTTCTTCTTCGTGAGACACAATTGTCTTCACATTCACTGTCTTCTCTAAGCTTCCATCCCAAGCTTCATCTTCAATGAACTGCACATATCTGCTTACTATCAATTTCTTGGTCAATGGATTATAGAGTTTGTATGCTTTTGACTCATCACAATAGCCAATAAAGACACACTTCTCCCCCTTACTGTCAAGCTTCTTCCTTAGCTGATCTGGTACATGTGCATATGCTACACAGCCGAATACTCTCATGTGAGTGACAGTTTTCTTTTGTCCACTCCATGCTTCTTCTGGTATTTTGTTCATGACAGCTTTGGTTGGGCATCTATTCAAGATGTAAACTGCGCAAGTGACAACTTCTACCCAATACTCATGCGGCAAGTGTCTTGCCTTCAGCATACTCCTGACCATGTCCAGAATGGTCCTATTCTTCCTTTCTGCAACACTGTTTTGCTAAGGTGTATACCTCGCAGTGAACTGCTTTTGTATGCCGTTCTCTCTGCAAAAACGCAGAAAATCTTTGGAGATGTACTCTCCACCTCTATCTGTTCTGAGCACTTTGATGTAATGCCCACACTACTTTTCAACAAGAGTTTTGAAGTGGCGGAATTTCTCAAACACTTCACTCTTCTGTTTCAGCATATACACCCATGTCTTTCTGGTGTAATCATCAATGAAAGTTAAAACATATTTATTTCATGCAAATGATGGTATTTGCATCGGTCCACACACATCAGAGTGAACAATTTCCAAGGGTCCTTTTTCCCTTATACTCTTTCCTGCTGGAAAGCTTTCTTTGTGTTGTTTGCCCAAGATGCAGCCTTCACAAAGGCTGTCCGGTTTCTCGATCAATGGAAATCCCTTTACCATTCCCTTTCTGTGCAACAGATTCAAGCCTCCGAAATTGAGATGTCCAAATCTCAAGTGCCACAACCAATTTTCATCTTTCACTTGTTCTTGAAAGACTTCTTGTGTTACAGCTGCAATAGTTCTTCCTTCCTTCAAATCTGCCTTGAGTTTGAGAGGAAACATTCTATTGCTGGTCATCTGCACCTGTGCAATGATCTTCTTACTTGGAGGTATGTCTCTGATTGTACACATATCATCTTTGAAGAACACATTGTAACCTTTGTCAATGAGCTGTCCAATGCTCAAAAGATTACATTCCAGACCAGGTACATAGTATACCTCTGGCACAATCATCTGTTCTCCATTTCTTGCTCGGATACTGACTCTGCCCTTACCCTTGACAGATATATTACTATCAGTTCCTGTTGTTACCTCAGATTTCACATTTTCATCCAGATTGGCAAACATTGCAATATTTCCAGTCATGTGATTACTACAACCTGAGTCTAAGAACCAAAAATCATCTTGTTTGTCTTATTCAATGTTACATGTTAACAGCACAATCTTTGGATTCTTATCTTCTTCATTTGCAAAATTAACATTCTGCCTACTATTCATGTCATTTTGTTTTTTCCTACATTCATTGGCATAGTGCCCATATTTCTTACAATAATGACATTGGACTTGGGATTTGTCATACCTTTGTCCATGAGCTTGCTGTTTGCTTGAACCTTCATCTTGGTTCTGATTGCAGCTCCTTCCGCTTGTGCTTGCAGGATTATTTCTGCCTTTGTTTTGGCTTCTTCCACGAACTCTGTTATTTGCTCTGCCTCGACCTTGTCCTTGGCCAAAAGACATCTGAGTCTTGAATGCTTGCTCAAAAGAGGAATCTGTTCCTCTACTCAGTCTGTGTTCATGAGACATAAGAGAAGCACTTAGTTCATCTATTGTGAACTGTGAGAGATCCTTTATTTCTTCTATTGCTACCACAACAGCTTCAAACCTTGAGGGTAAACTTCTCAAGATCTTCTCTACAATCCTTCTTTCTTCAAGAATTTCACCATGAGATCTTATCTGGGTTATCAACCCAATAACCTGAGTGAAGAATGAATCTACTGTATCAGATTTCTTCATGCTGAGTGTTTCAAAGTCTCTCCTCAACATCTGCAACTTTGCAGTCTTCACCTTCTCCATGCCCTGATAGGCAGTTTTGAGAATATCCCATGCCTCTTTGGATTTTGTTGCTGCTGCAATCCGTGGGAAAACACTCTCATGTACTGATTGAAAGAGAAAAAAGAGGGCTTTGGCATCCTTCTTCCTGTCACTCTTCAATAGGTCTCTTTCTACTACTTTCAAAGCAGCCAACGCTGCTGCATCTGCAGGCTCAACATAGCCAGTTTCAACTAGCTCCCATATTCCCTGAGAAGCAAACAATGCTTTCATTGTTATGGACCAATAACTATGATTTTTCCCATTAAACTGTGGCAGTTGGGAATTTTTCAAACCAGTTCCAGCATCTGCCATCTTAACCTATATAAGTAAAGAAGAGATACTGACTGTATAATAAAAAAAAAGCAAGAACTTTCTCTGCTGGAGAAAATCTGCTCAATAAGATTCTTACAGCTCCTGCAGTGGAAAAAACAAACTCTGTTTTTAAATCACTGAGTGCCTAGACCAGCTCCGATACCATGATGGAAATTTCTGATAATTTCAAACAAAACAGAGGAAGCAAAGTTCCTCAACTCAACACAAAGAAATGAGAGAAATTATGACAAAGAAGATATGGAGAAAAGCTCCGTTTTTTAACACAGATTCGTGTTTCAGCAACAGGCAGACAGTTGCTGAAACACCACACAGTCTGTTGCTAAAACACGCAGACACAGTTGCTGAAACAACCTGTAGAATGCATGCTGCTCCAAAAACACAACGACTCTGTTTTCTTGTTGTTTTCTCTGCTCTGCCTTCTTCAATTTCTCAAACTCTCTTCTAACCTCAAAACGAACTGCTGTTCATCATATTTATAGGTGAAAAACATATTTGACTTATATTATTAAAATAATACAAATATCTTCTAAAGCTTATCTGCGTATTGAATGCAGCAAGTGGTGAAGGAATCGTGATGCCTTTTGAAGAAATGAAGTCGGCTGCCTGCAGGGACATAACTTCTGCAAATTAAATGCACAGTGGAGTGCAATAAATCAAGCACAACTTTGAGGCATCCGATATTTCTGAAATATCTACAGCGGATCTGATTTTCTGTCCAGCTGTTTATGTTGCAGTTGGAATTAAATTCCAACATAAAGCACAATAACTCCGCGTGGTCTACTTAGTTTTCAAATTTTCCCATAGTCTACTCAGCTTTTAAATTTTCAGCTTTTCCGAGTTCAGAATTGGGCAGAAAAATTTCAAAAAATATTGTGGCAGGAATTTTTGAATCGAATTTTTAATGGTGGAAATGGATTCGACACCATGAAAAACCGTAGGCATCCAAAATTTTGAAGTTTGACAACCATAACCTGAATTTACAAACTTCCGAGAAAATTTGAAACTTATGCCTAATAAATATGTAATGAAAAATTTGAAGAACCATTAATGCCAAAAATAATAACGAAACATAACACTTTACAATTTATTTTCAAATTCTGGCAAACACACATATAATAGGAAAAATCTGTTGATCAAAATTACCATTTCATTGACAATGCTGCAGAGTAAATACAATACAATTTTCACACTTCCTCGTGATTCTCAACTATGTGCTACATTTAATTGTGTCGACCACTTTTATTGACCCTTGTCCAAAATAATCTAAATTAGAGACATCTCTAGCTGCAAGTCCCACAGTGGCCCGAATTTAAACAAGAATTTCTAAATTTAGAAGGAAAAGTGACAACAATTAAAAAGACAATAATTTGCTTGAAAGTATGGGAGAAAATCTTTGGTTTCAGTAGATCCCGTGTTTGATTACCATCCCTATATGTGAGTAGTTACCCGAGTTTCGATAAATCCTAACCTGTTGAACCTCGACGCGAAAGCTTCCACGACGCTCTTAGAAGTCGAATTTTGAGAAACAACTATGTCATCATTCGTTGATTTGGCCTGTAAATACCACCAGAAAACACTAAATTCAAGACAAAATACATAACCTTCTCTCTAAAATTTAAAAATTTAGTGTTTAACACAGCGTTGGAAAGAAGAAAACGAAAAAATTAAAAGGGATCCCAAAATACTAGCGTTAAAATGGAGTATTGACCCACCGTAGCGAAGGATGTCATGACTCGAATCTTGTGGTCGCTGAGAGTAGTAAACGCGGAAAAATCAGCCATTGCAGCTGCAAATGTGATTGTGACGAGTCGCCTCATTGTTTAATTCTTGCGAAAATAAAGCTTAGTGGAATCGAACCCCTGATTTGACAGGAAAAAAAGTTGCTTTAACCTAGAAAAAAAAATCTCTTCAAGCTTGCGTAGCAAGCACCTAAATATCAGGGACAGACAGAGACTGGAGACTCTTCAGAAGCCTTCAAATGAAAATAAAAACAATGCAGGCGAATTCTCGAATCTCTATGCCTGCCTTCTCCTGTTATTTTGTACACCAAATTCCGACAGTGAACAAAAATTTCGATGGAAATTAACAACCTCTCTTAAATTGCGGAAATGTGGAAACAAAGGAGGATACCTCGGCCATTTTATAAGCATGCTACACCAGTGAAGTGATTCCATACCTAGTCGCTAAAGTGGGACAGATATCAGGCATAAATGTGGTGGTGCACGCATGTCAAGTGTAGAAGAAAAAGGTAGACAAAATTCTAAAGTGAACTTATTCAAAAGAAAGGCTGATCGGCCTAAATAATGATAATTTTTTAGTCAAAACTAGTTGTGCTAGAAAAAATCTCTCTTCATCTATTTAATCTATTGCCATGATCTTGTTCTTCATTTTACTCGAAGATGAACCACAATAGATGGTTCGAAATGCGTCAATTAAAAGTTATTTTACTTGATTTTTATTGAAAGATCTCTCAACATTGACAATAATAATATCTTATTGAAGTGATAATGTTTTTGTTGAGAACGTTTTATAGAAGGTTTTACATTTTTTGTGTAAAGTACAGATAGATATATTTTAAAGGATAATTGTTCTTAACAGATCTATATGTTGACTATATTTCTTAAAAAAAATATAAATATTAAAAACGCAGTTGCTTTATAGTTATTTGTTGTTTGAATCGATAACTATTTTAATTTATTTTTAATATATATTTTTTTATTGATATTAAGTAAAATTATTATAAAAAAAACTTTACTATGATTTAATTTATTTGTTGAAATTCGTTTCATTTTGGTGTTGTCTACAAAAGCAGAAAATTTGCTAGGAGGTCAAAAAATCACCAGAATCCAACCAAATTTTTCTTAACAAATTTAATACAATGAGTGCTTGAATCTTGATTTTTATGGTGGAAATGGATTCAACACCATCAAAAACCCGTGGAACACCCAACATCTTGAAACTTGATGACTGTAACCCAAATTTCCAAAAATTTCTCCCTGATTTTGTGAAAATCTTGCCGGAAATTCCATTGATTTCTAGGCAAATTTGAAGCCGCGTTAGACTACGTGTTTCATTTTCATGCGCTTAAACCAAATTTTATAATAAAAAATAAATACCTAGATAATATAAATAAATTTTTTTTTATTTTTGAAATAATTATATAATTATTAAATACATTTATATTATTTTTTTAAGTGTCCAACTATTTTTAATATATATTAATAAAAATTTATGGTTTGAATGAATTTTCACTTGATTATTAATGAGTTTATCCCAATGTATCTATTTATAAATAAAGTTATTTAATTTGACTATCAAAATTATAAACATGTTAACTAATGCTATTTATTAATTTTGAACTTGTTAATTAATAATATTTTATAAAACTAATTACACTGTAAGGCGTTCCACTTTGAAAACAACTCCCCTAGCTGCCATTGTGTCCCTGTTTGCACCATTGGATCAAATTTTAGACTATTGAAATGTTTTAGGTCATTAAATCCACTACCTCCTTCATTTATGCTTTGCTAACTACCTAACTAACTCACTAAGCCCTACTAATGTGTCTTCCACCTCGCTATGAAGCCATTCAGTGAGCCATGCACTTCATTTACATAGAATGAATACTTCTTCGAAAATTGCGCTTTGTGGGACCTATACCAGGACTGTGGGTTCCTGCATCTCATTTCGATTGAGATTGCGCTGAAAGTTGTGAGCAAGATAAAAGCCAGGAGCGGTTCTCCGTGCTGAATCCAATGTGGCTGGAGGGGATACCTGAGGGGGATACCATGCAAGCCATCCTGCATTAGTTCAGGAACACCATTCACATGATTTATAAGATGATCGAGGAAGCATTCAAAGAGGAGGGCCTAGACCATGAGTTCAGACCGACTGATTATTTGAATTTCTTCTACGTGGGAACCAAGAGGTGAAGCTATCGGGCGATTATGTACCTCATGAAAGGCCAGAAAAGGGAACCAATTACTGGAATGCCCAAAAGCACAAGAGAGCCATGATCTATGTGCATGCGAAGCTCATGATAGGTTGGTAACTTCATTTTCTAGATAGATTTTTATAGCTATTCATATTGGAAAATAAATTATAAATTATAAATTTTTGAAAGAGAATTGTGTTTGCAAATTTAGTTGGTTTGTCATATTTAAAATAAAAAATCAAATTCCACTGACAAACTAACTTCACAAACACCGTTTTTTGCCCAAAAAAATTCATCTTACATTACTTCATTTTCTTTGTCAAAAGCCCATACTTGCATACTTTTATTTAATATACTTGAATGGCCAAGGAACTAATATGTTTTCTTCATTCATCGAAATTTGTAAATGTTCTTTTTTTCTTGTGAATTCTGCAGTGGAAGATGAATATATTATCATAGGATCGACCAATCTGAACTAGAGATCCATCGACGGAGCTACGGACTCCGAAATAGCCCAAGGATGTTACTAGCCACACCACATCAACCAGCACGACCGGAAAGCTCGAGGGGAAATATTTAGATATCGAATGTAATATGCATTCATTTTTAAACTATTAATATAGTTATAATCAGTTTATTATAGAAGAGATTTTCCAATTTAACACATAAAAATATAATACTTATTTTAAAATAAATAATACATATATAATTTAACACATATAAAAATATATATCAAGCCTTCTGTGAAAGGCCACAAGATTGATGTTCTACCTCCCATACTCACAACCTGAGCACGTTGGCCTTCTAAGCTCCTTCCAGGGTTACGAACATGTTGATAATTGTAAGTTGTTATCATAAGTGTGATAAACAATCTAATAAGTTTTTTCATTATTATTTATGATTAATAAATAGGTTTGTGAAGAAGTTAGTTGTGAATTTTGGGTTGATCTACCACAAAAAATTAGATTAGTATTGATTTTGGAAGATTCTCTACATAAATCAGATGAGCATTGATTTTGGAAGATGCTTGACAGAGTTGGGCTATTATATTTTTAGCATTTCACAATTTAGATGTGATTTATATTTAATTGTTTTCTTATTTATCTGTTTCAATCTTACCCTACTTGGAAAACAAAATCAAGGGGGGTCGATGAGGTGTTTATGGATATCAATAATGTTTGGTTGAAAAAGGCCATGGTAAATAAATAAAACTAGCATTTACACCAAAAAGGTGCAAAGACATGTTGATAGAATGTAGATAAATGTAATGTGTTTTTTCATTTTTTGACTCGGTTAAGTGTGTTTTTGACTTGGTTATGTGTGTTTTTCACTTTCTAACAAGGTTACATTTTATATCATGTGCTTGAATTTTTATCCGCTCATTAACTCTCAATTTTCCCTTTCTAATTAAGATAAATATATAAGCAAATATTACCAGTTAATATGGGGGGATGGGATAAAATTAATATTCAATTATTTCATTAACATGTATCATCACAGGGATGGCATAGATCATTAAAATATATTAAATAAATTTGAAGACAAAAAAAAAATGATAATTTTGCAATTACCTACAAGAGCCATAAAAATATCAGAAATAAATTGTAAAATCAACAAACTATGATAATTTTGCAACAAATTTAAGATTCAAACATTACTTAATACAATTTGAATCAAGTTTTATGCAAGAACAAACTTTCTGAATTCATATTGCATAAAAACATTTTTGGGAATACAAGTTCATTTTTATTTTATTTTATTTTATTTTATTTTTTATTATTTATTTATTTATTTTTTTCAGACCTTCACTTTTGGCGTACGAGATTTTCACACCAAGTATCCAAGCACACTCTCTCTTCTCATTGTCCAACCAACTAGAACCCAAATCTTCCTTCAATGAAAATTTTACTATTTTATAATGACCTCAGCAAGGTTTAACATTGGTTAGCATGATTCTATATAATCTATTGGATTTTTATTACAACCTCTGTGGGCTACATCACATAGGTTCAAGTAATATCAAAAGAACAATGACAACTATTGCCTTCTAAGGGGAATTAACTGATATGGACTCAAGCTCACATGAGCAGAAACTCCTACGCTACCGTGGCTAACATGTTTGGCCACATGCAAATAAATAACATCTAGATATATTTTTGCAATTAGCCATAATGGTGGTTGACTTTTAGTCCCTTGTAGATCATAAATGCTAGTCTTTAGTTAGATAGATTGTAAAGATTTTTTGCGCTTCCTACCACTTCTAATGAATTTAAAACATCTCTTAATGAATTTAAAACATCTCTTTCCACTTGAGGAGCCATTGTTACTACAAAATTGGTTCAAACTACTGAATTAGTCCAAACTCTTCCCCACATGACGAATCATTAAAGAATAACACCTTCTAATTTGAAAACACCCGTTTGCCAAGGATCCATTGAATAGTCATAAAACATGTTTGAAAAATGAAAATTTGAAAAAGCATGGATGTCAAAGTACAACAAAAACAAAACATTTATATTGTTTTTCAGTCTTGTTAACTCTAGAGTATACATGCGAGTTTTCTTGGTACCAACAACTCATTTTACATAAACATTGATTTCTTTCCTCCTTAAAAAGTACAAAATGAAAAATAGTAAATTTTTTAATATACATATATGTTATTTAATTACTTATTATGGGATCTTGGATAGCTCATCAATCTATATATATTTCTGTTGCAACAATTATTTTTGGTTTTGACAACTTTTTCATTTAACATATTTAATATATATGCAGGCTAGATTATCATTGGCCAAAAAGAATAGCTCTCAACACAAATTTAATACTTAAAACTGGTGAATGGCCAATTGCTCCACTACCTTGTTGGAAAAAGTAACTTTTGTTGAAGGTATTTAATTTGCAAATGTCAACATCACATAGCTAAGATGTCACTATAGTTGCTGTGCCTATAATGAAATAGATGATGGGGAAAAAATCAAATTAGCAAGCGAGCTGTAGACTCTGGACATAAATTATAATAGTTTGTTGTGGTAGACTGTAGTGTGTCGTACACTATATTGAATATTAAACCTAAATTAAAAAACAAAATTCTTTACACATAATATTGATATCTTGATTCTAACTACTTGCCTTTTATTACCTAACTGACCCCAAAAAAATAGTTTTTCAAAAGAATTATGAAATGTGGACCTTATGGTTTGGAAAAATGTGGTTTGGTTATTCGATATTTTCAGACAAATGAAACCCATAATTTATGGTTAAAATGGCCAATAAAAAACATATATCTAAACTCTATCAGATTCCAACCTTGACTATTCGTTTCATTGGGATTATAAACTGAATGTTGCATATGTTTTCTGGAGGGAAGTCGTGAATAAAACCCTTCTAAGATATATGTGAGCACTGGATTAGTACAAAGGTTTACAAATGCATGATGGTTCTAATTTTTATTTTTTGAAATCAGTACACTTTCTGAGGGCTTTTGCAGGTTGTAGCTATACGATTAGATTACAAAAGGCCCACCCCTGTGTAGAGAACTCAATGCGCCACAACTGTCCAGTTTATTTTGAGGTTTGTGTCATTATACCTTTGATTCTTAGGTGTCATCATTCCATAGATACATATTGGAATTTGGAATTTGAACTTAGAATTGCATTTAAATTTTATAATATGCTAAGCACCTTTTTATTTTCCTCTTTTTACTGATTGTAATCTAAAGTCTCGTTAACCTTTCTTTGGTCACGAGTGGAAATTAATGTAATTTCATTTCGTTTATTTTCCAAATATTTTTTTCTAGGTGTTGTAAATCCCATGGATTTTCTTTCTATGTTCGTAGTATAATATTGATTACTGTGGATTCCCGTTGACCTTTCCATGTTCATGAGTGGATATTAATATAATTTTATTTCATTTATTTGGTAAAATTTTTCTCTGGGTATTGTTTTCTGTTTGCAGTATCTTTTTTATTCTTTAAAGGCAATATTTGTTTTGTGTTGTGGTCATACAATGCATAGGGATTGCTTATCAAAAATGAAAATGCACTCTCAGTAAGTGCATGTTGCATTATATATTATTTTTCCAATTTTGTTTTGTATTAATACAACCACATTACCATATATTGCTTGCAAACATATTTATGATTCTTATGAGATTTGATGACCTGTCGGTATTCATGTCTAATGTGCTCCAAGTCAGTTTGTGATATGTCCATAATTTTGGAACAACTAGATCAAGAGGTATGATAGAATTTACTTTGCTTTTATGTTTCCTCAGAAGTTTGATATCTTTCAACTGTTTTTTAACAAATTCCTTATCTTTCAGATTGCAGCAACACCTATGCCTTATGACTATCAAAATAAGATGGTATGATTGCTTCTTCATTGATTTCATTTATAAATATTTGAAAACAATAGTTGTTGTGTACACACTATCTCATCTATGTTTTTTTTTTGCTTCAACGCACTCGTACACATTTAGCTGTTAATGTGCTTCTGTCCTGAATGCAGGTCTGGATCCTATGCAATGATTGCGACATGTTCTCTGAGGTCCAGTTTCATATTGTTTCATAGAAGAGTTTGAATTTCAAATCTTACAATACTCGCAAAACCAGGGGACATGGTCAATAGTGGTATAGTCCTAAGAACCATGGAGTATTTGTATTTATAATGTCAATTTCCAATCCTCAGTCATGGCTGTCATATGCCCAATAATCTAGTAGTGATTAGAACAAGATTCAATTGTGGATTCCCTCCATTGATGGTGTTATGAATTGGTTAGTGTATTGCTAGGTCTTGGTTCTGTGTTGCAATCTATGCTCATTAGAGCTTAGGACGTTTTTTTGTGTGGACTTGTAAGCTGTAATTCACTTTAACATGGGGTGAATTCTTAGTATTCATTTTGAGCTGCATAATAGTTCATTTATGTGATTTCACATTCAAGACCAAAGTAAACGGGTCGATTTAGATGTATGTTTTTTTTAATGGAAAATGTTTGACTACATCTATTAATCATTTATTGAAAAGATCCATATTGAAATATTCATCATGAGGCAAATAGGTCTTTTTACAGCTTAAATCTTTATTCCATTATTCACCAAATCTACAAGCATGGTATGGTTCTCTTTCTCTCTCTCTCTATTTATCTGTACACACAAAATTTATCAAGAACCAACTTCTCTATTTGATTGCGAGCAACCCTGTTCGATGCACTCAACAAATTTTGTATACCTGTAAAAGACGATTGTGTAACCAGTCCAACGTTTGAGGAAAAGTTGTCGCAAAGATATTAACTACAAACATACCCTGTGATTCAAATGAACAAAGATAATCTTGAATCACAAATGAACAAAGATAATCTTGAATCGCCTTCAAATTTCTTATTAATCTCTTCTGCTCCTTGGTTAGGCACTTACCATCAAAAAATATGCTAGACACCCATTCCTTTAGAAGATCCTTGTGATAAAAAACAGCCATCTTTAGGACGATGGGAACAATGATGGGATATGTAGCTGATGTCTCAATTTTTCCCTTTGCATCTTGTCCTCCAATAGATATTTTTCCTGCCGATTCACTGCCAATCCCTAGAATTTTGAGAGACCCCTGACATTCCTTAACATCTACAGGTGTGTTGTTCATCATTGTTTTGTTGAAAGTAGGTATATTTGAGTTGAAATTTCTCATGTCTAGTATGCTTTCAACTTTAGGTTCTAGAGCATTAGAAACGTTTCCAACTAGGGCATCTTTTGAAGTATTTTCTTCCTTTTCTTCTGTGTCATGATCAAGTGAAGTATCTCCAAAGAGGAATTTGTTGTGCTAACATTTGAATCATTTTTTTCTTGATTCTCTTCATCCATAAGATAAATACTAGGATATAAATGTACTCCCTCAATTATAATAGGTTTTCCATCCTTCATTTCATTTTTCAAATCACCAACCAAACCCTTTCAAACAATTCGACATTCTCTACAAAATTTTGTGACAAGATTTTATGAAGAACTGAAATCTCTAGCCCAAACAGGGGTTGAATTCAAAGGCGCATCTGTTGAAGTGCGAAGGAGCTCATAAACCATGTCAGTCTATAATACATTTGACAAGTTTAGGCGTTGAGCAAGTTGGGTAAAAATTGTCGACTTACCAACACATGTGGTCCGACAAACAAGTATTATAAATGGTACTCTTTGATGATAAAACCTAGTCATAATATTGTATCTATTGATGTACTCTTCCCCATAACCATGCTGTTCCATGAGTTTAAATAAATTAGCTTCCAGATCTGACTGGGATTCATCCAAAATACTGTTGTTTACTAGTAGGTTCTTCAGCTCCAAATAAATTTTAATAGCAACATGATTGGGGATCTTGGTCACGGTTAACATCCAGCTCAGAAGAAGCATGAGAGAACATAATAATGATCCCCATTGTCTCCTAACCAGACTTGAACCTTGATAAAGTCATATTTGGAAGAAGTGTTGCGAGCAACAGGTGACGAAGTAGCCGAGGATGAATCAACTTGTTCGACATTCATCTTTCTAGTTTCCTTATTTAGAGTAGTTCCTGTACGTATTGAGGCTGTGGAATTCGAACATGTAACCCTTCTATCTTCCATGCCCTTCCATTTAGCTGTGCTCCTTTCACTTCATCTACAAGGACCCTTTTGATTAATTTTTTATTTTTGTCCCCATTTTCTCTTCTTGTAGTATGAACTGCAGGTTAATGGAAAATGAAAATGTCTTGTTCCTAAAGTATGAGTTGGGGGTTAATGTGCCAATTGTATATGAAATTTGGTTTTAGAGAGACCGAGAATGTACCTTGTGAAATTTCCCCTCTAGGTTTCTCTAGTGACAATGAAGATGAAGGAATTGTCACTGGTCCCACGAATAACCCCATCGTGATTTCCATTGTTTGATTTGATTGAGAGCTCTGTGTTTCTTCCCAGTCGTGATTTCCATTGTCTGATTTTCTCTAGAGCTCTATGTTTCCTCTTGATTTTCTGCTAGAGAAATCTGACTGTAAGGAGAACCCTTATCCCTTGTTTCGGTAAATGTAGTCTGAGAAAAATCAAACGTTAATGTGCGACTAGATAGTCACGAGTTCAACCGCATTGCCTGATTAGCCAGCTAGAACAAAAAATAGCTTGCTAAATTCTAAGGTTTCAATGGCCTCAAAAGCTCTCACAACAAAACTTTTGCAGTTCTGGTGGGTTTACAGAGATCTTCAATTCAAGGAATGTAACATATCGTAATTAAATAATAATCCCTTGTCATAAGCCTCAAAAGTTCGCACAACACAATTTTCTGTTGGTGGGCTTGCATAGATCTTCATTTCAAGGAATCTAACATATAGTAACTAAATAATAATCCCTCGTAACAAGCGACATCATTCCTCATTAGGGCACTGTTGGCACCATTGAGATTCACCCCAACCCCAACTGTGTAAGACGAAGAATCTCAATAATGTCACCAACTAAAATCTCACATTAAAATGACATAAAAATAAATAAATTTGAATCCTTAGCTTAGTTTAATTGAGTAATCCAACACTAGAATGTTCGAATAAAATTTTGATTCAATTGTCATTCGCTTGCTCCAATTTTAGGGATAAAACGAATAGTAGTGAATAAAATCGTTAGTATTTAATGAACCATTCATTTTTAAACTATTAATATAGTTATAACCAATTACTGCTTTTGCAATTTAATACATAAAAATATGATATTTATTTTAAAATAAATAATACATATATAATTTAACACATATAAAAATATAATATTTATCTTAAAATTTTAAATAAAAAAATAAATATTTGCTAAAATTTTATTATATTTAAAAATATTTACAATTTATTGTGTTTTATTTTTAAATAAAACCGTACTATTTGGAATTACTAACAAAATTGCAAATCACTTTGATATAGAGATATCTTTAAATGTTAAAAAAACTTTTCTTTTTAGATCCACATATAATATGACTACTTCTTTATATTCTCTCAAATTTTCTTATTTTTGTGGAGAGGTGATTGACGCGTAATTTGTTTTCATTTTCAATTATATTTTTAAATATTTTAAAAGAAAATAAACAATTTTTAAAAAATATTTGCAATTTATTGTGTTTCATTCTCAAATAAAAATGCATATGGAATCACTAACAAAATTGCAAATCACTTTGATATAAAAATACCCTTAAACCTTAAAAAGACTTTTCCCTTCAAATCCCACATATAATATGACTACCATATTTATATTCTCTCAAACTCTCTCATTGTTCTAGAGAGTGATTGACACGTAATTTGTATTCATTTTCAAATATAATTTTAAAAATTTTAAAAGAAAATAAATAACTTTTTAAAATCCCACTCATCAATAATAAATCATTCATCAATAATAACTCATAAAATTAATCAATAATAAATCATTCATCAATAATAACTCACAAAATCCCCAGATGCGGGTGTTAATGGAGATTAATTTGGCTAGTACGTTGCGGGCCGGCACGTGGTCTGGCCACATGGCCACCCGCACGCCAACTCGCTGGCCTCCTCCTACATTAAAAGCTCCTCGCTGTCACCCTGCGAAGAAATTACTCCATTGTTGCGGTCAAGGCATGCACCTTGGCTTCAAAATGCCGCCTGCTTGCTGCTCTCATCAGCTCTCTGGCTTTGCTTTCAGTCTATCTGTGATGTTCCAGCCCCCCTCTGCGGGTTCTATGCCGAATCGCATTCCTCCTATGTGCAGTGGCTACTCCCCTGCAGCCTCGAAGCCAAGCTCTCGCACGTCATTTGGGAGGCGCTGCAGTCTTAGCAGCTGCATCGAATTTCTTCCTGGTATCCATTATTCATAGAGCCCCCATTATCATCTGCGTCTCTCAGCCTCTTTGGGCCCTGTCTCGCCCTCCACCTCTCGGCTTCTCCACGCCCACCTTGCCTCCTCCACTGCTCGAAGCTGCGCGCATCCCAGTTGTGCAAACATGCCTTGCTTGCGACATCGAATGCGATGCCGGTGGGGCAGCAGCAGAGGCCAAGCTTCGAGAATTGTTTCTTCCTCCTCTCCCTATACCTCGTCCTCCTCCCTTGCACATTCAGGGGGAAGATATCCTGATACCGCAGTGGTCGGGGCCGTCTCTTTGGCTCCTCGGCTCGCCACCCTACCTTTGAGCCTCCTTCGGTCCCTCAGCCCCAACCCTCCCCTGCCTCAGCCCACTTTCAATTTCAGTGCTCATCCTTCAGCCCTCTCGTTGTGGCCACCATATCCATCTCTTTCCGTGAAATCCCTGGTGCTAGCCCTGCCCCCAGCCCTCCCCCTTCACCACCTGGCTTGCATGGTCACACCGGACCCTCGGAAGCTGCAAAAGCTCAACAGGCCTCGCCTATGCACACTTCTAGCTCGAACAACGGCAACAGCTCGGGCTACTACAAAGAGAAGCAGTTGCAGGATGAAGGAAAGGGCGCTGAAGCTGCTACTCCTTGCCAAGACGAAATTGGACTCCAGTCTGCTGAAGATGACGAGTACAGGTGTTTGATCGTTGAAGAACCTCCTCCAGTTTCTCCTGATGCTCAGATTACCAGGTCTCCTTAGGTCTCAGGCCTACAGCTCTTTAGTTTTGTTTTCTGTTCATGCATATGCTGAATATATCAACTTATGTCTTCCGTTGCTGGTTTCCTCTTTTGAGGCAGCATTATATACTCTATTTGGGCTGGTTTCCCCTTGTGGGCAGCTCCAGTTTTGGTCCTTTTTTCTATTTTTGTTGACATCATGGCGATAACTCACGGCAGCACTGTTGAGGCCCTAGCCTCTTTGTAAATTATGTTCCATTATCAATAGAATCTTAATCTTACTTACAAAAAAAATAAAATAATAACTCATAAAATTAACATGTCATGTGAGCAGGGGTTAAATTTGACCGGTCCCCATAGCCATTATAGAACTTTTTTATGACGATCTTATTTTTAAACGACCTATCATATCACTTTTAATGTTTCCTTTTACCAGTTTCATCTAACTCAAAAGCAAAAAAACGCAATGTATACCTACAAATATTGATGCGAATGCAATTAAAATTTGAACAGATTAGGCTGAAAAACAACGTGCCATTGTTAAAAATAATTTTCCAAAGTTTCTTTTTTAATTAGATTTAGTTTTCAGAAATCTAACATTTTAGTTTAAATTTCAATAATATTTTGCTAAAATGATGTCTAACATGTGTATATTAGATAATGTCAATAAAGGTCTTCAAATGGAAGTCAAATGGAACTAAATACCATTTGAACTTACTAAAGTTTAGATGAAGTCTTTCCTAGAGAAGAGTTTGCTACTCATGAGGCTCTGTTAAAGGAGTCTTTCCTAGAGAAGAGTCTGCTACTCATGAGGCTATGTTAGAGGAGGAGCATTTTCATGCAGGAATTCCATGGAGGAGGGAAAATGCAAATTACAAGAAGCTTTTGTTAAAAAAATGCGTATGCTCCAGATATCAGTGGTTGCCTGTATAAATTATTCAAATATATTAAAATCTAATCGAACTTACTCGGACGTGATAGGGGTGATAGGGTTGGAATGATAATCCAAGTGATTTTAATTTGAAGCATTGATCAAATATTTAAGCAAACATTGATAACAAAAAAAATACTAATCAAGACTTTATTAAATTAGATGTATGTATGTTTACTCACCAAATACATATTGATAGACTTGATGAAGAAATTGGAATGTAAAGGCTCTCACTAAGCTATAACTCACTCACATAAAGAAAACAACTATTTCTATAAGCATCATCTTGAATCTCAAAAATGATATCTAATAGTCAATTGCCCTATTATCTTTAAATCTCTAGTTTATTGGGAAAATGAATTATTTACCACTAGTAACAATATTTTAAAATAAAATGTATAACATAAAAAACATACCCACTTCTAAAGCCTCATCTAGGAATGTATAACATAAAAAACATACCCACTTCTGAAGCATCATCTAGTCTTACAAAATGTGACCAGGGTAAATCCACTTTAACTTTGGATCCACTAAAAGTATGAAAGGGTTCAAATTTTGGTTTGAGTCACAAGATATTTGATATCTCTCTCTGCCCTTGGTAGATCCTGTGTTAAGATGGATTAGGATGGTTTAATTTTACCCTTTAAATATGTTATGCTCCACATGAATACCATGGGTCAATACCATGAGTTCTCATACCATGTGTCAATACCATGAAATTATTTTTATTTTAATGTTATTTTATTATTATTTTGTTTTATTTTTAATCAAGTAAAAATGTTTTCAGATAGTGTGTTTTTATTTTTAGGGATAAACAACACATTACATTACAACCAACCTATATCCATCTTAGATCCATCTTAAATCCGGAGCTATCAACTGCCCAAAGGGATCAAATCTCTTGAGATGCAAACCTCTTTAGAGTGAAAGGATATTTGATCCTGTAGATTCAGAGTTAAGATGGATCGAAGGTGTTTTAATTCCCCCCTTTAAATATGCTACCACATGAATACCATGGGTAGAGCTATTTTTAATTTCATTTTATTTTCACTCAGTTAAAAAATAAATAATTTTATTAAAAAAATAAAAAATTACTATATTAAAGAATATTGTATTATTTTTTAAAATAAAAATATTACATTTTAAAATAGTATATTTAAAATGTAGAGTACAAAAACTATCTATGGTAAATTGGCTATTTTACTTTAATCTTATTTTAGTTTATAAATTTATTTTATTTAGTTTTAATCTTAATTTTAATTTTAATTTTATGTAATTTGACTAAGTCACTCTATTAAGTCACAAGTTATTTGGAACGTACTAAAATACACTGAGAGTGAGGGTGAAGAAATTGAAATTTTATATTTTTATAATATTATTAATAATGTTTTTCTAAGGTATTTAATTGGTTAATATAAATTGAGGAGGTTTTCTTCATTACTTAAAGTTTTATTTTTTTAAGGATTGTTTATTACGCCATAAGGTGTTTCTTTTTTAAAAAAACTCTCCCAACTGCCACTGCGTCCCTATTTGCGTCATTGGATCAAATGTTAGACAATTGAAATGTTTTATGCCATTAGATCCACTGCCTCCTTCATTTACGCTCTGCTAACTACTTAACTAACTCACCAAGCCCTACTAATGTCTCTTCCACCTTGTTATTAAATAAGATATGACCTCTCAGGTGTCTTTGTCATTGTAGGCGGAAAGGTTAAACCTTGACTGCATTTTAATATTAATATGCAAATCTTCAACTGAAGACATGCCATGCCATGCGACTCATTGAAGACACTCCTTATAGGATGTTATGTGATAGACCAAAAAATTTGAGGGTCTGTGGGCAAACTAATTTTGCAATTTTCTTTAAATTTTGGTGTGAGTTTTAAATTTATCTGTTTTTAGAATTATGTTTGGCCTTACAAAGTTTTATATTTTCTTTGAGACATAGATTCAACACAAGTTACACTGAGATACTGTTATAAATTCAATGAAAACTCCACATTGGTGTAAAATTTTGAAAGTTACAGATAAGAGTTTGGGATTGAAGCTATGAAAATCTCTAATGTTTTTTTTTTTAAATTAAATGAAAATGCCAATACTAAAAAAAAACTCTTTAGTTTTGAAACTATTTTTTTGGGTCATTTTATCTAGGTTTTAGTTTAGAAATATGGAACAGGATCAAGACTAAACAATTAACTTGTTTTTAGTTTAACATGCAACTAAAGCATAAACATCTGCAAAAAAAAATAAAAAAGAGTAAATAGAATCACTATAAATTTGTATTCTATTGTTTATTTATGAAGAAAACTCATCATTCTCATGCATTCATACATTCATAGTAGATATTAAATTCTCCTAAGTATTCAATATTCAAGATAGGAATATGTGATTCTTATTCATTTCTTGTGAACTTAATGATTGTCCAGTATGTGAACGTGGGCATGGTTGTTGACACAGATGGCAAGGCCATTGTCCTAGGCTAGCTTGAAATAGGGATCCTGGATGGCCACCTTGGATCCCTTTGGGTAAAGCCCACTAATGCCAATATTGAAATCAACCACATTGTAAATTTCCACCCTAACAACAAGGCCGTTATCATCCTCAAGAAAAGTCATGATTCCGGTCATCTGGAAGGCATCGACGCAAAGAGTCCCATAGAGCACCCGACCGCAGTGGACTGTGCCAACATGCAACTGGGTTATGGAAACAGGGTTCAGTCTTTCCAGTGGAATAGAGGAAGCGACAACCCTTCTGCCAATGGGGTTAATGTATGAAAAGCGTGATTCAATGGTGCCTGGTATTGGTATGTCTTCAACAATTTCTTGATAGTGGGCATTGTGGATTCAGAGCAGGAATTTCCCATTGAATCTCTAAGAGGCGTCAAGCAGGTTTTCCATCTGTAATTTTGTTTCCTGCTTCATAGTTACTCTGCAAAATCAACCTCACCGACGCCTATTTTTTTTTTTTTTTCATTACGAATTCCTTTCCTCTTCCATAATTCATATTTAAAGGGGAAAAAACACAAGGAATAAAAAAAATAGAGCCTTCACAATATTGATGGTTCTGAATTTGAAACGAAAGGTGTGATTGATCCATTAGAATTTGAGAACGGAAGAGGGTATGATCCAGCTTTTATGCAGGAATGTAACATAATACACATATACCCATAAACATAGAGATGCAGTGGAAATAATGCTTCATTTTATTAATAAAATAATGACTGAAATAAGCTTACAAACATAATGGAAGAAATATAGGGTGTTGGCAGTGTATCTCTGAGAAGAGATATGGCATACGCAGGCCTTTGAACTATGCTACATTGAGGCTCGAAGGCCTATTACAGACATAATGGAAATGGATGAGCTAGGGTATTGGCAGTGTATCCCTGAGAAGAGACGTGACGGCTACCAACCCCTGAACTATGTTAAAATGAGGCTCAAGGGCATATTTATTTTTGAGAAACAATGTAGAATTCGAAACGTCCAAAAACCTAACCCGAGGAGATGAAGCGCCAAAACTGTGGGCTCCGTTTGGGTAAATTGGTGTTTCAACTTCCCGGGGACGTAACTTTGGCATCTGATCTCTATTTGACGTGCTTAATAGCTCATTAGAAAGATCTGTCTAAGGAATACAAATTTTGGTGAAAGAAATATAGGCTCGATCACTCTCGATTTTCCCAAAAAACGTCGTTTAGGGCCTCAAAACGGCTTTGGAAGTTCAGGACCTGAAAAAATGCTAAAAATAGTAAGTTGTGCTGAAACTTGAAAATGGAAAGAAATGATGGTGAGGGTTCGATGGAATAGGTGGGCGGCCAACAATATCCACATGGATCATTAATGCCCCAAAATGGCTTCGGGCGTGTAGGACCCGAAAACCTGCTAAAAATAGTAAGCTGTTGGAAGTGTAAAGCTGCAAGAATTGATGTCGCGGGTCCAAATGGAATAGGTGGGCGACCACCGATATCCACCTGGATCAGGGTAGGGAGATTGTGGTAGAGATAAGTGTTAAAAAAATCACAAATAAGTTTGAAAATAATGGAAATTTCGGCAAAATTATGATAAAATTGGGTAGAAATTTTTGAAAATCTAGGTTATAGTTGTCAAACTTCACGATTTTGGATGCCCCAAGGGTTCTTGATCGTGTTGAATCCATATTATGTATTCTTATTTTTTTAATTTTTTTACACCATATTCAACAAGAAAATGACCATCTGACTATTGTGTAACGTAGGTAGACAACGCCTATGGTACTAGTGACTGCCATGATTTGCAGGTGTCAAAAATATTATGTGTATGTATAATGAATTTGATGTAAGATTCAACATTTTGATTTTACAAAAGTTAAATAATAAATAGCATACCTCGAAGCCCGAAAATTAACTTCGAATAGTTGATTATTTAAAATTTGGAGGCTTTATGTTTATGGTTTTGTTTTGTTTCAAGTTTTTGTTTGTTTTTTTTAAAAAATTATTTATTGAAAAATGAATTTTCAAAAGGGTTTTAAGTCAGGGTCAATATGAGTGCATATAAAATGGAGGGATGTAATATAGGATTCTTTTAATTGCGTTGTAAGGCATTCATATTTGAAAACAAATCCCCCAGCTGCAACTGTGTCCATGTTTGAGCCATTGGATCAAATGTTATATGATTGAAATGTTTTGGGCCATTAGATCCACCGCCTCCTTCATTCACTCTCCGCTAACTACCTAACTAACTCATCAATCCCTACTAATGTCTCTTCCACCTCGCTATGAAATAATATATGAGCTCTCAGTTGTCTATGCCATTGCATGCGAAACTAGAATCTCATCTCACGATGTTCATCGCAGGGTCTTCCACTTTAAAGTTGAGGTATAATAATTTCCAGTTATTCTTAAAAAAATGTAGGTCAAAATTACTTAGATGGCTTCTCTTGCTATTTTTTGCACTGTGGATGTATATATATAATGTCATATTAATGGGTGGACAAACTTATTTTATGTCTGGCACCATGTTTTTGAAGAAACCCCACAGAGGATGAGAGTCTGGATCCTGCCATGCCACAACCATGTCTAATATGCGCAACTTGAAGGTGAAGCTGATATTGGGGACCTTAAAGAACTCGTCTCCCTCCACACTTTTCTGCAGTGTGTGGTTAAATATGGAGAGCATGACATACATGCTGAAGGCCCTAGTCGTGTAGAAAACCACTATGGGGATCTCGAACTTGGCTCCAGATCTTTGAGCCCATCTCGTACACATTTCTGCGATCATGCATGAGACTGGAAGAGGAGCCAAAGGAGAGAAATTATGAGCCTCCTCATTATGACTAACCATCTGCTAACTCAATCATTCTTCAAAGGCCCCATATATCTTGTGGGATGAAGGAAAGAGTGTGTGGATAACATTCTCGAGGGCATATTCAGTGCTTTCGATTCCTGGGGCACTCCCTCGATGGGAGGCAAAGGTAGAGACGCAAGCCAAATGTCCATATTTGAGCACTTGACCTGACTATTGAGCCTATTGGTGTTCCCTTTAGTCATGAAATATCATATAAGTAGGATCTCTGGGCCTCATGCTCTTTCACCTTCACATGGGTATGTGGGCTTTGGTCTATTCTGGCTATTTTATCGCTTTTGAAACCCTACTCCAATTTATGACTTTGGGTACTATTGATTGGTTTGCTTATTCTCGATATTTTAGCTTTGGTTTTCATTAAGAGTTTAACCATGTTTATATTAAATCTATCCTTTGATTAACCCTTCCGCATCCTGCATATTAATCATAAAATTCATTTAGTTAAACTTGGGCGTGTTTTAGATTCATAAAAGGCATATTTCAATTTAATGATTTAGAATTATTTTTATTTTTTAAACATTTATTTCATTATAAGTTTGAACTAATTCTTCCATATTTTGAACTAAATATTAGTTATGTAAACTTATAATAAAAATAGAAAATTTTTAAATTTTATCATTTTGATTTAGTTACACCTGGATTTGATTTCATTCCTACAAAATAAAAATAATATACAAATTGTAAACCAACAAATGTTGCTATGATAAAGTATATAATTGTTACTTATTTTTTCATAACACCCATTTCCTTATGTTTGTCTCAGAAATGTAAACTATAAATGAAAGGAATGGAAGAAATATAACCTTTTTCTTAACCTTCGAATGAAAACAATAATCTTAAGGATTGAAAGGGTAAAGAAGTAATGAACAAAACACTTATATATATATATATATATATATATATATATATATATATATATATATATATATATATATATATATAACTTTTTTTTTTTGTTTCCTTAAATTCAATATAATATATAATAAAGATAATATAATACACATGCTATAAATTTATGGTTCAATAGGTAGTATAGACAAAACAAATAGAACATATAATAGATACATATATAAAGATCTGTCTATAGAAAAATGTGTTCTATTTATATGGAATGTGTTAGTGACAAATTTTCAAGAATGGTATGATGATTTTTTATCGATAGTTTTCATTGTTATCAGTTATTTCTTCTTTTCCCCTGTTTCAACTACAACCGAGTTAATATGATCAAATAACTATATTGGGAATATATAATATATGGTTGGTAGTCATGAAAAAAATGTGCTCTTTACATTTCTTTACTTCTTCAAAGAAATGTCCAATTAACACCATTGAACTAAATGGATTTGTATAATTTGAAGGATTATTAAAATCTTGCATCAATGTGTTTTTCAACCTAGTGCATCAAAATAAATAATAATGCACTTTCTTTGGATTATTTTCTGGTGCAATTACAACAAATAAATAATCTTCTCTAACCATATTAGAACACTTTATATTTCCTTTTGTGGAGTTAATTTGCAATTCTCAACAAAATCAATCACCAATAGTATTGTTCCCTTTAGGAATACATCACGTGATTACTTGAATTGTAAGCCATGCCATCATGTTATCTAAGAGTTATTAATATATTTATATATTTCCTCCCTAAACTTCTTCATTAATGATTTCATGGAAATGTTGTCTTCAAGTAAGTCAATATTTGTTGATATTGTCACATAATTTATAACAGGAGTGTACCTAAATTATTCATATATTTTTCACTTCATAGTGGGATTTGACAATCATGAATTAGTTGGAGAAATGGAATTCTTAGCATTAAAGAGTTCCAAATAAAAATTACATTCTTTGCATTTTCTTCCACCAACACATAAAACAAATAATTTATACATCAAATTTTCTTTAAAAATGTTTCAACTTTGAACTAAAGTGAATTTGTATTAAAAAATCACTTCTTTATATTATTGTAGTTCTCACTTGAGTAATATTTGCATTCAATTTTTTATTAATAAAATTATTTTACTTAGTAGGGAGTACAATAATTTTGTAATCAAATAACAAGAGAAAAAATATTCACAATAGAATTTATTTGAATAAATAGATGTGTGTAAAATAATTTAATAAGAAAATAGATTTTTAATTATAAAATATAAAACTAAAAATTGTGAATTTACTTTGTGTTTTTTTTTTCTTATGTATGTAGAGAAAGACTAAACCAAGCTTCGAGTGAAGAAAATAAACCATAACATAAGAACAATATCTCCTTCCAACAATGTCTCCATATTAAAATGACATTCACTTTCTTGTATACCAAGACTATTTTTCTTCATATACAATTTCTAACAAACATCTTGGATATGTAGATGAACATGGAGTAAGCTCTATTTTTGTTAATAAAAGTTATCTTTATTTACATCTATGCTAAATAGATTGTACTTGAATGTATTTAAAATGGTTCAATATTTTTTTTATGATCATGTATGAAGAAATGCTCTATCTTATTTGAGTATACTCATTTCATGCTTGTTTCGAAGGATTATTAATCACCAAAGAATTTTCTCCCCCAATTACCTATTTCAATATTTGTAACAAATTATATATATATATATATATATATATATATATATATATATATATATATATATATATATATATATACGAACATATGATTTTGGTTTACATATTTGTGTATTGATGAAAGTTTGGCTATACATTGGAACTGCCTCTTATGTGCTTCTTCCCAACATTTTTGGAGTGTCTACTTGTGACCACTCTTATCATCAATATCTTTGAACCCTCCACAACCTGGTTCCATGGAAGAAAATTTTTCCTTTCATTTTTTCACGATCGCTCCTCCTCTGCAACATCTTCTTTCTTCCATGCTGCTATTTCATATGCTACTACCTTACGAAATTTCTTTTGCAATATGCGGTGCAATTGCTAGTTTAAATATTATAAAAGAATGGCATAGCCTAACTTATAGACAAAATGACCCTTTTTCACCACATTTTTTTTCTGGTTAATTTTAACCAAAATCGAGTAGATATTTTTAAAAACTTGAGTTTATCTATAAAATTTGAGTACCCCCAGGGTTTTCAAGGTAAAGAAAGAAAAATTTTGGTAAAAATCACATCATCAGAGTTTTGTTGACGAGTTTCGAACCATCCAGTGTGGTTCATTTCCAGGACAAGATGAAGAACTATATCTTCACATCAAGTTAAATAGATGAAGAGAAAATAAAATAAAATAAACCGTTAATATTTAACTAAATAAAGATTATTTATTAATAAATAATATTTTAATCCTCGGATGCGGGTGACAGAATTGACACGCTTGACAGTCACATCCCTCTCTCCCCAGATAACGAATATCTTCTTCGCAGAGACTCATCTGCTGCGGATCCACATACCGTTAGCCGCTCACACAAGACTCACAAACCAGAAATGATGATGAGAGGCCGGGAACTGAGTCACCATGCCCTGCGAATCACCTCACATCGATCACCATTAATGTCCATCATGATTAACCTGTATCGTAGTCATACCCCTTCCCCCGAGCTTGATCAGGTTCTCAATCATAGCACGCAGATACGTGCAAAGCCCACTCATAGCTATCCTCATCGCACTCATCCCCGCCCCTTAAAAGATGAGCTATCTGCCCCTCTCATCACTCAGTCTGTTATATTGGCCTTTCGCCACCCTTACTCTGCTCTGGCTTCTCACTGTCTTCAAAACGCTGCGAAGCCCCATTCTTAGCGTGGTGTTGCGTAGTCTCCTTTGGACTACCGCACTCCTTCCAGCGCATCTGCCCCCTAGACATTTCTCCGCCCTAAGCACCAGAGCTACTCGCCCTTGTTTGTTAACTTTTCTCCTGAACTGCCCCCCTTGTCTCGGTGTACAATGGCTCCTAGACTTTGCCAATGCACTATCCGCGGAGGTCAGAGAGGGGCTCTCCCTGGCTGTTATCATCGTGGTGAGGATAATCGTCTCGAGTTAGTAGATAGCTCCTCTTCCAGCACTTTTGCGCGACAGAGTCTGATCCCGAGCAGCGGGGAGAAGCCTCTGAGCACGCTACACAGAGAGGTAGTCGCGGTTCGAGGAAGTCCACCATCTATCCTAGACACACCCCCAGCTACGCAACACTAACCTTCTGCTGGCTCCGGATAAGGAAGATGCAGACACAGACATCTGGGTCATGGACTCTGATGGCATCTGGACGCGTATTCCCGACAGCATCGACCCAGACTCCCCCATCCTCTCCACACCGATGGGCAATCCTAGGTGTACTATGGAAAATGTGGAGGCAGCTATTGTGCAGGCTCTTGCCTGCCCCATTGAGGAGGAGGTCCCCAACAGTGATGATGAAGATGATAAGTGACGTCTGTGCAGCTGCAGAGTTCTCCTATGTTTTTTGTCATGATCACCCTCAGTGCTTCTCTGCTACCGTTCACTTTGTGTTTCTTAGATACGTCATCGTCTTTGCACATAATGTATTTCTCGGTTTTAAGTTTTGTTTGGGCTCGTTTCCTCCCCCGAGGCAGCCCATAAACAATGTAACAAAGGTTGGGATTGGCTAAGTGTAGCTTGCCAACCCAGCCTGTAGCATATGTAACTTTATGTTTTCAAAATTAATAGAATAACCCAACTTACAAAAAAAAAAAAAAAAAAAAATTAATATAAGGATATGATTGTTAGAATATAGCTCTTAATAATGAATTAAGGAAAATAATTGATCAAAAGAAAAATATTAATGAAACAAATATCTAAAATAAAGATAATATTTAGGTCAAGCCAAAATAATCAAATCAATAGACAATTAATAAAATAAAAGTAATATTTGGGTCAACCTTAAATAATCCAAAACAATTAATTCTAAAAACGTAAAAATAAATTATTCTAAAAACTTAAAAAATAAATAAAAATAATAAATGGGCAGCGAAACAAATAAATAAATGAAATAAAAGTAAATCAATAAATCAATAATGTAGAAAATAAAATAGTTAATTGATTATTAGTAGTAAAAAAATACAAAAAAAATAATAAAAATTAAAAATCAAGAAATTAGGAGGAGGAAAAAATTAAATAAAAAATAAAAAATAAAAAAATACATAAAAAAATAATAATAAAAAAAAATAAATAAATAAAAACTTAAGAGGAAATGGAGGGATCTAACAACTGCTAATTTTGGAGCCATTGTCTCTATTCAGATTGCTTGGCCTCCTTTCAATCTCTATAGCCTCCATAAATTTATGGTAATGGAAATGATCTATCCTAGCAATGACCCGAGTGTTTCAATGCAGATGTGATATTTTGTCTTTTCTGCATGTTATGCTAATGTCGAGGAGCAAGTCCTCCCATGTTTGATATCTGCCGCATGTTCTTGAATCCTCTGATTTATTGAGTAGCCAGTTTCACCAACATAGGGTGTCTCGCATGAACAAGGGATTACATAAACACCTTTCATATTCTTAGGGTACTCTGAGTCTTTTACAGATCTTAGAGAACTTTGAATGGTATTAAGGGGCCTAAAAGTAAAGGGAACCTTATGCTTTCTTAGTATCCTTGCAACCTTGTTAGTGGTCCCTTGGATAAAAGGAAGGTGCACCCTAGAAAACCGATCTTTGGGTTCTTTTTTAATCTTGGAACACCTGCCAGCTTTAAGGAAATCCTTAAGACATTGGATTTTACTATAACCATTATTTTTGAAAACCTTAAGGAGATGGTTTTCTCATCTTCAAGGTTACTTTCTTCAGAAACTTTAAACGCATGAGTGGCTAAAGTGTTGAGAACACCCAACTTTTGAGCAGGGAAATGATGGGACTTAGCATGAAGATACTACTCCATGTGAGTTTTATTCCGAAATACGTGGTGTGAGAATATCCATCGTCCTTCTTAGAAATAATGATGTCACGAAAAGGCAGACTCCAATTGGTTTCACATTCCATAGTAAAATTTATGGAGTTAGATTGATTATTAAGATGTTGGAGAAAGAGATCCAACTTATCATGACCATGAGGCCGAATGACGAAGGTGTCAACCACAAATCTCTTCCAATGCTTTGGTTTGTATTGAGCTAAGGACAAAGTGTTGGATTCAAAGTTGTCCATGAAAGGGGGGAGCCCATGGCAACACCACATGTTTGTTCATACAATTCCCCTTCAAAGTTGAAGAAAGTAGAGGTAAGACAAATCTCGATCAAATTAGCAGTATCAAGGTGTTAAATTTGTTTATGCATTCAAAAATATATTTTTAACAACGATAAATCACATTCCTGTTTGAAATTGTATCACCAGATTCAAGTGAAAAAGGTTAATTCGTTTATAAGTTAGACAACACCTAAAATAATTAAATTACATTTTAATTAGTTAATGGTTAATAAGATTTCATTTTTTTATTATTAGTCTTTGGCAATGCAAGAATCTAATAATCTAATTGCTTGTTGGACTATTAGTTTAGCATTGAGCCATGCAACTTATAATAATTAACTTTATTTTTCAATATTATTTAAAAAATTAATTTTCAAATATTTGATTGTACCATAATCTGAATGTGTTATTGCAGCCTCTGCATAAGATAATGTCATGTGGGTAACTACCTCACATATTTTATGCCATAATTTATGGATATAGTTGCAATATTCATGCGTCATTTTTAGATATTTGAGCAATGATTCTTTATTATTAAGTTTTGAAGAAAGTAAATGACACATTTACCATCAGTTACTTCTCAACACAATTTAAGCAAGTCTCTGCATAAAAAATATATAAGAACAAGTGTTGTGAGTAGTGTAGTGCTTTCCAAAAAAATGAAAATTGATATATGAAATAGTGTAGTGCTTTCAAAAAATTAGAAAAATGATATATGAAACTGAAAAATTAATAAAATTTGGTGGGTACTAACCACTAACAAATTTACACATTTACACTTTTACGCTTACTTATATAAAAGTGTTGAAGAAAACATAAATAATGGTGGGTAGTAACAACTCCTATAAGTGTATTTATTTGCGTCTTGTTCCTATCCATATTTTTATGCAAATACTTGCTTAAATTATGGTGGGTAGTAATTGATAGAAATAACTAAAATACTCAATTACTAAACACACTCATATATATTATACACAAATGGTGTATGTGTAAACACAATCACACACTGATTACATTCAGATTACTCTATTAAATAGAGTTTCTGAGATCCAACTTATTCCTAATTTAGAGAGAGAGAGGTTGAGAGAATTTCTCAACCATCAAGCCAACTTCTCAAATATAGAATGTAAGAATTAACTCCAACATCCCCCCTTAATGATTACATTACATGAATTTATTGAAATCACTCATAAATAAAAAAATAATTAATCACTCTTTAGCTTATCAGTAGATGCTCCATCAAGTTGTCTCATAACCCTCGTAAAAGTGTAGTTGGCAAGTTGGATTCCCGAGTTCGCTTCCTCAACTCTCGAATCAAGGACCTCCCGAAGTCAATTACTGGATAGCATCCCAATATGTTGCATAACCTCATTAGAAGACCACTCTACGTCTTCAACGAATGAGGGATCCTTCCCTAGATCCGCAACTGCCATACTATCTCGACAACCATCCATATTGAGCCTTACTGCCACTTGATCTCTTCAAACACAATTGATTGCATATTTGCAATAGTTGAACTCCTAGTCATTCTATGGACGAGCTCCCATCCATCGAAATAAATAGGTGCTAACCGCTGTACTCGCTAGTTATATAGAAGAGCAGTCTGAATACAGAATGTATCTAGATTCAACTATAAAACTCAGCCACTAGCAAAGAGCTTTAATACATCGAGTTTTAACAAATTCCCTTTTGTTTTGTCCACTGTATCAGAATGTCGACCATGGCATTCTCTTCTCTTTTGATAACCCTCTTCATAATCCCCCCTCGCCTGCACGTTATCATATTGTGTTGTGATATCTTGCCCCACCTCCATGATCTTAGGATGGTGAGCCTCCAATTCCTACAAAACCATCTCAATATTCTAAGCCAGCTGCTTGGCCTCCCTGACAACAACGCGTAAAAGCGTGATATGCTGAGCATCGAGAGCCATTGTATAAGCGGGAACAATCCATCCGAACTTCCTAAAAGATCTTATCTGTGGTTCCTTATGAAGCTTAACAATGAAAAATCTAAAGGTATCTATAAAACTCATAGCACCGTAACAAAAAATTATGACTAATATTTGCTTAAATTATGGTGGGTAGTAATTGATAGTAAGTATATCATTTACGTGAGTATGAACTGTTTTCAAGCATTTTCATTTTTGTAATTTTTTATGAAACTTAACAATGAAAAATCTAAAAATATCTATAAAACTCAGGAAAATGTATCCAAAAATTATGACAGAAAAATCCGAAGCAGTTATTCATATAACATTATACTATGCAATAATATTAAGTACCAAATTTTTATTTTTTATAAAAACAAAATAATATCCAATAAAAAATCAAGTACTTAATATCATACATACACTCGCAGGTACAATAAATCAACATATATATTCTTAATATAAAAGATAAAGATTTCAATAATTACAATATAATATTGACATAATAACTATAATAAAATAATTACAATATAATATTAACATAATAACTATAATAAGAAGAAATAAAAAATAATAATATAAAAGTGATATATAGTTTAAAATAAAAAATGGAATAATAACATACACATTTATATATTAAAAATATATTTCAGTTCTTGCGTATCGTGAAATAGTTGTGGGTCGGGAATGTGTTGTTTTCGATAACGAAATTTTTTAATATAGTGTGTATAATGAAAAAGAAATATCAAATTAGATATATGGTTTTTTTAATTTTATATTAGTTTAGATTTATTTTAATTTCAAATTTATTAAATTTTAAGAGAGATTAAAGTTTTTGAGATGCAAATTTCTTTTAGAGTAAAAATAAGATTTTATTTTTCTTGAGGCCTCATAGATTCAAAGTTAAGATGGATTTAGGCTAGTGTACTTTCCCCTTTTAAATAGGCTATATTCCACATGAATACCACGAGTTCTCAATACTATGGGTCAATACCAAGGGTAATTTTTTTGTTTTTTTGTTTTTGTTAAGGGTTATTTTATTTTGTTATTTTTACTTTTACGTTTACTTTTATTTATTTTATTTTATTTTGATAGAGTTAAAATGTTTATGATGATGATGATGATGATGATGGTTAACGTCCAGTGAGATCAGTCTTTGGTCTATAGGACCTAAAGAAAAGAGTTATTTAGTTTGATTTAAGATTTTATTCCTATGCTCAAAAAGCTTGGAGAGAAGCCTCTCGAGCTCACTATAATTTTGACATCTTAAAAGGCTAGGAAGGTCAATATTGCAACAAAGAAGATGAAATTGAGCTCTAATGTGGTTGTACGCGGGGCACTCTAAGAGGAAGTGATTTTCATCCTCGATGTTCATATTCTCACAGAGATGGCAGATCCTTTCCATCCATGGTGTTTTAGGAACTGTCCAACGGCTTGTATCACTATGGAGCTCATGAGAGTTCGTTCTAATCTTGGCTATATTAATTTTCTTCTTTGAGCTAGTTAAAATAGAGAGATACTTTTGATCTTCTAGGGTGGGGTTGATGACCTCCTTATAATATCTTAATTTTCCTTTAGCTGCTAGATCTTTCTCACACCACATTTTTTCTTTGAACTTAGAAGTAACAATTTTTTTAATGTTATTAATGTTTTGCAATGCAACATTCTCGTCGATCTCCCAATGGTTTAACTAGGCCCTGGTGTCTTTATACCAACCTCGTTTAAGCCTTAGGTGGTTTTGGTTGGAATTTGAAGCTAGCTTAGGAAGTCTATGGTCTCCTATGCTATTGAGCTTGTGCTTGTACAACAAAAGCCTAGTCATAGCTAGGCTCTCGATAGGGGAAAGACCCACTTCTATAAGGAGAATAGGATAGGGTGTATTGCTTTTAATTTTAAGGTTATACATTATAAAACGCTTCTGGATTTGCTCAATATTTCTCCAGGATTCTCTAGAGATGTTGCAACCCCAAACCTCACATCCATATAAGATAATAGGAGTGACTAAAGTTTCAAAGAGGAACTTCTTTCTATCCCACATTACGAGGTTTTCCATTTTAAAATTATTTTCAAGACCAAAATAAGCTTTCCACCCCCCATTAATCCTTTTCTGAATGCTATAGTTCCAGTTGAGCTTGTGATGAATATCAATTCCTAGGTACTTGTAAGAAGACGCTTCCACCAAGTTACTATTGTTATACATAAAATTAGCGTAAGTGTCCTTCTTGGATTTGATAATCATAACTTTTGTTTTTCAGTGTTAACAGACATACCCATGGCAGAGCAGAAATCCTTAAGAAGTCTAAGTTGCTTATCAAGATCAGATGGGCACCTTGTGAGAATGATGCAGGGGCATTAGGCCCAAGACAATATTTTGTATATAGATAGACATAGGGGGTCTTATATTTTTCTTTCTCATGTAATTATTGAATAAATTGAGTGATTTTAGTTAAATGTAGAGAGGAAAAATTGTAACTACCCTTGAATGATTCGTGGGCATATGAAGAGATTCAGTTTCAGTTTCTTTAGGATTTAGTCTAAAGTTAGAAAATTGGGAATTTGAAGAGTTTTTGAGCTGTTAGAGGAGTTGAGTCGATTCAGGTTTTTTTGTATAAAAATAAGCCTAAAAGGCATAATAGGCAGACTTGCATTGGGCTGCATAGAGCGTAGGAGAGATCTGCAGAGAGTAGGTTACAGAAGGGCCATTTGATCGAGACTCTGGCCAACCTAGCGGATTGTAAGTACTTCCATCTGAATATATGAATGTAATTGTTTCAGTACCACTGTGCGTTTGTTGGTTAAATTATGTGTGAAGAAGGCTTTGAATCTTTGTAATTTGGATAGGGGTAAGACCCTGTAATTTGTATTAAGAGCCTGCATATATGTTTTGTGATGAGAATGTGCAAGAACCAGAGTGATAAAACCCTGTGTTAAGGTTTAATGACAACTAATTGAAATTATGCACCTACTGTATGAAGAAGGGTTCGATTCTTGTAAGATCCCTAAATCATATACATTTTGTGTCAATCGGAATGGGCCTTGCATTTCATAAGCAATTTCACACGAAACAGTGTGGAAATGTCTTTGAATAGGTAGACGTAGTGCAGTGGTGCTGTTAAATTAGTTGAGAGGCGGAGTAGCAAGGATGATGCTCGGGTTGAGGAACCGAAGCGAAATCATATGAAGACCAGCGTGTGATAAACCTCTGTGTGATGAATCAATATGTGTTTAGTCCTTGAGAGAATTGATGATGGAGGACGCAATGATTTAAACCTCTGATTTTTATGTTGTATTTGAACCTCTGTTTGTTGATACCGAGGGAGTTCAAAGCCACAATATCATAGCAGTGGAGATGGGTTAAAAAAGAACGCAACAGTGAAGAACTTTGTGTTGAACCGGGATTGCAAACGATTTGGAAGAAGCAGAACCGTGAACGTTGTACAGTAAATATGGTTTCAGAAAACAGTTATGGTTTTCGCACTTTTCACAAGTGGTAAGCAAATATGGTGAAAAAAACGCGATTAGGGTCATCGATTGACACACGTCCTTAGGCAGTTTTCGAAAACCGTTTATGTCGTGTTTTTTTTTAGCGTTAGCGCTCGGAGATAAAAAAAACACGAAATCCACTTAGATCCATTCGATCAGGTTCTGGGGCGCAATGAACTGTCGACCCTTGGATCCATTCGACAATTAAACCAAGGTACGTAGAGATATGGGACCCTCACGTTTGTTGAGATTTGGTTTGAATTAAATCAAGGTTTGTAAGGTCTGAATGCATAAGGCTGGTGCTATGTTATGCCGTGGGGTTTAATTCAATAGTGATCCAATTTTATGCTCGGTTGTTAAATCAAAGTTGGAACCTTTGGTCCAGCCTCATGTAAGAATAGGGGTTCGTATGAAATAAACGTAAGGTGCATTGTGGGTCCGATGCATAGCCTGACCCTTGAACTTAGCGAAGTATATAAATGAACAGAACATTACATCAAAGGAGTTGAACATGAATTTACATAACGTGCGCCAATCATATGTGAAGATATGTTATGAGTTTTATGCTATGGTTTGAACCATAGGAAGATATGTTCCGCACATTATTTAATTTCCAGATTGTAATGTATTGGTCGAAAGGTTTATTGGACATTAACACCATTTTGAAATGTTGTTTATGGGGTTTATAACCATAAAAGGATTGTTAAATTAATATCTCAAATATCTGATTTGAGATATTAAAATCTCTAGATTGTTTATTTAAATTGCCAGTCCAGAAACTAAAACAGTGTGAGTTTGCCATAGTGAGAGATTGTAAAAGGATTGAAACTTGGGATCATTAATATGCACAGAAAAGTGGGGACTGTCGGTTTATCCGCGATCAGAGAAGAAAAATATCATCAGCATAGAGAAGAAGGATGATGACTATCCCAGCTAAGATCATGCTAGCACATCTTGCTTCCTCTAAACAACCTTCTAGCTTGTCGATGTAAATGAAAAATAGGGTAGGGGAGAGGGGGCAACCTTGTTTAACTCCGATATTACACATAATATCTTTCGACCACCCCTCATTGCTCTTTAACTTGGCAATTACATTCTCGTATAATCTTATAGCGGTCGCGCTTAGCTCGAAAGGAACATTTAGCTCTTCTAATCTATTCCACAGGTTGTTTCTAGGAACCGTATTGAAAGCCTTTCTAAAGTCCACAAAGCAACAAAAGAGATTGGATTTGTCATTGCAACATTCCTCCATAATGATCCTACGCGTAACGAGGTGGTCCGTTTTTGAGTGCTGCCTTCTAAAACCCGCTTGGCCTTTAGCCCGCTTACCTTCACTTTCAAGCCAAATGCTAATCTTCAATATAACATTACATCAGTCTTTTTATTTTTATTTTTATATGTAATTTGACTTAGTCAAAATGTTAAACATTACATTACAACATCCCACCATAATACGCTGGACAACACAAAAAGGTTCTTTTTTTGCATGTGTTATATAATGATGGATTTACTTAAATTTTTAAATTCATAATTTATAATATTTAGTATTATTGGTTAAGCGTTTTATTAAATAATTTTAAATATTATTTTTTAACTATATGATCTTTAAGTAAAATTTAACTATATGAAATAATTTGGTAATAGTGTATAAATAGGTGGATTTTTTTGGTAATGTTGGCATTGATGTCAAGTGGGTATGGTAATGTCAAATATTATGCCATATAGTTGAAGCAAACAACTGAAGATTAAATAAAGATTATGTTGATGTTAAGACTAAGGTATTGAAATTCATTGTTGAATGTTAAAGACATGAAAATTATTGTTGACTGTTAATTGTTGAAAAGATTATGTACGAATGTTGATCAAAGTGATGTGATTTGCAAAGGTTGATCATTGTTGGATGCTAATTGTTATTTCTTCTGCTAATTTTTCTTGAAGTTTAGCCCGCAATCTAAATAAAATTATAACACATGGAATTTTGAGACATCATGATATGAAAATGGTCTGGATAACTTGTATGTATTTCAAGAACCTACCACTCAGTTTTAATTATAATGATCTAGCTTGTGCTTGACAATTTTGTGGAATTATTTACTTGAAAGTGGTGTATGAAATTTTACTGTTTATGTGTCTTAACTTCATTTGTTCTTGTTTTAATTTAACATGTATGACAACAACATAATACAACAAATAATCATTCAAACACAACAACAATTTTAATCTAGTAGTTCACCCAAAATCTCGTGGGCTACGTCTCCTTTGAGCTTTGTCATCATGACTCAGCTCTTTAGGATTATGGTTCCGCTTCTCCCTATCATGGTTCCATCCATCTTTATTATTTCCAACAATAATAAAAACAATAACCATAGAAATTACTTGCATACCTGATGTAAGGTTGTCTCTTCCATGCTTGCATCTTTTGCTGGTTTGAATCATTCCTCCTTGCATGACAATATGCAACAATGTGTCCCAGCTTGTGGCAGACATAACAGGTGGCATTCTTCATAGGAGGCAAGAATCTCCTTTGATGGCTTCCAAATTTGATATAATCAGGAATATATGATCCTTTCTCTGTTGTCTTAGTATTTGTTACAATCTTTGTTATTAGAGGTTTCTTCTGGTCTTTGTCTTTCTCATTACATGTTTCTTCCTTTGTAGGAATTATTTGGGCTGCTTCATCAACCTTCTTTTCTTTCACAAAAATTATATTTTTGTTTTCCTTTTCTTTGCCTTTACTTGATTCTCCTTCATAGCCTATCCCAGTTTTTATTAGAGGAGATCTTTGAGCATCCAAGATTTCATTCAACTTACCAGAACTTGTCATTTGAGAAGGGTATATAGAAACTTTCTATTGAGCACTTTCTAATTTCCTTCTCAGACACAGAATTTCTTCTTCCATCTTCTCTTGTTCTCTAGTTTTATCTTTGATTTGCTGAAGTAGCATATCTTCTATCTTCTTGGATTCTTCAAGCTTTACCTTCAGCTGCATGAGGACTTCTGAATTTTGTTCTTCTTTCACACATTTGAGGAGAATCTCTTTTTTTTTTTCTGCATTTTAGTTTGAGTCTGTCAATCTCCTCCAGATCACTTCTTAGCTCCCCCTCAAGATCGACTTCCCCTTCTTCTTCTTCTTCTTCTAGCAAGAGTCCTTCAAGATCTTCTATGGCCATCAGTAAAAATTTTGAGGTTCCCTCTTCTCCTGAGGGTTCATCCGAGTCTTCAGATGCACTGCTGTCTTGCTGAGCATAGAAGGATTTTCTGCTGAATTTATTTCCTTTCTGCCAATTCTTTGATGTGTCTTTCTCTGATTCTTGAGCATGATTTCTTACTTTCTTGTGAGGACATTTAACAGCATAATGTCCAACTCTTCCATAGTTAAAGCATTTAAAAGGAAGTTTACCTTTGTATCTACCTGAGCCTCTATCCAATTTCTTGACAAACTTAGCCTCTTCTTCATCAGAGCAGGAGCATATGTCTTCCTTTTCTTCTTTCTTCTTTTCTGCTTTGAATAGTGCCTCCATTGTACTTGGCTTCTTCTGTGGGAGCCTCATCTCATATGCTGTAAGATTTCCTAGTAGCTGGTTCATGGTCAAGGTCTCCCAATCAGCTGTTTCTTTTATTGCAGACACCTTGGGATTGAATCTGGATGGAAGAGATCTTAGAATCTTTTGTACAATTATACCTTCTGGTATTGTTTCTCCAAGAGCTTTCATACTATTAACAATTTCTGCAACTTTTAAGAAGAAGCTGCCAACATCTTCATCATCATTCATTTTTAAATTTTCAAACTGGGCTCTATATACTTGAAGTTTGGCAGTCTTAACCTTCTTATTTCCCTCATGGATATTCTCTAGAGTGTCCCACATATCTTTGGCAGTCTTACTGTGCATTATTTTGATAAACTCAGCTTCACATAGTCCATTTAAGATTGCATTCATTTCTTTTGCATTAGCTTCAAAGCTTTGTTTAGCTTCTTTCTTTGTATCAGTTGACTTTGTGACATATCCAATTTCCATAGCATCCCAAACTTCTAATCCTAAAGACATTATATAAGCTTTCATTCTGATTTTCCAGAAAGCATAATTTTCACCAGTGAAGAAAGGGGCCTTATTGGTTGAGCATCCTTCTTTACTAGCCATCTTGGGAACCTAGGATCTCCTTTCAGTTGTTATACTTGTACAAAGGAACCTGCTCTGATACCAATTGTTGAACCTTTAATTAAACTGAGAGGGGGGGGGGGGGTGAATAAGTTTAATGCATTCCTGATCTTTTAAAACTTTTCATTAAGCTATTTACACCTTCATTTCATATCCAATTTAATGTGCAAGTAATCTTAGAATGCAAGAAGCAAGTATTAGTTTAATATAGCAGTAGACTTAATATGAGAGTTGCAGGCATTCAGCAGATGATACATATCAGATTCAATACATAACTATCATGCACAGAGACACCGGATATAAGTGGAAACCCATAATGGGAGAAAACCACATCTTATTATTGTTGTGATGCAAAGGCAAGCTCCTACTCCCTCTCACCACTGTTTTTCTGCAGGCACCAACCTACAGGAGGCTCCAACCTCAATTCTGCAAGCTACAACTTGCAAGGAAGCACCAACTCCCTTCAATCTTCTGTAGGCACCAACCTACATGAGGCTTCAACCTTTGTCAGCTACAACTGATAGATATTAAGCTGAATGTTTGCTGATTTACTCCAGATATCAGCTCTGTTCTGTATCTGCTCTTCTTCTCTTAATCTTCTTTGCTTTATTCTTCTATATTCTGCATTCTCTATATCTGCTCTCTCTCTCTCTCTCCTTTTTGAGCTTATCAAATTGATCTTATATAGGAATTCTCACAAGACTGTTTGTATTCCTCTAGGAATTCGAAATGAATGGTCATACCTCTTGGTCTTCTGCTTCCTCATTTCTTTGTCCAACTCAATTTAAAATCATAATAATATGTACAATATTTCATGCTATAGTGGAATTTTTGTCTTTTCTTTAGGATACTTGCCTTTGCATCACAAACAATAAAAAATTAATTACAACATTTACTTTCACATTTTAATTACATATTTCAATTTCACTCAGCTCCTTTTCCGGATTTTGGCTTTACTAGATTTGTCTTTTCCTGCTGCTGTTAAGAACCTGTTCTGCATACCTTGGTTCACTGTAATTGTGTGCACCTGTGAATGTATACCTGTCAAACCTGTAATCTCTGTTTATCTCTGCATGCTCTCCTCTTCTTTTTCCTTTTCCATAATTGCATTTAATTTTTCATGCTCAATCATATTCCAACCCGGGAAATCTCTCTCTCTGCACTTATTCTACGCTGGCAATTTCAATTAAGTAAGGCTGGCTATTTTCTCGGTTGGCACTCAGATAATAATCAATAAATCTAAGGGTTTATTTTAATGCCTCCTCTAATAATGTGATCTCCAAGACATACATATATCACTGCGTTCTTTAATTAGTCGCAACCTTAATATATATCAATGCAAATAACCCAGCGTCGAGCATATACATATATATGATCAACCTTATCATATAACCCTTGGTGATAAATATTTAAATTATATTTTATTTAATCCATTACACGGGTTAATATGTCTCTGTCGTTATACATAAGTTCTTTTATACTCCGTCGGGCCTTATACTAAATTGATAACCCATCTTCATTACGTATATTTCCGCCGGGCCCACAATGCCATCAACCGCCAATCGAATGCACACAACATACATGACTTATCATCCACGCACCTTTATTAAACCTCGTGCAAGTCCTGCGATCGCCCACCGTTGGATAGCCTTTGCCCAGATCAACGGATCTTATTCATTTCGCTGGGCGCCTTCCGCCGATCGTTAATGCGCGAAGGCGCACGTTAAACGACGGTTTTGTAATGTCGGTCGGGACACACGTCAGTAAATTTGTGGAATTGCTGCGAATTCTCCAATACCACCTTCCGTATATGAGTTGTGCGGAAAATACCACCATCCAGCGCCAAACTGCCGTCACTATTCATATGGGTCACGGTTCCGCTTCTCCCTATCATGGTTCCATCCATCTTTATTATTTAACAAATTTCTCACTTTTCAATCTATTTTATGATTCGACTCCGCTCCATTCAATTATATATATATATATATATATATATATATATATATATATAGTATGAATGGTTCTGTTACCATTCATACTGCGCATTTGACTATGGTTCCATCTCCAACGCAGAGTTCCACTCCTTTTCTTGGTTCCATCTATTCTTATGCAGAGTGCACATAGCCACTCGTTCACAGAGAATATGGTTACACAGGTTAATTGGAGATCGACGGAGTGCGGGGGGTTGAAGAGCGTGGAGGTTAACACAGAGGGTAACCCCCGTAGTTGACTAGCCGATTGCGCGTTGACCGCTGATCAACGGCTATGATGAACTACGGGGCCTCACCCCATTTGATGTATACGGAGAAATGGGAGCCCCCGTAAACACCACTTTGTGGTGGCTCCACCATGCACCACCGCCAGCGCGCCACCAATTCACCACTTAAACATATATAAATATATCTCCTAACCTTATGTTATGCCACCAACCTTAAGCCAATGTTTAATCTTCGAAACTTATATTAATACTCCACCCTTTATAATAATGTTATCACTGGCGGGATTTTATATTAATAGCCAACACTCTACGAACCAATGACTTGGAATAACCTTTGTGGCTCTGCCTCTGCCGCTTCTGTCACTCTGCCTCTGCCTCTACTGCTATGAAAACGGCTCTGTCTCCGTATTTGCTTCCTCTGCTTCATTCATTTGCTTCTTTGCTTCCATTATCTGTCTTTGTCTCCTTGTAACTGTTCCTGTCTCTGCATCTGCTGCCTCCTTTGCCATCAATGACAACATTTCCAACATGTCCTTTAATATAATAAAGTCATGCTTCATATCATCATCGAAGAATCTCGTGAAGGAGGAAACTTCACTTGTAGAAGTTGTCATTATGATGTTAATGAACAAATTAACTTCAAAAAATTTCTCAAAGCTCTTCAAAACAAATGACAAAGATTTTTGACCAAATGGTTGTAAAGACAAACTCTTATTCAAGCAACCAAACAACAAACAAACTCCAAGAGCTTCTTAACAAACAAACGTCAAGAGGGTTTGTGTTCCAATGTTGACCATAAGGTACTTTGAGGTAAGGAAGAAGCCTTCAACTCTTTCTTCATTTTTGTTCTCTCCAAGACTAGCTAATTAGTAGCTATCCCCAAATCTCAAGCAAACTCAAACAACAATTAGTTTGCAAACAATAAAACAATCAATATTTTACACTGTTTAACACCTTTCAAGCTATACAATCAAGAAACCAAGTGCTTTGTCAAGAAAGAAACCAAGTTCTCTGATACCAACCTGATCTAAAAATGGCCTGGATAACTTGTATGTATTTCAAGAACCTACCACTCAGTTTTAATTATAATGATCTATCTTGTTCTTGAAAATTTTGCGGAATTATTTACTTGAAAGTGATGTATGAATTTTTACTGTTTATGTGTCTTAACTTCATTTTTTCTTGCTGTAATTTAACATGTATGAAAGTAACATAATGTAGCAAATAATCATTCAAACACAACAACAATTTTAATCTAGGAGTTCACCCGAAATCTCGTGGGCTACGTCTCCTTTGAGCTTTGTCATCATGACTTAGCTATTTGGGATTATGGTAAGTTTTTTTACAAAGTAAATAATTAATTCCAATGAATACAAAAATGATCCAAAGGACTGAAAATACCATAAATATCCCTCTAATGGATGTCCAAATTTTGCAAACAACTTTAGGCTCTTGTTGACACGATTCCTTTTGTCGGTGCACTAAGCTACTCTGAGCTTCTAAATGGCACAAACTCCCTTAGAATTATGTTTATGTCACTGAAACCACTCCTGATATATCCAATACACATCATACATCAAACACCAACTGATAAATTTCTCAAATTGAGCACTGCATTCCCAAAATAGGCTATCCTCCATGGCTTGCCAAGGGCTGCCCAGAACTTCACATCAGCTTTTCGAGCTCTATAAGTTCTCAAAATGTTTTGAAAACACTTCCATTGGTTCCAAAATTTATAAAATAGTCAATATAGAGTTTTGGTTCATCAAAAATAGCCTTCGCCTGCTCCAGTTTCGCCTCAATCACCAATCGGCACCCCCTGGCACTAGGGTCAAGGAAAACTTCTCTACTGAGTTTTCGACATCTAAAAGTCTTTAAGACTTGTTGAAAAATCTGTAAATAGATTCATAATGATTTTTTAAGCCAATGATGACCACTGGTTCACTACATATGGTCCTAAACAACTCTTTTTAAGCCTTGCACTGCTGCTGGCAAAAGCTGGCAATAATGGCCCCTGGAACTTTACTGAAGCTTTTCGGCCTTCAAAATTTCTCTACAGGCTCTAAAAACCATTTCATCGGATTCAAAACATATGAATTATCCAATTTAGACTATTGGAACTCTGGAAAGGGACTCTATCTCCCCTGCTTAGGCCTCAAACTGAATTTGTCTCATGGTGGCCCTAATGGCTCCTTCATCTTCCCTGAAGCAAAAGCTGCTGAAGATCACCTCCATTCGACTTGAAACCTATCCCAAAGTCTTTAGGAGGTCAAAGAGACCCAAAATTGAATAAAATTTAATCCAATTTGGTTCAATAATGAGAGAGTTATGACCACAACAACTTTGCCCCAATTTGCTCCACTAAATGTGGGGCAACTACTAGTTAACTCCACTAAAAGTGGAAGTCCACCTAAATTTGGGAGCGCCTCCAAAATATACACCATATTAAACTCCACTTAACTGAAGCTTAATTAAATATTAAACCTGAGATTAGGCTCCTTAAGCGCTCTTAACATTAAGCTCCCACACTGGTCATATGATGAGGTTCCATGGGAGGAGGGTTGGCCCCTCCGTGCTCCGCCGGACCCACTCAGCATTAAAAGTGCAATAACTTCTTCATACGGTGTCCGTTTTTCGAACCGTTTGCAGCACTAGAATCAGGAAGATGACAAATATGCAACCATCTTGGTTTCAACTCAATCCTGCAACTTTTAATTTTGAGCTAATCCTTAGGTCCTTGATCCAGTTCTGATTACATCAACTGAAGAATTGATGCTTGCATTAATTAGAATGATTTGTACAATATGTTTTCTGGATATATTACAGAAGAATACTTGAAGCTATTAAAATGGGGCTAGTACAAATATGAAAAAGAATTAAAATGTAGCTAATACAAATATGATTTTCTTCAAGATTTGTCTTTTGCAATCATTGGTGCTAGCTTATATTATTTCAACCCTTCTTCATATTACAAAATTATTGAGCTAAATTTTATATTTGGAAATGAAGAGGCAGACTGTGAACAAACTTAGAAAACTAAGGGATAACTCTTCAATTCGAATTCTCGCATGGAATACAAACAATCAACAACTCTTTGTATAAAAAAGTTCCATTTTGAATGGAAAAATAAGTTTTGTAACTTGAGAATTTTGTATGAGTGAGTTTATGAACAACTGATATTTAATATTGGAAATTACCGATAGGGGGGGGGGTGAATCAATAATTTAATATTCTTTATTTTTGCTCGACTTTACTTTATTATGCAACTAATAGTTCATGTTCATGTTCCGTTGAATTCATTTTGCAGGTGTCAAGAGGATAAATATTTAGATTACTTATCAAGAGTTCAATATCATTCACATAGCATTCAAAATCAACACACGAAGACACAAGATATAAGTGGAAACCCCGAAGGGAGAAAACCATGAATGTTAGGCTGAAAGTTATGTGAAGGCAAGTTGCTACTCATTACATCATATTTTTGTAGGCTCCAACCTACAAGAGGCTACTACCTCAAAGGAAGCTCCAACTCCCATAAATTTTATGCAGGCTATAACCCACAGGAGGCTCCTACCTCAATAGGGTATAACATGTTCTTTTTCAAATTGCAATATATAAGAGAACAAAAATTTCTCAGTCACAACATCAAGTTACAAATTCTAGTTACATCATAGACCATTCTGCTATCATATTCATTGCTGAACTATTTCTCCTCTTCCATTCTCTCTTCCTCTTCTACTGCTGCCCATCAACATCCTTGTTCAAATCCATTCTATATCAAAAAGCTTCTTTTTCCACTTCATGTTGTACATTTTAAAAGCAAGCCCTATTAGCTGTTTATATTCCTTGTGGAATAGGAAGTGAAGCATTGTCTCTTGGGCTTCTAAAAACTTTTCACTTATTTTACTTTCAATTTTGAAAATATTTGTAATAGAAAATGACATTGTAACATCTCAATTAGAAATAATGACAAGCGACAAATCAGATTTGTATTGTATACTTTTTCTGTTTAATGAAATATATGTATTTCAACTTTGTATTAATATATTATCTTCTGCTTGACAACATTTAGCCTTCATATTGATTAGCATAACCTTTGCACTTCACATCACTTTCAACCTTTTACAATAATAACATTAAAAAATCATTATCATTATTACAGTTAATGACATCAATGCTAATATTTCCCACAATCTCCCCCTTTGGCATTGATGGAAACACATTTTTCCACCCCCTTTCATTCTGAGAAGTGTCGTCCTTCCCTGATTACAATTACCTCCCCATTTGACATGAATGGCAAGGGGTTTCTATATAAACATTGTTCACATTGTCATTGAATGAAATCCACATCATATGGTTTGTTGGGGTTTATCCATATTGAATGTATGCTTATTTAAGATGAATACTGCTATATATGACACATAAACATTGCTTCACATGCACTTCAAAATTACAGGAGCGTTGTAGACCATCGTTGTGAGAACACTTGCTAAAGTATTGCAATAATGTTGTTGGGAGAATACTTTGTAAGGAATTACAAAGTCATGTATATAAATAATAAGTTCCAAATAATTCTCTCCAATTAATAATCACATTGCTATGTTATATACCTCCATGATAATCTAGGCTTTGAAAGATGGCGATTGGTGATGTTCATCACATGGCACTTAAAACCATGAATGATAAAACTGATGTCTGAATAATGAAGGTTATAATAATGAATAATGTAAGCATCATATCTCAAATTCCATAGTTTAAATATAGGTTACACAATTGAATGACGGGGAATAAAATTGAGGAAAAGCTTCCTCCTCATTTATCATGGTTTAAAAACTGAACTTCTCAGGAAAATACCCTGGCAATGCACACCGAATACCATCTGTATCCAACTCTAAAGGCTTTCCAATTTTCCTTCCTTATTCTATACTCACATTGATCTCTTTCAGTATTATCTATGAGCTTCAGTACTCATGAATCTCTTCAAGATGTAGCTCCCTTTAAACATTGCTTAATTATTCCAGTTTCTTTACCTTCGACATAATGATAGAACAAGTGTCTTCCATTCTTATTTATCAATATTCCCATCATGTTTTGTGTTTGCCTCTTCAAAGGTCTTGCCAATAATACTTTCGTTGACATTGTTGAAAAGTCAACAAGAAATGTGTGTCTAATTTAATTTTCCCCTAATTAAATTGGACAATAAATTGTAATCTTATCTCATAATCACTTGCAATAGTTAACTGAGTGTGATAGACTCAGTTAAATCATGAAATTCGAGTTGAGGGTGGTTGGTGAGGTATGTACAATGTTTCTATTTATTTTAGAGTACAAGTTGCAGTTAGTAGATTAGTTTAATGCATGAGAAATCAGTTAACTCAATTAAGTGAGTTAAAGTCAGTATAACTAGTTGTAATTGATTGTTGCACTAGTGAGAGGTCAAGTGGATTAAATCAGATTTAATTCACATGCAATGATCTATCAAGTGGCTGATGATTTACTTAGCCACATGCATGTCAGTTCTGATGAAGACCGAGTTGAGACAGAGGTTAAAGGGATGTTATCAATCAGTGGTATTATTAGTAAACTGTCGGTGTGCAATTAGACGACCATAGGATTTCCCATGATGTATTGCGCAGTTTTGGAAGGTTGAATCTACTAATTAATAGGGATCAATTGTTCTTAGAATTGTGCAAGTAAGGCAGGATGAGAAAAGGTAGGAAATTAGCTGAGTGTTGGTCGATTTTGTCAGGATAAGTGTGATACAGTTGGTAGAGTGCATCAGACTCTTGTGAGAAGAGTGAATTGTATTGTTTCATGATTACTTGGTTGATTATACAATAAATATAGTGGGGTTTTGAGAAACAAACTTTCCCCAGGAAAAATATTTGTGTTGTGCGATTGGTTTGCTTCTTTCTCTTACTTGGTGTGATTGTGCGATCATGTTTAATTTCCGCAAATTAATTGTAGAAGGATTCAATATCTTTCTCTAGAATATTGCATGATCGGATTGAATCCATTGGTATAAATATTGTTTGTATAATTTCTACATGGTATCAAAGTGCCAGAAATCACTATAGTGGAGAAGAAATTGAATTTGTGCTGAACAACATTCGAATTTGCAAAAATATTCTTTGGTGCGACATGCGGATCAAGATGGATTTCAATGAATTAATATTGGAATATGCACTCGAGGGCAATTCTAATTATATTGCATGGAAAGACAGAATGGAGGCAATTCTGGAGGACAACGGGTTGAAAGAATTTATCGACATTGATATTCCAAGGCTCGCAGCAGCAGACGCCGCTCTTATTGATGCTTGGAAAAAGAAGGGTGCAAAGGCGAGGAGGATATTATTAGAGGAAGTTCAAGATCACATTGTTTCGAGTCTCCATGGCAAGACGACTCCATTTGAAATGTGGAAGGCCTTGACAGATCTGTTTCAGAACAACAGTGACCACATAAAATTGGCACTGAAGGACAAGCTTAGGAAAATCAAAATGGAGAAAGGCGACACTATTCTGAAATACTTGACCAAGTTCATCCAATGCCGAGATGAGCTTGGAAGTTGTTGGTGTCCGGATATGAACAAAATTAAACCCTTTCTCCACATAAATTATCAACCTGAGAGCGTTAGTTATTTCAAGACTAATGACAAAGTATATGCAGATACAAGCACATGACCCGCTGTAGATCACAGGTTTAACTTCATAACACACAGACCACTGCAACAAAAACTAAATGAAATGCAGAATTTAAAAGGCCATTCATAGAAATTAAAAGTAAATTGTAACGGCAGTAATGAAATCACACTAATCATAAAACGATGCGAGAAAGAAAGACGCAGCACCTGGTCAGAAGAGTGGGCCCAAATCTCTGATTAGGGCTGCGGTAAACTCACGAACTACAGAAGAAACAACAAGCTACTGTGCATTCAATTAATGATAAAAGAGGTTTGTTACAAGATCTATCTGTAAAAGGGCTTAACCCTGATTCACAACCCACATACCTCTTTATACAAGTGTCCTGAAACCCCCGGTTCCGCTCAACAAATCCATAGTTACAAAAATACATCTTGTTACAACGACAACCTAGTTGCCCAGAAAGAAACCATGAAAAGGCCTGGAATGGAGCTGATACAAACGAGTCTATTATGTTGTAACAAAAAATGAGAAAAACGCTGGAGATGATAGGCTTTTCCTTGTCTTACGGCTGCAACGCTCCTTTTTTAGCCAAACCTGTAGAAATATTGGGGTCAATATGGAAAAAGGTAAAACCTCCATGACGAATACTTCATTAATCAAATATCCCATGAAAGATAAGGAAAAGGGTTTTACCTCATACGTTTAAGAGTAATAATGGCACAAAGATATAGAAAGATAGGGTAAAATGGGAGAGGAAAGTATACAAATCTGGTACCCAACATCTCCCCCCAACTGTTCTATCTGCATGTCCTCATGTAGCTCATCGTCTCCTTAGATCTAGATTGGAATGACTGTGATCAGCATGAAACTGTGTAAGGTCATATTTAGCAGCCATTTCTGTTCCTAGTGGCTTATATCCTTTTGTCAAAACAACATCCTTCCACCAGTCTGGATCAACATTATATGTAGGAGTATATCGCTCGGCTGGAAACCAGAGAAGGGGAAATTGAAACCTTAAGCCCATCCATCTGACCCCACAGGTATGAATGCATGCCACGAAATGTGGCATTATCTCTAAAGACCATGCAAAGTTGGGTGCCCCAAATGGTTCTCTTTCTCTGACGACTGAGGATTAGAACATCCACCTTTTCTAACAACTTTCCAGTGCTTCCTTGCGAAACATCATAATCTGGCTGACACATAGGCCAACGCACCATTTTTGGGCTTCCAACATGTGTTATTTACGACCCTCAATCTGTAGAAATGTATAATTCTTGTTATAAATGTTTGAGGAATGACCGTGCTCTCTTCCCATCATTAATGGCCTTCCGGCTTGATTTTCTTCAAATGTATCCCAGGCCTTTCTCCACTTAATTTGATTGATGGTGTAAGAGGTGAAAGCTCTTAAATGGATGTCCCCAATGAATGGAACAAGGTTAAGGACTGATCATGCCTTAATTAATACCCATGCATGTAGAGCTCGCACATTAAATGTTGTCTTATGATATCATGAATTTTTAAAATACAGAGAAATTGAATGGGGTCCTCAATTTCTTACCAAATCTCCTTCTATATACTTTCAAGAAAAAAGAAAAGAAATTGTTCATGAAGGAATAAGGCATGGCTATGTGCAGGAGGTCTGCAGGCCATTACCTGCTATGCCAGGGAGAACATCTCCTCCTTATATGTCTTCAGAAACTGCATTTTTTCTTCCAATTCCTCTATTTTGGCCTTCTGTTTGGCTTGCTTCATTCGCGCCTTGTATAGCTAATCCATTTACCCTATGACGACTCCGAAAACCTATTATCGAACCCTAGCTGTTTCCATTTTATGGTCACTCACAGCAGAATGCCACTTCTGGATCTCAACGACCAATACAAATTCTCGACCTTCAAACAATTCTTCAATCGGGCCAGTCTGGGTAGCTACAGTGGAGACCTTGATTTTCGGCTTTATTTCCCTCCATTTGTAGATTTTTACCTTCCTTTTCAGCTGGGAAACTTGCTTTTTCCAATCCCAAACCTCCCTTTTTAGTCTCATGGTTTCACTAAACTGCAACTGATACTTCTTCTTGAGAGGTAACCTTCTTTTCTCACACTGTTCAACCCACTCCTGTTTAACAATAAACTCAGTTTCTGGGCCTATGACAGGCTCAAGAGGCGGCATAATGCTGCCAGTATGCTCAACAGATTCTCTTGTTAAGGCCTTTTGGCTGGGCTCCCTATCTCCATGGGTTTCTTCCTCTATGTTTCCTTGGGGAACTTTTGCCGTCTGGTTGAAAATTTCATTGACCACTCTGTGTTCCGGTGTTTCCACAGGAACTCTATCTTCTTCGCGAGCTTCTAAGTATTCTGGTCCGGTAGTGGCTGGGCTGATATTGGCCATGTTAAAAAATTTAAGCACTGGGGGAATGAATACTTCCTCTGTTAGTCTTTTGGGCGAGCAGAATCCCCTCGCCCCTCTAGGCATCATGGACTGGAACGTAGAGCGGGGGACAGACTTATCATCCTGAATTTCGGCTTGAACCAAAACTTCACACAATATTACCTCAACCGGGGTCGATGCTGGTTCTTGTGCAGCAGCATCGATTCTGCAACTCGTTTCCATTCTTTCCTCTTGCTCTTTTTTCACCATTTCTTCCTCTAGCATCGATACTGGTTCTTGTGGGATAGTATCGACCTCCTAGTTAATTTCTTCTCTACCTTCATGTTCCTCATGAATTGCCTCTTTTTCCACAGTTGGTACCAGTTCCTGAGGAACAACGTCGATTTCGTAGGTTGACTCCTCCCGTCTTAGCCAAATTGGGGGTGGTTCTTGTGTAGCACCCCTACCTATACAAACATCCATATGTTTGGGCAGGTGATGCTGTTTCTTGTAAAAAAAAATCACTTACCACTTCTCTGTCCGCAATTTCACTCCTTTGTTCTTCATTGAAAAAATTCGATGACTGTATAACAATATTTACTTCTTGCACGATGTTCATAATTTCTTCCTCTGTGGGCTCTTCAAGCGAGGCTGGTTCTTGTGTGACAGCCTTGACTGTGCCGCCAATTACATCCTCCATTCTTGTCTCTTCTTCTGTGGGATTTTCAAGCGAGGCTGGTTCTTGTGTGGCAGCCTCGGCTGTATCGCCAATTACCTCCTCCATTCTCGTCTCTTCAAGTTCCTCCTGATCAACCATCATCTTTTATTCCTCGGGTTCCTCCTGATCAACTTCCATTTCCATTTCCTCTGGATTCTCTTGATCAATTCCTTTTGAATGTTCTTCTTCTACCAAACCAGCTGGGGAGGCTGGTTCCTCTTCTCTAGTAGAAATCATGGCTGCTACTTCTTCTTTTGAGGACACACAAAATTACGCCCAGGAGACCGGAAGCCTGTTTATTGCATGCATGACCAATAATTGCACCAAACAGTGATTGGAAAGCACTGCCGGCATTCAGCGCGAACGCCAAGCAGCCTGAGCCATATGCTGCAGCTGTTTCAATAGGAAGAAGGGCATGTTCAAGGCATGTAACTGAGCCTGTGGAAATCGAAAGTGCATTAAAATTTTAAAATGATACTTGAATAGAGTTGTGGCTCGGCCCTCACAGGTTATGTATTTAATTACAAAACCTGCAACTTTGTTCCAAGGATATGGTACAGTTCGACGCTCGTATCATCTGCCCATTTGAGCGACACTTTATCCTACCTTCAAGAACAATTTGGGAAATTCCGGGAGAGAAAATTTCTGAGAAAACCATTGCTGCCCTTGCTATCTCAGCCCACTAACCTCTGCGATTACCTCTTCTATGATAGGAACTTCTAGACCCAAACCCCGCAAATAATTCTCCTCTAAATTGAGTGCAAATTCCATTGTGATTCCTCCATCAAACCCCTGCAATCTTTCAAAGTAGGTATCCCACCCCACGTCAACAAAAAATTGCCATACTTCTGGTTTGTTGCGAACTGAAGCTGTGTTTTCAGGCTCATGCCACATAGACAGCCCACCCATACTGTGGAGACTTGTAGCAGCACTCTCTGGAACAATAGACCGTTGGGCAAGGTGGTGGGTACCAAATTCGGAGAAACATCATGGTAAAAATGGAAAGGTGGTAACGGTAAATACGGACGGTAACTATCGAAAGCCGAGAAAAATCATAAAATAATATGGTAAGTGTGGTGAATAGAAATAATAATTGTTTTGTATAGGGTGGATGAGACATCTTACGGATCCCATTACGTATTGAATGATGACACCACATATTGATGGGAATCGTAAGGTGTACCATGAACAGATTGTCATACTGATTTATGAGGAAATTATTACACCATCCTTGACTATGATGACACCCCCCCAACTTAAATTTTTTCCGTCCGCGGCTTTAAGATCTTCACATGGGATATTTAATTAAATCGGTAAAATTCACGTGAAGGCATACCTGACAGCGTACCTGGACAATATGACATTTGGTAGGATGACGACGTAGTAATGATGTGGATTGGAGTAACAACAGTACGAGTAATGACATCTGGAGTAACAACATCCAGTGTAACAACATCGAGTAGCAGCATCATAGTAACAACATCCGGTGTAGTAGAATCGAGTAACAACATCGGAGTAATAGTAGTGTGATTAACAACATCCAGTGTAGCAGCATTGAGTAGCAGCATCAGAGTAACAATATCTGGTGTAACAGCATGGAGTAACAACATCGGAGTAACAACAGTGCAAGTAGCAACATCGGAGTAACAACATCGAGTAACAACATCAGAGTAACATCAATGCGAGTAGCATCATCCGGTGTAGCAGCAATGGAGTAACAACATCCAGTGTAGCAACATCGAAGTAACAACAGTGTGAGTAGCAACATCCGGTGTAGTAGCTTCGGGAGTAACAACATTGAGTAGCCGCATCGGAGTAACAACAGTGCGAGTAGCAGCATCTGGTGTAGTAGCATCGGGAGTAACAACATCAAGTAGCAGCATCAGAGTAACAACAGTGCGAGTAGCAGCATCGAATAGCAGCATTGGAGTAACAACACCATGTGTAGCAGCAACTGATACTTTGGAAAAATTTTCTTTGATTTTTACTCCTTAGTAGTAACTCCTACAAAAAGACAATAAGGTAAACAATATCATTCTTTATTCTTTTATTATATATTTATTTATAGTATTATTATTATTATTATTATTTTTTTAATAGATTTTTTATTTTATTTTATTTTTATTTTTAATTTTTAATTTTATAAAAAGGGTGCAGAGGAAGGAAAATGAATTTGCTGTTGAGGCATAAGCTGAGGAAACTGTCTAGTAGGAGAGGGTCCACGCCAGGTCTGATTCCATAAAGGATTCAAACTGGCTTGAGGAACCCATTGTTGCCAAGGGGGATACTGATATTGAGACCACATGGCTGAAAATGGTTCAGATTGGGGACCCATATTAAAATTTTAAAGTTTTGAGATGGATTCTAAAACATACCAGGATTCATAGCTGGTGGTCGAGGTTGCCATGGCTTCTTCTGCCCCATAAAGTACAACTGGTCCACCATGCTTTATTCACTTGCTCCTTGGAAAACTGCTTTCAGCCCAGGCAAGGAAGGACATGAACTGGTCATGTGAGTCTGTTCATAGATCGCGTAGGCTTCCACTGTTTTCAGTGGGCAGTCCTTCAAAGGGTATTTCTTCCTACACTGAGGGCATAATATGGCCATGGTTTTTTCCAACTCCATCTACTTCTGTTTTTCCTATAGAGTGTCTATCTAGGCTGATAGTGTGCTCAGAATGTTGGTTCTTAGATTGTCCAATAGATTTCCAATCTATGCTTTTGTAACCCCTCCACCGGAAGTCTTTGATGACCGAATTCCCTGTCCACTTCTTGCAGCTCCTCATGAACACTTGATACAGTAATCACAAATAGTTTCAAAGTTTTCTTTCGAATATACCCTTTTCCCACTATATTCATAAGTTGCAGAGAGTCTTCCCTAAGCACTCTAAGAAGAATGATCTTTAGAATGTCCTTGTCCAGGTCATTATGTCCAAACCTCTGCAATATGTATTTAAATCGTTCTACATAGTCCTCCATATTTTCATCCTCTTTTTGTGAAAATTTAAAGATTTCTCCCTTAATGTCACGGGACTTACAGTAATCTTGGTACTTATACAAGAAAGCTTCTTTCATTCCTTCCCATGAGGTAATCGTACTCCCCCCTAGACCCATGGAACCATCTCAGGGCTGTCCCCTTTAGGGTAGTAGGAAATATCTTCAATTTTTGGGCATCGGAAATATAGTCATATCCGCGGCAAACAATATCAAACTCAAAAAGGAACGTATCAGGGTCCTCAGAAGAGAGCCCATGAAAACTAGGCAAGGCTGTTAAAGGGATGGGTCTCATTGGTGCATCACCTGTAACATTTCCAATGGGAAAATAAATGGAAGAACTTATAGGTGCCATAAATACCCTCTAATACTCACTTGGAATTTTGATTGGTTCCGCAGCTGGTATCTGGAGTGATTCAACTATATAAGGTTGCACTGCGCTCCCCTAGTCCCTTGGTGACTCAAAGTATTTCAAAAATTCCTTTACTAGTTCAGAATCGTTCATTTCAACAACATGAATTTTTACAGTGCTGCCTTGGTCTCTTGGGGATGAAAACCATTTTAGAGGTTCTTCTTTGTAGTTAGAATTGCTCAGTTCCTCTGATCCCCTGCTTGCCACTTCTTCCCCCTCTGCTACTGATAAGGATATATCCTCCACTGATATCCCGTTTGTTAAATCTTCTTCCGTAGAAAGAACATCTTCTGGTACAATGGATGGTACTGGTTGCTCCACAAACTACCCTTTGGACTTCGTCTGAACCCTAACCCCAAAAAAAACACGGGATGATGCCTCAGATCTAGATTTTTCAATAATTTCCTGAATGTATGTCTTCCTTCCCAGATCACTCCCTTTCTTTGGGGGTCTTCCTCTGCCCCTCTTATTCAGATCCTTGTTCATACAAATTATGAAGGGGGTTCATCAAAGAAAATCAGAAATCACTCAGGACCCGAATTAGGACAGATAACTTTCCCCCCAGGACGAGAGAAGAGATTCAAAAAAACAAAACAAAAGGAAAATAAAAATCAAAGTTCAGGACGTGAAGCAGGGTAATCACATACCCTCCTCAGGACGAGAAATTGGCCCAAAGAAAAGAAAAGAAAAACGAAAAACTGGAAACTATGCCCAGGAATTAGAGTAGGGTTTCAAAATACCTTCCCCAAGACGAGGAATTAATTTTAATGAAAAATAAATAGAACAGAGCAGAAAAAAAATAGCATGCTATGCTCAGGACTTGGAGCAGGGTAATAACTGCCCTTCCCCCAAGACGAGAGATCAATTATACAGAAAACAAATAAAATGCAGGAAAGAAAAACACAAAGCACTTACACTTAAGACTTGGAGCAGGGCAATAAATTCCCTCCCCTAAGACGAGAGATTGACCCTTAGATCTGTTGCAGATCCTGTTCTTGCACCTGTTAGCCTTCCCCGGCAACGGCACCAAAATGTTGGTGTTCGGATACGAACAAATTTCAACCCTTTCTCCACATAAATTATCAAACCGAGGGTGTTAGTTATTTCAAGACTAACATCAAAGTATATGCAGATACAAGCACATGACCTTCTATAGATCACAGGTTTAACTCCATAACACACAGACCACTGCAACAACAATTAAATGAATTGCAGAATTTAAAGGGGCATTCAAAGAAATTAAAAGTAATTTGTAACAACAGTAATGAAATCACACTAAATCATAAAATGATACGAGAAAGAAAGTTGCAGCACCTGATCAGAAGAGTGGGCCCAACTCTCTGATCAGGGCTGCGGTAAACTCACGAACTACAGAAGAAACAACAAGCTGCTGTGCATTCAATTACTGATAAAAGAGGTTTGTTACAAGATCTATCTGTAAAAAGGCTTAACCCCGATTCATAGCCCACAGGCCTCTTTATAAAAGTGTCCTGAAACCCCCGGTTCTGCTCAGCGAATCCATATTTACAAAAATACATCTTGTTACAACGACAACCTAGTTGCCCAGAAAGAAACCGTAAAAAGGCCTGGAATGGCGCTGATACAAATGAGTCTGTTATGCTATAAAAACAAATGAGAAAAATGCTGGAGATGATAGGCTGTTCCTTGTCTTATGGCTGTAACGCTCTTGTTTTAGCCAAACCTATAGAAATATCGGGGCAATATGGAAAAAGGTAAAACCTCCATGACGAATACTTCATTAATCAAATATCCCATGAAAGATAAGGAAAAGGGTTTTACCTCATACGTTTAAGAGTAATAATGGAACAAAGAGATAGAAAGATAGAGTAAAATGGGAGAGGAAAGTATACAAATCCGGTACCCAACAGAAGTGTCGGTATCACTGTAGCGGATGATGAATTGGTGAGCCAAGCACTTCTAGGCCTTCCTAAGAGCTGGCATAGTTATTAGGACTCTGTCAATGCGAGGGAGAAGCTACTAGATTGGGAGCGACTTTGGTCATATTTGGTACAAGAATAATTCAGGCGGAATACCAGGGATGGATCCTCATCCAAGACAAATGATGAGGAAAAACGCGCCTTGTCTGGTAAAGCAAAGAAGGGGAAGGGAAAGAAATCCTATTCCAAATCTAAAACTGGCAAAAAAGGCAAGAAGCTTGACATGTCTAGAGCGAAATGTTTTTACTGTCATGAGCATGGAAATTATGCCACTAATTGTCGACAGAAGAAGAAGAACAAAAAGAAGGATTAAGGATCTGCAACGGGTGATGCTTTGGCTTCACAATCCAAGTTGGATTTCTCACTCATCGCATGCATGGTGTCCAGTGCAATGGGATCAGTGTGGTACTTGGATAGTGGTGCATCTTTCCACATGATGTGAGACAAAAAAATCTTTAGTAGCTTGGAGGTGAAGGATATTTATATGCACATCGATATGGGTGATGACAGGAGGTATAGCGCTACCGAGATTGGTACAGTTACTTTCCAGAGATAGTCAAGTAAACCTTTCTTATTAAAAGATGTCATGCATGTACCAGGCTTGAAAAATAATTTAGTTTCAGTCACTATGTTGGAGGATATAGGATATGATATGGTTTTCAGTGAAGGGAAAGCATTCCTTCATCACAAAGCCACAAGACAGGTTAAGACAAGAGTTTGTGTGAATAACCTCTACAATCTTGATGTAGATGGTTGTGCAACATTGATGAGTAAAGCAGACAGAGTGGTAAGCCGGGATGAGGGTGAGTTATGGCACAAGAGATTGGTCCATCTACACCATAGTGATTTGAAGGTCATGCAACAGATTTCTACGAGGCTTCCAAAGGGTACTCTTGCGCAGATAGACACATGCAAGGGATGTACCATAGGGAACTATACAGAGGGAACTTTTCACGAGAAGGATAATCGAGCAGCGAAAATTCTTGAGAGAGTTCACTTAGATGTGTTTGGACCATTATCTACGACTTCTACAACAAAGCACATGTATTATGTGATTTTTGTTGATGAATTTTCTAGAAAGTATTAGATCTAATTCATGCAGAAGAAAGATCAGACATTCTCAAAATTTTGTGAGTTCAAAGCACTGGTTGAGAAAGATAGATGGAAGCAGGTGAAGGCTCTGAGGAGCGACAATGGTGGTGAGTACATCTTTAATGAATTCAAGAACTTCTGTGCCAAATAAGGAATTCAGAGAGAGTTGACTGCGCCTCATAACCCACAACAGAATGGGTTTGTAGAAATAAAGAACATAACAATTGTGGGTGCGACATGAGCTATGTTACATAATCAGGGCCAACCGTTGCATTTGTGGGCAGAAGCATGCAACACAACGGTATTTGTGCAGAACCGCAGTCCTCATTGGATACTTGGCATGAGTACACCAGAGGAGGATTTTTTGGGTAAGAAACCTAATGTTTCATATTTTAAATTTTTTGGCTCATCTGTCTATTTCCATGTGACCAAAGATTCCAGAAAGAAGCTAGAACCAACAAAAGAGATTGGGATATTTTTGGGGTACACTGATACTCCCCACAACTATTGCGTGTATTTTCTGAACAACAGGATGACAATTGTTAGATGGATGTAAAATTTGATGAGGAGAAACCCATGCGATTTTCCCTTGAAAGGGAGCTTGATTTGCATGCATATGAGAAAATATTGGTTCCAAAGGATGAACCTCAAGATGTGGAGTAGCCACATGAGGAGGATCATGGTGTGGCAGAAACCACTCATGCAAATCCATTCGCCAGACATGGTAGGAGGTGCACCGCAGAGGCTGATAGATTGAGACTTGATGTGGTAGAACATGTAGGAGCACCTACATCAGAGTGCAGATAGAGACAATCACTAGACATGTATACTGGATACATGGATCTTATGTGAAAGTGTATTGTGAAATAACCATTCTCTTTTGAGGAAGCAGTGCAACAACCAACTTGGGTTGACGCCATGGTTGAGGAGTATGACTCCATTGTCAGGAATAGTGCATGGGAAGTGGTGAGACTTGGTATTGCACCAAGAGTGTTGCAATTCCCAGGGGCTGCCCTACTTTACGTTATCAACCCGGGGTTCGTACAAACTTTGAGGTGATAGTGCCATATACACAGTAGATGCATTCTGTTCATGTCATCCTCTTCTGCTTTACGAAAGGGTGCTATTTATTAAATGACGAGGAAAAATGTAAAGTAAATTTATGGGAGGAAAAGACAGAAAGGAAATTAACCTAAAGTGCTGAAAAGAAATGACAAGAATGAAACTAATTTAATTGGAAGAAAGGGAAATGAATGAAAAAAAACTAAGCTAACTTGCTGAAAGTAAATGGCAGAAATGAAACTAATTCTAAACCACACTTATCTTGGCCAAACGGCTAAATGCACTCTACTTATCCTATGATCTATCTACCATGCTCTTATCCATGCAACTAAACTATCAATGACTTAATTCTAACTAGAAATAAGTAATGTGCAGCTTGGAGGAAGAAAAAGAGCTAAAGGAGCGAATTGAGGGCTTAGCGCATGGAACAGGGCTTAGAAATGGAAAGCATGGCTTAAAACCTTAGAAAAATTTATTATAACGTGAGAAATGAATTTGGAGCGGAAAGAATTGAAGGATGCGATGGAGGTAGAAGTTGCAATGTGCGATGTCGCAATCACAACTTCGCAAGTTTAAATGGATAGCGGTAAGGATTTAACAAGAATAAACTAAAATGTGCATTGTGCGATGTGCGATATGGTAAGTTCCACGGGATGCAATTTCGCAATACTGCAATTTCAAGAATGAGTGGTAAGCATTGAGGGTAAAATCTAAGCGATTTACGATGGCGACGTGGCGGTGGGATCGACAGCGGGGTGAGATCGCACTATCGCAATCAGCCAAAACAACGGTAAGGGTTAAAGGAGAAAGGATAACCGGTGCGAAGTGTGAATTGCGATTTTCAATATCGCAATCACAAGGAATGAGCGGTAAGTGTTGAAGGTAAAAGCCAAACGTTGGAATTTGCAAAGTGCGACGTACGATAGAGGGAATTTTGAGGAGAAAAGGCGAAGGTTGGGTTTCGGTGGTTTTGAATGGTTTTTCACGCATTTTTCATAGGAAGGATAAGGCGGTTGTGAATGAAGAAAACAGAGAAATAAGGCTTTGCAAGGCTAAGTGCTTTGGGAAAAGAAAAGGTAAGTACAATGTTAAGATGAGAATAGAAGGAGGGGAATGGAGGCGTAAGAGCAGTGCTCAGAAATGAAACACACCTGCGGATTATGCACGAGAGACAGACATAAATGTAGGATGAAATGGTGACAGAAAATATTGGACTTGGTAACTACAAATTCTTCCCCAAACTCGAACATAAAGCAATTTTGGCCTGTGGGAAGGTCTGCCTACTTCGAACTCTATTGACAGAGATGATAGGGGGGGAGACTTGATCATAGTTTTGGAGTTTTTCCTCTATTTCACTATTCATAAGAAATTAAAACAACAGAAGCACAAAAACTAAATAGCAATGAAACTTATCAGAAGCATATCTAACTTAAATGGCAGAAGAAAAACTAGCTAAATGACAGAAAGGAAAATATAGTAACAACAGAGAAGATGAGGCACATGGATTGGGCCCTAACCCACGAGCCTAGCCCTCTGAAACTTAAATCAGTCAAATGGAACTAGTCTTCTCATTTCATAAAGAATAACTTCATACATCTATGAAAGTTTGATCCCCGAATAAAATAAAAATCTCAGTAGCTCATAACAATAGTTCTGAATGAAATTGAGACTAAAATAGACTAACTCCTCCTAGCTCTAGCTCTGTTCTATTTATTCTACAGGGAAACTACCAATAGCTCCCTTGAAAAATAGTGATTGTGTCCACTTTGACTCCAAGTAAACATAGATTGAGTGCTCTCCTCTTTGAGTTGCTCGACTGCCTCTAGAATTTGAATTGTTGGAGAGAATCCTTGGGGATCCTTCGGCTGCTTGTGGAATTCGAATTGCTGGAGAGAATATTTGGGATCCTTCGGCTGCCTTTAAGGCTGGAAAATCCTCCTATATTTTCTCCTTGCTATCTCCTCCAAGTCTTTGTGATAAAATATTTATAAAAGTGCTTAATAAATCATGATTTTCTACACTCAACCTTATATTAGGCACTCAGAGTATGTTAGCCTTAATCACCACCTATACTAGCATCATAAACCCAAATAATAATAAAAATGCAAGAAAAAGAGATCTAAGAAGGAAAAAAGGTGACTATTAACCCCTCCAAATATGTCTAATGATGGAGCTCATCACCACCCCCCTACTGAATGGTTGCTCATGCTCTGAGCAACTGATCCTCCTCCATTTCCTTCAAAGCTTTTGCAACCCCCCTGAGTTTCTGAGGAAGAAGTGTGGGATTTTCCCCAAGGGGGTAAAATCCATTATTGTTTTTTGAATTCTCCCATTCTCTATCTTGTACATCTGTGTCCTCTTTATAAGTCAGCCCCAACAACAAAGGTGGGCTGAGCTTTAGTCCCAGCCATTGGATCTTTTTGGCTTTCATGGCCCTCTTGTATAATGGTACCCTCTCCAATGCACCCATCAATATTTATGGAGTATGATACTCCCTGTTCTTAAGGCTACGTGGGGGGGCTGTTCCATATCCTCTGGCTGGCCATAATGCACTCCTCTTGTATCTGCCTAGAAACATCATCAAAGTGGCCTATCACCTGGTTTTGAGTCTGAAGGTAGCTTTCAACCAGTGCAGGGTCCTTTTCAATCTCTCAATGATTAAGTATGACTCCTCTTGGGCTGAACACTTCTAGCCTGAGATATAATGGTTCTCTGTTTCTTCTTCCCATGACCTTCGATATCTCTTTGGCTCTATTGTCCTCATTCACCATCCAAGATGCTAGAGCCATTAACTGCATATCCCCCATTGTAGGATTAGGGTCCCAAATCTCCAGATTTGTCAATGCCAAGTTATGCATATAAAACTCTGCCTTCTTTGTGTTATATTCTTTCCACGACTAGTCACGCGTGGGGGAGTCATAGGGGGGGCGATAGGCATCGCTGTACGTTGTGCCGGACGCAGCAGGGGGGCGGCAGCGCCCTGGGAAATTTTTTTGGACCTTATTTTCTGGTGGGCGGACCCGCCCATGGTTTTGTGCATGGGTTTGCACATGGTTTTGGGGCATGATGGTTTTTGGCCCCTGGTATTTTGTAGATCCGGTCAAGGAACTTCAATTATGTTCTAATCCAGGGTTAATGGATTAGGGTTTATGTATGATTCGACATGTATATATATGTGTTGTAACACTAAAAGGAAGATAACGAAAAATCAAGCTGGTCGTCTCGATTTGGGATCCAGGGGAAAATCTCTGTGCATATCTGTTTTATGTTTTGTGCTCTCTTTATTGTTTATTTTCTATTTTTAAGATTCATTTGCAGATAATTTCTATACAAGGTTAAAACGTACACTTTTCCTGATCAACTATGCTAGATTGCTTGTATAACTTCATGAATTTCCTACAATCTTGGAAACGGAGTGATCCATGGGAGGCTAGTGATCAAGAGATCATGTGTTTTTCTCAAAATTGAAAGTGCTCGAAACTGTATAGAACCTGAGCGACTGAAAAGGTCTCGTCGTTGCGATTCTGGTGCCGTGAACGGTTCGAAAACCGATGTCGTATGAGGAAGATATCGTGTTCTGATCGTTTTCCTAAAAAACTAAAAATTTTATGAAAAGGATGACTGGGATGCCCAATCAGCAGGAAGGTATAGTCAGTAGGTGGCATATTGTGAGAATATTCCTTTTTCCTAAGCTAACAGGTTTTTTCCATGTGGCATGATGTGGATCGTTGATATGGGATGCATGTTGTTTTTTTTATAGCCAATTGGAGGGTGACACGTGGCCAGCCTTTAGGCTGCCACGTGTCCCCTGGATAGTTTAACCGGGGTAATGGGGTTCGACCCCATTACCTCCGGCACACACACAAAAATCTCGTATAACTCCGCTACATTACGACTTAACCATATAAGTTGAATGGTTCTATTTGAAGTTGTATGGTTTTGCATTTCGGAGGGGGGACCGCTAGCGGTCCCAAACCACTAGCGGCCCCAAACCACTAGCGGCCCCAAAGTAGTGGTCCCATGAAATTTTAAAACCCGCAACAACAAACTTCAAAATTGGGGGTTACATCCAATGTTTACATCGGTGAGTTCGGTGGATGCGGTCACATGTCACGTTGTGATATCAAAACTACAATGCGGCGGTTATATAAAACGTAAACCCCAACAGAAAATAAGATCTGTCACATGGGCACAGTTCAAATGGAAACTAATGCCACGATTTTCGGAACCCTTAAGACTCCGGGTTCCATGCCACATGAGGAATTTTCAAACTTTAAACTGTGCAGTTTAAGGCGGGGGGTCAGCTTGTGACCACCTTGCCCTAACCACCAGTTTTAAATGCAAATGGTTAGAGTTAGCAGAGACATAGTGCGCCACCAAATTTTAGGTTTTTGGCCAAACTGACTGCAGTTAACTGCAGTTCTCCACTTTTGGTGGATCTTTTCTAGCTGATATTGGGAAAAATGCATTGGGAGGTCAATTTATGACCAATTTGGGTGAAACAAGAGTCTACCTGGACTAATTGGAGCATTTTGGAGCCACTGGTGCAGAGAAAAAAACCATTAAAGGCTTGTAAACACATTTATTTGCAATTTTGGGCATAATGAAAAAGAGGGACATGCCATTGGGAGCTGGACCAACAAATATAACCCAGTAGGGGTGAACTACTTCATCATGCCTACTGTGTAAAACTTATGTGTGATTGTATTTCTCTATTCTACACTGCCGATAGTGTTATTTAGGCTTATTTTCATGCTTAAAACTCATAAATTCATCTATGTTTAATGGTTTAAAAAATCGTTCCTTAAGAAAACCAATGGAGACAAATTGTACATGTTTTTATTACTGAAAGGACACTTAGCACAACAAACTAATACACTCCTTTCAGATCGGGTTGGTATCAGAGCTAGAGTTTATTCTCTGGTGTTTTGTGTGCAAATATTTGTTTAACTGTTTGCAAGGGTTTACATGATTACTAGGCTCAAGATTAAGAGAGGAGAAGGCAAATTGGTGGAAGCAGGAGGTTCTCAAAGTGAGCTACAACAAAGGAGGGCAAGATTTCCACATTCTCCACCACCTAATTCACCTCCAAAAGAAGCAGAAGCATCATTAAGCATTCCTCTAGGAGAAGGAGAAATCCATGAAGAGATGGATCCAAAAGAGAAAGAAAGAGTGTACAGAAAAGCATTTCTTGACTTTGCTAAGATGGTTAGAGTCCTTATTCAAGAAAGGAATGAGAAACTAGAAGAAGAAAGGTCCAAACTTCACAAGTAAGGACAAGGATCATCAGGAGGCCATAATGATGAATATAAATCAAAGAAGGGCAATGGAGGAAATGAAGACAGTGGAAAGTAACCATCATCACCCTCATCTTCATCCTCATCATCCTCTACTTCATCTTCACTACATCAACCATACAAGTCAAAGAACATGGGTAAAAGGCCTTTTCTAAAACTTGATGTTAAGTTTGAATTGCCAATGTTTAATGGTGAAGTTAATGCAGAAAAGATAGATAATTGGATTAGGCAATTGGAGGTCTATTTGAGAATCCAAAATTTTCACGACGATGATACCAAAATCCAACTAGCTTCATTGAGAATGGAAGGTGCAACACTTGTTTGGTGGGAAGCCAAGACAAAGGAGGAGATCAAGAAGCATGGTAAGATTATCCTATCATGGACTAATTTCATTTTCGTAATAAAACAACAATTTTAGCCATTAGCTCACATGCAGAAAGCCATAATGGACTGGAAATTTTTTAAACAGTTGAAGGGAAAAAATGTACAAGTTTATACCCAAGAATTTAGGAGAGGAGCTCTCTTATTAGAAGTAGATTTTTAGAGTCAAGACACTTTGCTCAAGTATATAGGAGGCTTACATACCTACCTAAGATATACTATCCTCATGTTTAACCCTACAAGACTAGATAAAGTTTGTGTACAAGCCACACACTTAGAGGCAAGGGGAAAACAAAACATAGATGAGAATGAGGAAAATGAGTTTAAAGGCAAATAGAAGAAAAAGAGAAATGCAAATATTAGAAAAGAGAAGGGAAAATTATTTTGCAAAAACTGTTCTAAAACTAGCCATGATGAAGACCATTGTTGGAAACTTCATCCAGAGTTGAAACCATAAATTTTGAAAGCTAAAGAGAAAGCCAAGGAGTAAGGAAAAACTGTTGCAATAGCTGAAAAACACTAATTAGGGTCAGATTCAAGAGATGAAAAAAAAATCATATTTATGGGACTAAAGAATATGAAGGGGAAAGAGATTGAAACTAAACCTAGTTCTAGTATATCTAACTGTCACATACAAGCTCCAAGTGAAGAAGAGAGAATTGAACTATTTCATGTGAGGGTCATTTCCAAACATACCAAGGTTGACACAATGTTTGATAGTGGGTCACAAGAAAATTTAATCTTTGAAGACTTGGTTAAGAAACTTAATCTTGAGATCATTCCACATCCAAAACCATATCCACTTGGTTGGATTTGTAAGGATGCAAATTTACAGGTTTCAAAGAAGTGCATGTTGCGCTTTGCAATAACTACACATTTCATTAACACAGTTGAATTAGATTTTGTTCCGCTTGATATAACAGGTATGGTGTTGGGCAGTCCTTACTTGTATGATAGGAAAGCAACCTTCCATCACCATGATAAAAAATACCATTTATTCAAAGATGACAAGGAGTATATTGTGAGAGCTCATCATAAGAAACTAGACACTTCTTTAGTTAATGCAGGGAAAATGAAGAGGCTAGTCAATGCAAGCCAAAACTTGACATTGATGATGATTAAACAAAGAGATGTTTTACATCCTCCTTTTCAAAAAAATGCTGATGTATGTAATGAGTTGTTTCAGTTTGAAAGCAGGCTGTTTTTGAAAGAAGATGACAAATAGTTGCAACAGTCGACATTGGTGTTGAACGGTGCTAAAAACAAGGTGTCAGTGCAAGAAGTTGCAAAGGTTAAAGAGATGAAAAAGAAACTTAGCAAAGAAGGCACAAGATTCAGAAATGTTCATTGCTAGTTTCCAAAAGGCATGGTACAATGGCAAATAAACTTGGTCAAGAGTTGACACAAGTTCAAGGCAAAAGCAGCAAAAAGTCGCCATAAGGATAGAATGCAAGGTGAGAAAAATTCCAAGTTTCCTTTGATTATAGACCAATGCAGAAAGAAGATGTTTACTAAAAAGTTAGGTTGCTATTATGCAATTTCAAAAAATGTGCAGCATGACAGTGTCAAAGACAAAAATGGATGGTCAACGAAATCAAGGAAAAATTTGTCTTTTCATGAAAAGCTCCAATTAATGAAATTAGGGAAATTTCAGTGGATAAAGATTAGAAGAGTGGGGACAGAGTATCCTCATCTTCATGTTCATTAATACAGAGAGATTTTGGGGTCCAAAAGCTTCCCAGTGGGGAGGTGTGATAAGGAGATCATGTGTTTTGCTCAAAATTGAAAGTGCTCGAAACTATACCAAACCTGAGTGACTAGAAAGTTCTCGTCGTTGCGATTCTGATGCCATGAATGGTTCAAAAAACCAATTCCATATGAGGACGATATCACGTTATGATATTTTTCATAAAAAACTAAATTTTTTATGACAGGGATGTCTGGGATGCCCAGTCAGCAGGTAGGTACAGTCAGCAGGTGGCATATTCCGAGAATATTTTATTTTCCTAAGCTAACAGGATTTTTCCATGTGGCATGATGTTGATTGTTGATCTGGGATGTACGTTGTGTTTTTTATAGCCAATTGGAGGGTGACACATGGAAAACTCATAGGCTTCCATGTGTCCCTTGGACAGTTGAACAAAATTATGGTTTGGGGTTCGGGGGGTTCGACCCTGTGACCTCCGGCACGTGGACAACGGTCTCATCCAACTCCGCTACATTACGACTTAACCATATAAGTCGAATGGTTCTATTTGAATTTTTATGGTTTTTCATTTCGGAGGGGGGACCGCCAATGGTCCCAATCCGATGGCGGCCCAAAATTAGTGGTCACATGACATTTTAAAACCTGCAGCAACAAACTTCAAAACCGGCGGTTACATCCAAAGTTTACATTGGTGGGTTTGGTGGATGCGGCCACATGTCACGTTGTGACATCAAAACTACAATGCGGAGGTTATATAAAACGTAAACCCCGACGGAAAATAAGAGCTGTCACATGGGCGCAGTTCAAATGGCAACTAATGCCATGGTTTTCGGAACCCTTAAGACTTCGGGTTCCATGCCATATGTAGAATTTTCAAACTTTAAACCGTGCAGTTTAAGGCAGGGGGTCGGCTTGTGACCACCCCACCCTAACCACCAGTTTTAGATGTAAATGGTTAGAGTTAGTGGAGATATAGCGCGCCACCAAATTTCGGGTTTTTGGCCAAACTGACTACAGTTAATTGCAGTTCTCCACTTTTGATGGAGCTTTTCTAGCTGATATTGGGAAAAATGCATTGGGAGGTCAATTTTCTACCAATTTGGGTGAAACAAGAGTCTACCTAGACTAATTAGAGCATTATGGAGCCATTGGTGTAGATAAAACAACCATTAGAGGTTTGTAAACACATGTATTTGTAATTTTGAGCATAATGACAAAGAGGGATATGCCATTGGAAGCTGGAACAACAGATGTAGCCCAGGAGGGGTGAACTAATTCATCATGCCTACTGTGTAAAACTTATGTGTGATTGTATTTCTATGTTCTACACTGCTGATAGTGTTATTTAGGCTTATTTTCATGCTTAAAACTCATAAATTCATCTATGTTTCATGGTTTAAAAACTCATTCCTTAAACAAACAAATGGAGACAAATTGTACATGTTTTTATTACTGAAAGGAAACTTAGCACATCAAAATAATACACTCCTTTCAGATAAGCTAGAGTGTTGATTTGAAATAGAAGCCATTTTTCTTTGAGGTACACAACATATGAGTCAGAGGGGAATCTGTGCTGAAGGGATTCAATGCATAAGTTCGCCATGGTGGCTACTTGTTCCTCTTTTTGCTGCAATTTCTCTTTTAGCGCTACATTCTTTGCCTATGCCTTCTGAAACTACTCCTTAAAAGATATTTCTTTGATGCTTTCCTCCCCCCTTGGAGATTCTTCAATGATGATTGGTCTTAGGGTAGAATTTTATGGCTTTCTCCGATTCTTGTCAGCTCCAGAACACCTAGAGGTCCGCCTTTTTCTTTTTGCGCACAGAGGAGCCATGGTGGCGGTTATATTTTTGTAGTGAGGGGATGTGAAGCTAGGTTGTGAGTTTGTGTCTCGCCCAATTTCTGATATCTATATGACTTCTATGGCCATCTCTCCTGTTTTTATTTGGCCCTTTGTCTTTCTCTCTTCTTCTGGTTCTTCTTTTCTCTGCTGGTTCTTCCTCGGGTTTCTTCCTTATTTTTGTTTCTGGTTCTTTTTCTTCTTCTTCAAGCATTGCATTCCACCGGTCCTCTCCCTCTAAAAATTGTCAATTCACTGGTTTGGATGAGAAAACATCTCCTTTTATTAGATGACGCAACTAAATTTGGAGTGCCAATATAACTCCGTTCAACTCCAGTTCTGTCGTAGACAATTGGTTCCTCCTCCCTGTTAATTCAGGATGGAATGCACGTTTTCCTCCCCACGTTATACTCTACTCCACTGATTTAAATTTTTTCTTTTGCATGCCCAGGTGGTGTGTACTCCCAATTTTATTGCAGACATACCTCACGGTGGTGGCCGAGTTAACTAGCCACCTTTCTGCCCCTCAAAATCTAAGTCTGCAAATTAATTATTTATGGCTATTATGAATGTGTAGCAAGGGGTGAGAGCTTATACCTAAATTTACCTATTGTTTCCAAGGCGGTTGCAGGAGCTGGAGGTTTGAGACAAACCTTTTTAGATGCCGCTTTCTTCACCATATTCCTATTCTCTCAGCAAGAAACTTGCCGAAGGAGCAATTTCCTGAATGAGCTGCTAATATTTGTCTGTTTTTTCTCTCCATTGTGGATGTCACGTGGGGAGATTGAGATTTGATGGGTGGAATTATAATTCTCCTATAGTCTGTTATGCAGTTTCCCTTGTTGTTCTTCTTGGCAGTCCATGAACAACTTTGTTTTTGAAGGAACTTCCTGATGTTTGTAGCAGTGTGTTTGTGTGCCAATTCTCTTGCTACATTGTGATCAGGAATGGAGGAGTGTGGTGTATGGAGGTGATGGAGGAAGTTATGAAGATGAATGGATTGAATGATGGGATGGACGAAAATATAGAATAAGGGAAAAGAAGATGAATGCTTCCCTGTGTTTTCCCGAACCATTAAAAACTTGCAAAACAACAAACACAAAAAAACACAGTGATGTAGATGCATTTTTTTTTGGTTTTGTTATTTTTCTCTTTTATTTTTTCGAAAGAAAGTGGGCTGCCTCCATGGAGGTTTTCAACCCACAAACTTGCCTTGGGCACCTCAAAGAGGTTTTCACCCATGGATATTTATTCTTTTTTTTTTTTTTTTTTAAACAAGTGAGCCACCTCCATCGAAGTTTTCAACCCACAAGCTTATTCTTTTTTATTTTTCTTTTGTTAGGAGGTGTGGGAAACTATGGAGTTTCCCATCACATACACCTCTCTGCTTATTGAATTTATGAATTCTGCCCTTGACAAAGGCTTCTTGTAAATTTTAAGTCTGTGACCATTGACAAGCAAGGGGATCCCTTCTTCATCTATGATACTGATTTGAACTACGCCATTATCAAAGAATTTCTCCACTGTGTAAGGCCCCAACCATCTTGTCATCAGCTTGCCTTTGAAGTCTTTAAACCTTGAATCATACAACAATGCCCAATCTCCTTCTTGGAAGGTATTTTCTTTAGAAATTATATACAATATGCATGTATATATCCTGACTCTCCTGATCTAACAATATTTATCTTCTTTCTAAATATAGAATCCTTCCACCATAAGTCTTGCGGAAATTTAATCAACAATTGCAAAACACATGAAGCAATAAAAACACACATAACACAATTGTTTAACGGGAAAGCCTGAAGCTAAAAACCACAACTATCATATATTATGTATCATGGAGATCATGTAACAATCCTCATACAAAGCTTAGTACATCAAGCTCTTAGTACAATACAGTCATCACACACTAACATAGAAGAAATCTGCAAATCCATGCACCAATCTCAGCCCTCCTGTTAGCCTGCCTCCATTGCGCAATCCAAGTTGATTACAAATACCAATTCGATGTAATCCCACTCTCCTTGATGCTTCTTGTTGCAAACTTCAACATTTTCTTTGATGTTCTTGTCATGCCATACCTTCCTTTGTAGCTAAACTACCTCTATATGAAGAAGTGCTTGCATTCTGAACTCATCCAATCCATTTAGTTGCAACAACCTCTCTTTTTGGGAATTTTTTAGATCTATATTTAATTCAACTGCCATTATTAAAGTATTGAATCCCATTGTTGTTATTAAAGGAGTGAATCCTGTTGTTGTCTTCCAAGTGGTGTTGTAGGCCCAAGTAGCTTCTACCAATCTATCTGCCCAATCTTTTCTACTGCTACTCACAACCTTGGTGAGGATGATTTCTAAAGTTCCGTTAGTTACTTCTAATTGGCCATTCGCCTGAGGGTGATAGGTAGTAGAAGTTATATGTTTAATCTTGTGCTTCCTCAAAATATTCTCAATGAGGTGAGAGGTGAACTGTGATCCCTGATCTGTGAATATTTCTCTGGGATATCCAAATTTGTAAAACAAATTCTCCCTCAGAAATTCAACTACTTTTTCTTCGGTTGCTACCTTCACTACTTTTGCTTCAGCCCACTTTGTCAGGTAATCAGTGCAGACTATGATATGCTTCTTTTGTCCAGATGGTGGATCGATAGGTCCAACAAAGTCCATGCCCCACTTGCCAAATGGCTCAAGAGCAACTTGAGGGTGTAAAGACATTTCATCCCTTTTTGTGGGTTTCCCCATCCTTTGGCACTGATCACACCTGCTAGTGTATCTTCTGGAATCTTGGTGAAAGGTAGGCCAATAGTAACCCGCCTACAAAATTTTGTAAGTAGTTCTCTTTGCAGCGAAGTGGCCTCCACATGGGCTGTCATGAAATTCAAAGAGGATATCAAAAACTTCTTCCTCCCTCACACATCTTCTTAGGATTTGATCAGGGCCTAGCTTGAAGAGATTCTCCCCAATCCATGTGAAAGGGGCACTTTTTCTGATGATTCTGCTCCTCTCCTTGAATGAAATATTACGAGGGAGGCTTCCAACAACCAAGTCGTTGGATATATCAACAAACCATGGTGAGAGTGATGATATGGAAAAGAGGTGCTCATCTGGCAGCTTGTCTTCAAACATTCCTTCTTCACCTGCAGGGAGAACTAACTTGGACAAAAAATTTGTAACAACATTTTCCTTTCCGGGTTTATCAACAATAGTCAAATCAAATTGCTGAAAAAGTAACAACCATCTAATTATTCTAGCATTAACATCCAATTTTTTAATTAAATACTTGATGGCTGCATGGTCAGTGTGAACAAAGGTCTGATATCCAGTGACGTAATGCCTGAATTTGTTTAATGCATGGATAATGGCCAACATATCCTTCTCAGTAACAATATAATTCAGCTCGGATTTGAACAAATTCTTGCTGATGAAATAAATGGCATAAGGGATTTTGTACTCTAATTTTCCTAATGCTGCCCCTACAACTTTGTCGGATGCATCAGTGTGGATATGGAAATTCAGAGTCCAATTTGGACATCAGAGGATGGGGGAATTATTCAATTGCTTCTTAATGAGCTCAAAAGCCTCTTGACAAGGACCAAACAAAATAAAATCAGAATCTTTGGCTAATAACCCAAATAATGGCGAAACCATCTTGGTAAAATCTTTGATGAACCTTCTATAGTAACCAACTAAGCCTAAGAAACTCCTGAATTTTTTCTGCTTTTGAGGAGAAGGTACCCTTTTAATGATAGTGATTTTGTTCGGGTCTACCTTTATTCCTGCTTGGGATATGGAGTGTCCTAATACAATCCTTGATTTCTTCAGGAATTCACACTTTTCTGGGTTCAAGGAGAGATGCATCTCAATGCACCTTCTTGGTACTTTACCCAAATTGGAGAGAGCTTCCTGGAAGTCATTCCCATATGGTGTGAAGTCATCCATGTAAATTATGACAGAGTCATGGAATAACTCATAAAATATGCTCAGGACAGCTCTCTGGAAAGTGTCCGGGGCATTGCATAACCTAAAGGGTAGGACTCTATAAGCAAAGTTACCACAAGGGTAGGTGAAAGTAGTCTTATCCTGGTCTTTAGGGTTGATTTGAATCTGATTGTACCCATTGAACCCATCTAAGAAGGATAAGAAATTCTTCCTGGCAAGGCCATCCAGGACTTGGTCTATAAAGGGAAAAGGGAAATGGTCTTTCTTGGTGGCCTTGTTAAGTTCTAGATAATCAACACAAATTCACCACTTCCCATTCTTCTTTGGGACTAGGGCAAGAGGAGATACCCAATCACTATCGGATATAAGATATATGAACCCCGCATCCAGTAGTTTCTGCATCTCTTATTTTACTATGTCCTTTAGAGCTAGGTTCATTATTCTTTGGGGTTGTCTCACAGGCTTGCATCCTTTTTTGATGTAAATGTGATGTCTGCACACCGAAGGATGCACCCCTTTCATGTCCTTGTAATCCCAAGAAAATGCTTCAATATTTTCTTTCAAAAGCTGGCATAGCTGTTTCTCTTCTTCATTTTAGAGGTTTGGGTTGATTTTCAGAGATCTAGATGGGCCAAACTCGACAGCCTTTGTGGTTTCAAAGGTTGCCTCAAATGATTTCACTTCCATCCAAGGTTGGATTTCATACTCTTTGACTAGGGTTTCGAGAGGACTGTTAGTGGAGGGCTGGTTTTGAATGGCATGGTCGATGAGTTCATCTTCATCAAGTTGCCCCCCTCTAAGGATAGCATCGATGGTACACATAGGGGCAGAGTTATATAACTCATCTTCTTCATCCTCCAACCATATAGGGAGATCGTGATCAATGGAAGGCTGGGTTGGATGATATAACACTATTTTTTTAGACAAGGGCCCATTTTTGATAGTCATTTTTCTGGCTCGACAACTAATATAAGTGTGTGCAGTGGCTAACCAAGGTCTCCCTAGGATGAGAGGATAACCATTAAACTTGGGTTTTTGCTTGTAGGACTAGGAAATCTGTAGGATACTCCCAAGAGTCAATGGTAACCATAGCATCCTCAACAATTCATTTCGAAGTTCCTATGGACCGATCTTCAAGTTGTATAACTGTTGTGGTTTTCCTCAAAGTCCCTTGGAGATTAAGTTTCAACATAGTTTCCTTGGTCAAGATATTGATGGCAACCCCTAAATCAATCAGAGTGCTGGGGACTATGACACCATCTATATGTACATCAACAACTGGATTACCAGGGTCCAAGTATTTTGGAAATATCACCTTCCAGCATGAGGTCAGACAGTTTTCCTACCACATTGATGGTGGGGGTATCTCTCTTCCTCCTTCTAGGTTTCTTGAAGCACTTTTCTTTGATGAGCCTATAGTAGATAGGGACATCCTTAATGGCCTCAAGAAGTGGTATCTTTACACACAAATTTTCCAATTCTCCCAGGATTTCAGTCTCCTCTAGGGTGGATTAAGTGCTTGGGAAAAGGAGGTTGTTGGAGCTTAGTGTTATATTCTTCCTTTTCCTCCTCAACCTCTACAGGTGGATATGGGGGATGGTTGTCTGGGAGTACTCTTCCAGACCTGAGGTTAACCTCCTATATATCCATAGCATAAGCTGGATGGGATGTTTCTCCACTAGGAGCCTACTATGCTAGTTTGTTGTTCGAGTTCGGGTTGGGTTGTGCATGTATAGGTAGCCTAGGTGGAGCAACATTAGTAAGTTGAGGTTGAGGTTGGGGTGGAGGAATTAAAGCAGGTAGTTGATTTTGTTGAGGCCTCCAACCTTGGGATGGATTGTTCCACTAAGGTTGTTGTGGAACGTACTATTGAAATGGTTGGTTTACTGGCTGAGGATGATATGAAGGGTTGGAAGGCCAAGTAGGAGACATAGACCAAGATGGAGTGTGGGTGTACCAATGTTGCATGGGTGCACTCTGATTGTTGTAACAGTAAGAGTGAGGTGCACCTTTCATACCTTGTTGGTATGGCTGAGGGCCTTGAGGTGTTCTCTGGTTGATGAAGCAGAGTTGCTCTGGCATTTTTTCTCCACCTTGATATATAAATTTAAGTCCAGGTCAGGAGGGACACTTTTCTGTGGCATTTTTCTCTTCACAGACTAATCAAACCTCTATGAAATTCAATGGAGATTAATTTCTTGGGTTTTTCCTGGTACATCTAGGACAAAATATAGCCAGGGCTCTCTCTGCTTCGTTTTTCTTCCTTTTGACTTGCATTGTGTCCATTTTCAAAGCAAAGGTGCGCAACATGTCACTCTTGAAGTCCTCTAGCATGTTTTCGATCTCATGTTTTATGAAGGTGGAAGAGGAAGGGGTATTGGATATACTTTGGCTAGCTTTTCTCTTCTTCCTAAAAGCCCTAGAATGGTTCTAAAAGACAATTTTAATTGTTTCATAGGGTTGTTGGTAGATATGTCCTCCTGATAACATATTCAAGGTTTTTATCATCTCCTCACTAATCCCTCGAAGAAGTACAAGTTTAAGTGAGTCAGGATCAAGAGTACAGTTGGATCTCTTATATTTCAATTGAAACCTCTCTTCATAATCCTCTAGAGATTCATCAGGCCCTAGATTCATCCTAAATATATCATCCTTAGTTTCCTTGGACCTACAATAGTATTTGTACTTGCTGCTAAAGGTCTCTTCCATCTGTGCCTAGGTAGTGATGCTATCCCCAGGCAGACCCATGAACCAGTGCAAGGCTGCATCCTTAAGGGTGGATGGGAATAGCTTCAACCTATGATCATTAAGGGTGCAGTAATAAGTCCTACAGAAAACAAAAAATTCAAACATGAATGTGTCAGGGTCCTTAGAGGTAAGTCCATGGAAATGTGGAAGATATGAGGGGCTAATGTTATTCATCTTAGTGTCCCCATCTACCTCTCTTATGGGAAAGGGTCTCTGGGTCCCAACCATGGTTAAGATAGGTGAAGTAAGTCCCTCAGTTGAAACATGGTCTTCTTCTTCTTCCCCAACAGGATCCTCAAAATATTCATAGGGCTCTCCTAGAGGGGGTTCAATCTCACTGCCACTGAAGAAGAGTGAAGGGTGGCTAGGAGGTGATGTGGGGGTTTTAGGTAAGGTTTGTCTTTGAGTATTCGTAGTCCTACAAGGCATGAAAATCACATCTTTGTTTTACTTTTTCAATATTTTTGAAGTGTCATGAAAAGAAAGGAAAGCAAAAAATAATGCTAAAACAAAATCAAAATATCTACTAGACACCTCCCTGGCAACAACGCCAAAAAGTGGCGAGCCCTGGTATTGCACCAAGAGTGCTGCAACTCACAGGGGTTTCCCTACTTTACTTTATCAACCCAAGGTTCGTACAAAATTTGAGGTGACAGTGCTATATACACAGCAGATGCATTCTGTTCATGTCATCCTCTTCTACTTTACGAAAGGGTGCTATTTCTTAAATGATGAGGACAACTGTAAAGTAAATTGCTGGGAGGAAAAGACAGAAAGGAAATTAAACTAAAGTTCTGAAAATAAATGAAAAGAATGAAACTAATTTAATTGGTAGAAAGGGAAATGACTGAAAATAAACTAAGATAACTTGCTGAAAGTAAGTGGCATAAATGAAACTAATTCTAAACCACACTTATCTTGGCCAAACGGCTAAATTTGCTCTAATTATCCTATTATTTATCTACCATGATCTTATCCATGCAACTAAACTATGCATGACCTAATTCTAACTAAAAAGAAGTAATGTGAAGCTTGGAGGAAGAAAAAGGGCTAAAGGAGCGAATTGATGGCTTAGCGCATTGAACAGGGCTTAGAAATGGAAAGCCGAGGTTAAAACCTTAGAAAAATTTATTATAACGTGAGAAATGACTTTGGAGCGGAAATAATCGAAGGATGTGATGGTGGAGACGTGATGGAGGTAAAAGTTGAAATGTGCGATGTCGTAATCGCAACTTCGCAAGTTTAAATGGATAGCGGTAAGGATTTAACAAGAATAAACTAAAATGTGCATCGTGCGATGTGTGATATGGTAAGTTTAGCGGGATGTGATTTCGCAATACCGCAATCGCAGGAACGAGCGGTAAGCGTTGAGGGTAAAATATAAAGGAGGCGAAGTGGGATTTGCGATGGTGATGTGGTGGTGGGACCGAGAGCGGGGTGAGATCGCACTATCACAATAGGCCAGAATAGTGGTAAGGGTTAAAGGAGAAAGGATAACCGGTGCGAAGAGCAAATTGCGATTTCGCAATATCGCAATCGCAAGGAACAAGCGGTAAGTGTTGAAGGTAAAAGCCAAACGTTGCGATTTGCAAAGTGCGACGTACAGTAGAGGGAATTTTGAGGAGAAAAGGTGGAGGTTGGGTTTTGAATGGTTTTTCATGCATTTTGCATAGGAAGGATAAGGCGGTCGTGAATGAAGAAAATAGAGAAATAAGGCTTTGCAGGGCTAAGTGCGTTGGGAAAAGAAAAGGTAAGTATAACATTAAGATGAGAAAGGAAGGAGGGGAACGGAGGTGTAAGAGTAGTGCTAAAAAATGAAACACACCTTCGGATTATGCATGGGAGACAGACATAAATGCAAGATGAAATGGTGACGGAAAGGCTTCAACTTGGTAACTACAAATTCTTCCCCGAACTCGAACAAAAAGAAATTTTGGCCTGTGGGAAGGTCTTCCCTACTTCGAACTCTATTGACAGAAATGAGAGGGGGCGAGACTTGACCACAGTTTTGGAGTTTTTCCTCTATTTCACTATGAATAAGCAATTAAAACAACACAAGCACAAAAACTAAATACAAATGAAACTTATCAGAAGCAGATATAACTTAAATGGCAGAAGAAAAACTAGCTAAATGACATAAAGGAAAAGATAGTAACAACAGAGAAGATGAGGCACATGGATTGGGCCCTAACCCATGAGCCTAGCCCTCTAAAACTTAAATAAGTAGAATGGAACCAATATGCTCATTTCATAAAATAATAACTACATACATCTTTGAAAGTTTGATCCCTGAATAAAACAAAAATCTCAATAGCTCATAACAATAGTTCTGAATGGAATCAAGACTAGGATAGACTAACTCCTCCTAGTTCTAGCTCTGCTCTATTTATTGTACAGGGCAGCTACCAACATCTCCATTGAAAAATGGTGATTGAGTCCACTTTGACTCCAAGTAAACATAGATTGAGTGCTCTCCTCTTTTAGTTGCTCGACTGCCTTTAGAATTCGAATTGCTGGAGAGAATCCTAGGGGATCCTTCGGCTGCTTGTGGAATTCGAATTGCTAGAGGGAATCTTTGGGATCCTTCAGCTGCCTTTGAGGGTGGAAAATACTCCTATATTTCTCCTTTTCGTCTCCTCCAATTATTTGTGATAAAATATTTATAAAAGTGCTTAATAAATCATGATTTTCTGCACTCAACCTTATATTAGGCACTCAGAGTATGTTAGCCTTAATCATCACCTATACTAGCATCATAAACCCAAATAATAATAAAAATGCAAGAAAAAGAGATCTAAGAAGGAAAAAAGGTGACTATTAACCCCTCCAAATATGTCTAATGATGGAGCTCATCAGGAAGTTGTCCCAAGACCAGTCGGGAAGTCAGTGGTTGGATCTAGATGGATCTATAAGGTGAAGCAGGCAGCAGATGGGAGTGTGGAGAAGTACAAGGCTAGATTTGTAGCTCGTGAATTCTCAAATGTTGAAGGGATTGACTATGAGGAGAATTTCACACAAGTTTCTCGGTACTCATCAATTAGATCTATCCTTGCACTCTTAGCGCAGATGGGTTGGAAAATACATCAGATGGATGTGAAGAATGCATTTCCCAATGGAGTTATTGAGGAAGAAGTGTACATTGAGCAACTAGAAGGTTTTGAAACATTTAACACAGAATCGCATGTGTGCAGACTCAAGAGAGAATTGTATGTACTGAAGCAAGCACCTCATGCTTGGTAATCCAGGATTGACAACTATTTCACCAGGTTGGGCTTCACGAAGAGTGAAGCGGATGCAAACCTGTACCATATTGTGGTTGATGGTAAGATTCTAATTATTTTACTTTATGTAGATGATCTTATTATGATAGGTGATAAACAGCTCATAAATTCTTGTAAATAGGATCTTGCAAGAGAGTTTTAGATGAAGGACATGTGACTCCTTCACTATTTCCTTGGTTTGGAGATATGGCAGTGAGATGGGGAGCTATTTTTTTCTCAAGGAAAGTATGCCAAAGAGATTATGAGGAAGTTCCACATGGAGAGATGTAAACCCGTGGAGACTCCTCTTGTAGGAAACTGGAGGAAGGAGGATGCTACTTCAGGTGAGGTAGTGGACGCTATTGTTTACAAGAAGCTTGTGGGTTCACTCATGTACTTGGTGAACACACGACTAGACATATGCTACGCAATTAACCAGCTTAGTCAAGCTATGGTTAAGCCATCCAAGATATTTTGGAAGGCGGGGAAGCATATATTGAGATATCTCAGGGGCACTACAAAGTATGTATTATGGTACATATGGGCAGAGGTAGTGAAGCTTCAAGGCTTCACTGATGTAGATTGGGCAAGCAGTCCATCAGATAGGATGATCACATTAGGAGGGATCTTCAACATAGGATTGACAACAATTTCTTGGTACAACATGAGGGAGAGATCAATTGCACTCAGTTTAGTCGAGGCAGAGTACATGGCATCCAGTCAGATGGCATGTGAAGCCATCTGGATGAGGAAGATATTTTTGGTTCATTTTGTCATCAAATGGATCCGATGGGGATACATTGTGATAACCAGAGTTGCATAAAACTCTCGGTTAATCCAGCATTCCATGACAGGTCCAAGCATATTGACATCCTTTACCACCATCTCAAAGATGTGTTCAGAGACACATTATGTTACTTCAGTACATTCCCATGAAGGATCAGGATGCAAATATTTTGAGGAAGGTGCTCACCAAGAGAAAATTCGAATACCAAAAAGGCAGGATCGCAGTAGCTGATAATTCATTTCTTGTTGAGAGGGAGTGTTGAAAATTAACAAGAAATGTGTGTCTAATTTAATTTTCCCTTAATTAAATTGGACAATAAATTGTAATCTTATGTCATAATCACTTGTAATAGTTAACTGAGTGTGAAAGACTCAGTTAGCTCATGAATTCGAGTTGAGGGTGGTTGGTGAGGCATGTAGAGTGATTCTGTTTGTTTTAGAGTCCAAGTTGCAGTTAGTGTATTAGTTTAATGCATGAGAAATCAGTTAACTCAATTAAGTGAGTTAAAGTTAGTCTAACTAGTTGTAACTGATTGTTGCACTAGTGAGAGGTCAAGTGAATTAAATCAAATTTAATTCACATGCAGTGATCTATCAAGTGACTGATGATTTACTATTAATAACTACATGCATGTCAATTCTGATGAAGACCCAGTTGAGATAGAGGTTAAAGGGATGTTATCTATCAGTTGTATCATTATTAAATTGCCGACACGCAATTAGACGACCATAAGATTGCCCATGATATATTGTGCAGTTTTAGAAGGTTGAATTTCCTAATTAATAGGGATCAATTGTTCTTAGAATTGCGCAAGCAAGGTAGGCTTAGTAGAGGTAGGAAATTGGCTAAGTGTAGGTTGATTTTGTCCGGATTAGTGTGAGATATTTGGTAGAGTGCAGGAGTCTCTTGTGAGAAGAGTGCATTGTATTTTTTCATGATTCCTTGGTTGATTATACAATAAAGTTAAAGGGGTTTTGAGCAGCAAGATTTCCTGAGGAAAAATATCTGTGTTGTGCGATTGATTTGCTTCTTTCTCTTACTTGGTGTGATTGTGTAATCGTGTTTAATTTCCGCAAATTAATTGTAAAAGGATTCAGTATATTGCTCTAGAATATTGCATGATATATCGAATCCATTGGTATACATATTGTTTGTATAATTTCTATAGACATCATTTGAAAGGTTCATGCCCGACTCAAAAAGTGTGGCCACTACCATACTTTTCACCTCTTGTCTATCAATATTTAGCCTTGTTGCTTTAGGTCATAGAGTTCAAAGCCTTGCCGCCTCTGATACCAAAAAATAAAAATTTTCATCTATTGGATCATTTGGATGAAACACTTAGAGTGCGCAGGAAAACTCTTCAAAATATAGTCCGTTCTGTCAGTAAAGCCTTGTTTCTTAATTTCAAACAAATACAAAACTCTATCTGCAAACAAACTATCTTTCTTATTGGTTTTAAATAATGCCAGTTGAAACTCTTCATTGTTAATAAGAACATCATCAACAACAATGCTACTAGTCTTCTTAAATAGTTCATATAATTCTTTTATTTCGCTCTCACTGAAAATAGTTTCACTTGCCACTTTCTCAGGATTTCTTAGGTGGAGAGGTCGCATGAAATAATTTATACCAAGACAAGGCAATAAATGATCCAATACATAGCCAATTTCCTCCAAGCACTGCACCATTATAGTATAAGCTAATAACCATCCTCCATATCAACGTTATGAAAATGTAGTGGCTTTCAAATTTGCGAACGACCACCTCAGACCTGTTTTTTGAACTATCCAATAAAACATCAAGTGATTTTCACATAGGGTTCTCTCATCTAACGGAAGACCTAGATCTTTGCCCAACCACGACACTACACCTCCACTTCTTAGCTAGAAGGTGAAGAGCCTCTAAAGCAAGCATTTTACAATGAAAACAAACATATAACACATTTTTGCAGACACACATATAACGCATGGAAAGAGAACATTTTATCACTGGTTTGATGGAAAGAATAACATCACCGAATAAGAATAGAAGTTTCCACAACACCATTATGATATTATATGCACAACGACACCATTTTGCTATTCTCTGCACAACGAAACCGCCAAATAAGAGGATGATATTCTCTACATAATGACACCATTATGATATTCTTTGCACAACGACACAATTTTGATATTCTTTGCACAACGACACCACTGAATAAGAGGATTATATTCTCTGCATAATGACACCACAACAGTGAGACAATGATATTCTCTATGAAAATGATAAAGATAGGAAGACACTCCCACCAAATTCTAGGCCCAAAGTATAGAGCAAGACCATGTTTATTAAAATGAGACCATATCAATTCATATTTATGAAAACCAACCAAATAAGATGCATATGAAAGCCTGTTTGAAATGTGACCTTTTGAGAGAGACCAAGTCATAGAATTTTTTGGCGAATGATATTGATTTATGACCTTTCACGCTTATAGATGCGGGCCACATTCAAATCATAAGTTTATATATGTGATGGGAAAGAAATTCTTAGAACATATTAAACTATTGTATATCGAAGCCTTATTGTTATTTCCATACAATTCGAGATATTATCATAAGGAGTGAGCTATAATGAGATATAACAGAGAAGTAATGGTCATGTCTAATAGTCTCGAGACATTTCACTATATAGCGAGATACAAAAAATATCACAAATTCATTGTTGTATGAATTACAGGTCAAACTTTAGAATTATACATTCCAAAGAAATAGAGTGAGGAAAAACCGTGCCACTCTGATTATTCCACTGTGCCATTCCACTGCACCATTATGATTATTCCACTGCACCATTCCACTACACCATTCCACTGCACCATTCTTATTATTCCTCTGTGCCATGCATTATGGATTATTAAATACCTATAATTGATTACTTGAGGATTCACCGTGCCATGCCATGCCAGGGATTATTCCTCTGCGCTATGTGTTTTGCATTACAATAGCAATTAAATAATACTGCACCATGCTTATAAGACATGAGGATTCACTGCAACATGTGTTAAATACCCGAGGATTCACTATTTCACCATGATTTCACTGCGCCATGCATTGTATGTCATTATTCCACTGTGCCATCTCCTAGAGATTATGCCAGGATTCTACTTTTGATTGTCCGCTACAATTCCAATATATGTAGTGCTGGATTATTTCACTTGGGTTTTAATTCTAGAGAGTAGTAATTGTATGCATTTTTCTTGCTCAACCATTCCATCTGCTCCTTCTTCACAGTTCCTCAAAACCACTCATTAGTAGGGCTTGAAGCTGAATTTATTTCTGCTATTGAAATACATGCTAATTTATGGTTCCACAGTTTGAGTGTAGTTCATAAATATTGGCTTGGGATGTTTTCAAGGGACATAGTTAGCGTTACTATTATGAGTGATGAAGCTTCTTTTTCCTTGTGATGCCACCATTTTACTAGAGAATTATAATTTTTTTCTTCTTCTTTCAGGACTAATGCGGAGAAAATGCTCATGACTTGAGGCTGTGTCTTTATCTTTGTGAGGTTGTGGAATTTTGACCAATACTTCTTTCAAAGAGTGTTATCAATATTTCTACTTGATTTACTGTCAAAGCATATTGTTGGTTCATGATTTATGTGCTAGACAAGGCTTAATTTTCGAACCCCTTTTCATTTAGTTGCAGATAAATTTCATATTTTATCCTTTTCTAGATGAATATATTTTGCAGTGAATGACTTTATCGTTGCATCAGTAGCTTCATATACGAGTATTTTTTTTTTTGTAAATTAAATGATGAATTGACTCAACATTTCAACTTTCAGATGAATGAATTTGTTCTTCTTTAACCTTAATCATATAGCATAGATATCACCCAAGTCTATGTTGAAATGATATTGAAGCTGAAGGATTTGGGGAAATCCTAGTGATGCACTAAAATATAGCCCATTAACTTATTCAAATTAAGACTTACTGATTTCAGGGGCATTTCCTTGATTTTATTCAATAGTAGTTGTTGCAATCATCACAAGAATGATCCTTTGCGACAATTTTCACTTGATCATTTGATGGGTTAAAATCCTTCATATTTAAACTAACAAGGTTCATATGTTGATCTCATGATCCTTCATGATGAATAATTCTTGAAAACTCGTCACATAAATGAATACTATTTTCTCCTTTTGGCTTGATGGTGGCATACATGGTTGAATATTTCTCAGAATTTGAATGTAGGATTGTGACTTAATCACTTGATGTTTTTTCGATTAAAAGATCCATTTTACTTCCATAGTGGTCTCACTAGTTCTGGTTGTAGATATATTTGAGTAGGATATAATTTTCTTCTTGACTTGATGGAAATCCTTTTCTTTTTCTTTCATGAAAATATATTAGAATAGATCTAAAGTTTTCGTAGAGAAATTACCATTTATTTCATGAATGTATATCAATGAAATGTATAAAATTCGAGAATGAAGGATTTTGAGAGAATTTTAATGATTCTTACATTTTCTTGTCTATTTCTTTATTTACATGCTTATATACAGGATATATATACATGTGTACACCAAACAAAAATTGCATTAAGGATCAATGCACCTGATAGATGTTGCTTGCGTTTATGACGAAGAGGGCTTGATCTCATAATTTTATGATGTCTTTGATATTGCTTCTTCTTATCTACTTCAAATTCTTGACAAATTTATATGCTAGTAGTTTCTCTTATTTGCTTCTTTCTACTCCTGTAGTCTCCCCCTTAGCTGGTGCATTCAACTCCAAGTTTTGGATTCTTCCTTCAAAGTCATATTAATGAGCATCATATGTAGACACTATCACAAGCTTGCTTCTGAGATATTTGAATGGTTCTCTAGCAAGAGTTTTTGTGAATATGTCTGCTATCTATTCCTTTGTGGCGATGCATTCCATCTTCAATATCTTATCAGCTACTTGTTCTCTGAGAAAGTGGTATTTTATAGGGATGTGCTTCGTTTTCGAATGAAGCACATGATTTTTCAACATGCTTATTGCACTTGTATTGTCGCATTTGATATGAATAGTCTCACTGAAGTTTATTTTCATGCCTTGAAGTGTTTGTTTCATCCACATCACCTGTGTGAAACAAGATACAGTTGCTATGTATTCAACTTCAGCGATGGATAAAGAAACTGATGTTTGTTTCTTGCTTAGCCATGCACCAGACTCTCTCCTGGATAGAACGCACCACCACTTGTACTTTTTCTATCATCCACACAACTGACCCAATTTTCATCTGTATATGTTGTCAGTGTAAATTCCTTACCTCTCGGATACCATAGCCCATAATTTGTAGTTCCTTTCAAGTACCTGAATATCCTCTTGGTTGCTAACAAGTGACTTTGTTTGGGTGCTGATTGATATATTTCCACTAATCCGACTGCTAACATTATATCTAGTCTAGAAGCTGTTAGATATAACAGACTTCCTATCATAGACCTGTAAATTTTTTGATCTACATCTGGTGATTCATCATCTGCACATAGCTTGCATCCAGTAGTCATGGGGGTTGAGACAGGTTTATATTCTTCCATTTGGAACCTTTTTAACATATATCTTAGATATATTTCTTGTGAAATAAATATTCCTTCAACCTTCTGTAGGATTTGAAGTCCTAAATAGAAGGTAAGTTCTCCAATCATCGACATCTCGAATTTTGAATTCATCTCTTCAAAAAATCATTTTACCAGACCATTTTTATTGCTGCCAAACATGATGTCATCTACATATACAATAACAATTAATAATTCGTCTTCATTATCATTTATGTACAAATTAATATAAACTCCTCCTCTCTTGAACCCATGTTTCTGAAGGTACTTGTCCAACCTAGAATACCATGCTCGTGGTGCTTGTTTAACACCATATAGTGCTTTCTTTAACCTGCAAACATAGTTAAGCTTATTTGAAGGTTGTTCCATGTAAACTTCCTCCTCTAGGTCACCAATTAGGAAGGAAAACTTCACTTCCATTGGATACACCTTGAAATAATTGTAGCATCTGAAGGCCAAAAACATCTTAACTGCTTCCATTCACGTGACTGGTGCAAAAGTTTATTCATAATCAAGACCTTCTACTTGTGAGTACCCCTTACACACTATTCTGGCTTTTTTTCTAACCACTTGACCCTATTCATTCATCTTATTCTTGAAAACCCATTTTGTGCCAATGACATTCTTTCCAACAGGTCTTGGTGTTAGATCCCAAGTCTTGTTTTTCTCAATTTGGTCGAACTCTTCGTTCATAGCATCGATCCAATTTTTGTCTTTACTTGCCTCATAAAATTTCTTTGGCTCTATTTGTGACAACATAGCTATATGAATTCCTCAGAATTTTTTGCTAGTTGTCTTATTGTTTGAACTCCACTTTTGTCTCCAATAATTTGATTTTCAGGATGATTCTTTTGTGTGTGCCTTGAGGGTCCTTTTGAGTGCATATTTGTATCTTTTGATGTTTCATCTTGCTCTTCACTATCTTGATTTTCATAATGATGATGGTCTGGAGGATTAATAAAGCCTATGCTTTTCGTTTTATCCTATAATTCTTCATCGAATATTAAATCGATGCATTCCACAATATTATGCAGCCTCTTATTATAGAACCTGTATCCCTTACTTTTGATGCCAAAAATATTCCTTCATCAGATCTAGCACCATACTTTCCTAATTTTTCATCCTTATTTTTGATAAAGTATTTACTACCGAAAACTCTAAAATTCTTGATTGATGCTAGTTTCCCGTGCCATAGTTCATATGGTGTCTTGTCATAGTTTGGTCTGAGATGTGCCTTATTGAGGATATGTACTGATGTATGCACTTATTCTACCCAATAGGTTTGAGAGAAATTTCTTTCTTGCATCATAGCTCTAGATATTTGTTGAACATACCTATTTTTCCTCTCTGCAACTCCATTCTGTTGTGGTGTATCTGCAACAGTATAGTGTTTTTTTATCCGAAATTCATTACACAGGTCTACAAACTCATATGAAGTGAATTTACTTCCTCTGTCTGATCTGATGCACTTTATTTTACACCCTATTTGGTTTTCTACCAGTGCCTTGAATATTTTGAATTTTTCGAATGCTTTTGACTTGTATATGATAAATTCCACCCATGTCAATCTTGAATAGTCATCAATTATTAACATGAAATATTTTTCTCCTCTTGGTGCATCTGTTATCGAAGGCCCGCATAAATCCATGTGAATTAGTTATAGAGGATTACTACTTGATAGCTTATCTTTGAATTTGAATGATGTTCAAGTTTTTTTACCCATTTGGTAGGACCTACATATAGTGTTTTGAGGCTTCTTTAGTGTTGGTAGATCTGTAACTACTTTCTTATTTCTTAGTTTGATGATGTGATCAAAGTTGAGATGTCCCAATATTCCCTGGCATAGCCAAGATTCATCAAGTTTGCTGATGTAACATCCTTCACTCTTATATTTCATGATATATACATTACTCTCTATTCGAACTCCTTTAACTAGAGTCTTTCCTGTAGTGATTGACCTGACTTCACAATCTTGATCTCTAAAGAGAACCTCACAACCTTTGTCACACATTTGACTTACACTTAGCAGATTATTTTTAGACCATCTACAAACAAAACATCCTGAGCCTTTCCTCTTCCATTATTCAGACTGACAGTTCCTTTTCCTCTAATTTTCCCTGCTTTATCATTTCCAAATGTGAAATTTCCATATTTCTTTTCATCCAAGGATACAAACTTGCTTATGTCTCTGGTCATATGTCTAGATCATCCCCTATCCACATACCATTGACTGTTTTGATCTTGAGAATATATAACTAGATCACACTTATTAACTCTCTCTTCTTCCTTCTTCTTTCTCCATTGCATGCAACCATTTGTTCTATGATTATTCTGAGATGAAGGTTTATTGTCCTTAATATGACATTCATACGACTTGTGTCCAAACTTGTGAGAATAACAACATTCAATAATATTATGGAGAGAAGAATATACACATGTGAATCCATTATTCTCCTTAATTCCTTTTGAATTTCCAAAATCAAATATTCCAACATAAGCTCTACAGTCTATGGATTTATGTCCAATTTTTTTACAGTAGTAGCAGTACCCGTAGAAGAAATATCTGTACCTGGTAGTGGATGATGTTTGGGCATATAACCATCTAGACATTTGAAAATTATGTCTTCTGAAATAGTATGGTCTATGCTCGTTTTTTGTTTGGTTTTTCACTCCTTTTGTCCCCTAGATTTTTCCAGTAGTGTTTCTTTGCATCTGTTCATTTGATGTTGGATTATTTCCCAGGTTTTTGTTCTCAGATTGACGAGATCTATCATTGTATTCCATGACAAATTTTACAAAAGAAATTTCCCTTTTATCCTCTGCCTTAGGCTCACTGGATTCTCCTTCATAACCTAACCTAGTCTTTACAAGTGGAAATATTTGAGCATTTAATATCTCATCCAATTTTTCAGAACCTTTTATTTGTTGAATGTTCATAGTTAATTCAATTTAAGCCTTTTCTAATTTCTTCCTAAGACTTACCATCTCTTCTTCCAATCTTTCACATTCCTGATTTTTCTGTTTTATTTGCTGCATTAGAATATATTCCACCTTATTTTCTTCTTCAAGTTCAACTTTCATCTTAATAATGTCTTCTGAATTTGATTCTTCTTTTACATATTTCAGTAGAATCTCTTTATGTTTTCTATTCTTGAGTTTAATCCTTTCTATTTCATACAGGGCACTGATCAATTCCCCCTCAAGATCTACCTCACCTTCTTCTTCATATTCCAGTCAATATTTTTAAAGCTCTTCCAAGGCCATCAAAATGAATTTAGAGGTTCCATCTTCATTAGAGGATTTATCGAAGCTTTCAAATGCACTGCTATCTTTTTTAGCATAAAATGTTTTTCTATTAAAATTTTTCTCTTTCTGCATTTTATTGGATTTGTTATTCTCTTTCCCTTTTGACTGATTTTCTTCTTTCTTATAGGGAAATTTTGAGCCACTTTTCCACAATTAAAGAACTTAAATGGAAGTTTCCCTTTGTACTTACCTATGCCTTTCTTCAATCTTCTAACAAAGTTTGCTTCTTCTTCACTGTAAACTGAGCATGAACATTCCTTTTCTTCTATGTTCTTGTCTTCCTTGAAGGATTCATGCCTAATGTTTGACTTCCATTTTTGAATTCTCATCTCATATGCTGTCAAGGACCTGAGCAATTGGTCCCTGTTCAAAATTTCGAAGTCTGCTGTTTCTTTTATGGCTGAAAACTTAGGATTAAATTTAGATGGTAATGATCTCAATATTTTCTAAACTATTACACTTTCGATCAAGCTCTTACTAGACTATTTCATATATTCATGACTTCAAAAATATTAGAGGAATCTTAGGTATATCTTCATCTTTATTCATTTTTAAAGTCTCATAAACCATGTTCGATATACTTGCATTCTTCAATTTTACCTTTTTATCTCCTTCATGAATATTTCCTAATTTATCCGTATTTATTTGGTCAAGTTTGAAATGCATTACTTTGACAAATTCCTACTCACATAGACCACTCAGAGTGCATGTCATAGCTTTTGAATTAGCTATGAAATCTAGTTTTGAACTGTCACTAGTCCCTTCCTTTGGTTCTTCATACCGCATCACCGTTGTGCCTCAAACTCTCTATTCCAAGAGACATTAAGTATGTCTTCATTCGAATTTTAAAAGCATACTTATACCCGCAAATAATGAAAAGGCTTTATTTGTTGAGAATCCTTCTAGACTAGCCATTTTGGTGACTTAGGAGTCTTTGAGTTATTATACTCATATCGAAGGAACCTAGCTCTCGATACCAATTGATACCAATTGATATTTAATACTGGAAATTATTGAGAGGGGGGTGAATCAGTAATTTAATATTCTTTAATTTTTCTCGTCTTTAGTTTTCTATGCAACTAATAGTTCATGTTCATGTTCTGTTGAATTCATTTTGCATGTGTCAAGAAGAGAAATTTTCAGATTACTTATCAAGAGTTCAATATCATTCACATAAAATTCATAATAAACACACAAAGACAAAAGATATAATTGGAAAGCCTGAAGAAATAAAACCATGAATGTTAGGCTAAAAGTGATGGGAAGGAAAGCTTCTACTCCTTATTACATCATATTTTTGTAGGCTCCAACCTACAAGAGGATACTACCTCAAAGGAAGCTCCAATTCACACAAATTTTTTGCAGGCTACAACCTGCAGGAGGCTCCTAGCTCAATAGGGTATAAGATGTTATTTTTCAAACTGCAACATATAAGAGAACATAATTTTTTCAATCACATAATCAAGTTACAAATGTTAGTTACCTCATAGGCCATTATACTGTCAAATTCATTGCTGAACTGTTTCTCCTCTTCCATTATCTCTTCCTCTTCTGTTGTTTCCCATCAACATCATTGTTCAAATCCCTTATATATCAAAAAGCTTCTTTTTCCACTTCAGGTTTTACATTGTATAAGAAAGCCCTATTGGATGTTTGTATTCCTTGCAGAATATGATGTGAAGCATTGTCTCTTCGGCTTCCAAAAACCACTCACTTATTTTACTTTCATTTTTGAAAATATTTGTAATAGAAAATGATATTTTAACATCTCAATCAGAAATAATTGCAAGTGACAAATCGGAATTGTATTTTCTACATTTTATTTTTTAATGAAATATATGTATTTCAACTTTGTCTTAATATATTATGTCACACTTGACAACTTTTAGCATTCATATTGATTAGAATAGCCTTTTCACTTCACATCACTTTCAACCTTTTTCAATAATAACATTCAACATACATTATCATTATCACATTTAATGACATCAATGCCAATATTTCCAACAACTACCTGGTAAGGAGATAAGGGAAAGAGTAGCAGATAAGAAGAAGTTTTGAAGACGAGAAGCAGAGAGGATAAAAAATTGAAGAGAGGACATAAGTTTATTTCATAATAGAGAAAAAGACCAAGTAACCAACAAATTTGATTTGTAATATGATTGGAGGATTTCTATCTCCTTTCAAGTTGTAGCTTGATAAAAAACAAGTAGGATATTCTTATGGGTTGTAGCCTATAGAAAATTTGTGGGATTTGGAGCTTCCTTGAGGTAACAACCTCCTGTAGGTTGGAGGCTACAAAAAGTTTGATTTAATAAGGGACTAGGAGCTTGCATTCACATCACTTTTAGCCAAAAATTCATTGTTTTCTCCCTTTATGGGTTTCCACTTATATCTGGTGTCTTCATGTATTTCTTGTTGACTGTGTGAATGCTCTTGAATTTTGAATATGTACATAAGAAAATGTATCTCTCTGGTAACTGCAAAAGAAACATTTGAAAAATGAACATATAAATAATCTATTAGTTGCATAATAAGATATTTGAAAAATAAAATAAAGTTGAGTTAAATAATTGGAAAGTTACAATTACTAATTAACCCCCCCCCCTCAGTTATTTCCAAGAATTTATCAATTGGTATCAGATCAAGGTTCCTTCAGTATCAGGTTAACAATTAGAAGCAGGTCTTGAATCATTAGAATTGATAGTTAGGAAGCATGCTCAAAAAATAAAGATCTTTTGTTTATTGGCACAAATTATGTCTTCTTGAAAGTGAGAATGAAGACATATTTAATGTCTCTTGGAGTACTAAAAGTATGTGTTGCTGTGTTGATGGGGTATGAATAACCAAAGGAAATGAGCTGTGAAAAATATGACAAACTAGAGTTTACATCCACTACAAAATCTATGAATGTGCTTCTTAGTGGATTAAGTGAATCAAAATTTATTAAGGTAATGCATTGTAAAAAAACTAAAGAAATCTAGGATAAACTAAAAAATATTCATGAAGGAGATACCAAAGTAAATATGGTCAAATTAAAAGTATATAGAATGCAGTTTGAGACATTAAAAATGAATGGAGATGAATATATTTCTAAGTCTTTCTAAAAGTAAACAAAGTTGTTAATTTCATGACAGGTCTAGGAGAAACAATCAAAGAGAGTGTAATAGTCCAAAAATTATTGAGGTCATTACCTTATTGAGGTCAAACTTTGAGACTCTAAACAGGGATCAATTACTTGGTTCTTTGAGAGCATATGAGATGAGAATTTCAAAAGGGAAGTAAACTACGAGAGATGGATATTTTAAAGCAGAGAATTCCACAGAAGACAAGGAATGTTCATGCTTAGAATCCAACGAAGAAGATGCAAAATTTGTCAGAATATTGAAGAAGGGTATGGGTAAGTACAAAGGTAAACTCCCATTTAAATATTTCAATTGTGGAAGAGTGGGGAAATATGCAGAAAGAGACAAAATTTTAAAAGAAGAGTCTTTGTGTGTAAGAATATAGTAGTACATTTGAAGATTCCAGTGAATTCTCTAGTGAAGATGGAGCTACTGAATTTATCCTAATGGATCTAGAAAACTTGGAAGAAGAACTTAATGAATATGAAGAAGAAGAAGAAGAAGAAGAAGGTGAGGTAGACCTTGAGGTGGAGTTGATCAATACACTAGAGGAAAAAGATAGGCTAAAAGAGAACAATAATAAACATAAATATATTTTGTTAAAATATGTTAAAGAAGAGACAAATTCAGAAATGCTTGTCAAGTTTAAAGTTGAATTAGAAGAGGCAAAGACGGTGGAGGACATTTTGCTTAAACAAATAAAAGAGAAAAGCGGGGAGTGTGAAATACTGGAAGAAGAAATAGTAACCTTGAAGAAAAAGCTAGAGAAGCAACATACTAAATTAAATATGAACCTTCAACATATAAAAGGATCTGAAAAACTGGATGCGATATTAAATACTCAAAGGTCTTGATCCAGTGCATCAATAAAATGCTCAAAATTCAAAGTGCTCAAATTAAATTGAAACCAGTGCCAAAGAGAATATCATGTTGCCCTGATTCCAATGCAGTTCATTTTAGTCAAAACTGATATCGGATGCTCCCGATATCACCTTTTGACCAAGTTTTCAAACATCTAAATTTTTTGTAAAATGGGTTGCAAGTACACCTAGTCAGAATTTCGTACGCTAACTGGGAATTTGACTAGGTTTGAATGTTTATTTTGTGGGCCTATGGATGATCATAAATTGTCATCATTTTATTGGTCGATATTTGTGTGTTTTTATTGGTTCATTAGTTTGTCTGGTGGCCCAATGAGGGAAAGCCACGTGGGACAATTGGTGGCTGCCACGAGGCCTCCTCTTGTCCGTGTAAAATTTTGGTATGGCCAAAGCAAGCCTCCACCAGATTCGAATGCATGACGAACATTCCAACAACAAAAATATCTACTGCCCCGCCTACCGTGGTTCTTATAAAACCATAATGCACAATGCATATTTAAGGTTGAATGGATTCGTATTCAGGGGTCGGGACTGAGGTTAACCCCTAGCCTTGGTCCACCCAACCACATTACGTGGTGGGAAGTTAGGGCTGGGGGTTAACCCTATGACCCCAACCATATGAATAAACGTATATACCAAAGTTCCAACATATTTTATATAACCAACGGACAATATGTTATATACAATGACCAAACCATATGATATAACTATATCACAAAGTATTGGGGGATATTTGTAATGTACCATCACAGTTTAACCACAGTTAAATTCTAGCCCAGCGGTTAAAGCAGAGTCAAGTTATATGTTGGCCATACCACTGGTGGTTAATGTTCAACACGTCGACATGTGAACAACAGAGTGGAGGCAGGTTAATTTTATTGTTACGGTTCACGTTATATGTGACCACCGCAGAAAACCAGAGTCATCATATTACACTGATGGTCAACCAATGATATCACATGCCATAGTTAATCAAAAACTAACTCAATGGATAGTGTAACTGAACCACATAATAAAACTTAGTTTGGAGCAGGGATTAGTTTATGAAACATGCACGGAATTTTTGAATTGAGCCCTGGTGAGTGTTAACCCGACCAAACAGTAACCACAGTCACGAGTGTGGGTTAGCCTATGACGGTCCAACAAAATTCACAATCAATGGTTTAAACATCGCCACCTTGGTGCCTTATTATTAGGTTTAGGTCCGACCAAGTGCAATTAAAGGTTCGATAATTTGCACCCGAACCGACGAGAATCTCGTCGGAACGGGGCAAAATTGTTGCTCCATGTGGCCACAAAAGGCATATTTTTTAGAACAATTTGCAGGCGAGTGCGAATTGTAGGACAGTTAGCAGAAAAACTTATATGGAGCATAACTAAATCAATTTTTGACCTTTTTGAGTGCAGAAAAAGCCCAAATAGGGTTTTTTTACTGTTATGGAGCCATCAAAGATATTTTTTTAGGATTCTGAGAACTGTAACTTGATGTAAACACATATTTTTGAGCATAATTAAAGAGGCCCAATATTGGATGTTGGACCAGGAGATGTAGCCTAGGAAGGGCAAACTCCTTCATCATTTGCTATCTTATGTATACTGTTACGATATTGATGCCTTATTTATTTTTTACAAAACTAAGTTTAAAATCATGTTTATGTGTTAATTAAATTGACATAATTGGCTAAAAACTATAAACATTTCACTTGCAATTTTCACCATAAACTCTCAAGTTCTCATATACAGATCGATTTGGTATCAGAGCATTGGTTCTTAGTTTGTTTTGAGGGTTTAATTTTTTTTCAAGTGTTTATGATGCTTACAATGTTGAATCTCAAAAGAGGAGAAAGAAAAATTATGGTTACAATTCCTCAAGCTAGGTCAAGGACAAAAAATTTTCCACAATCTCCACCACAACTTTCATCTAAAGTTTTATCAGAAGCTTCACTAGTCATGGCACATGAAGGAGAGCTTGGAAATATGTCAGAGGATGAGAAGGATTTCAGAAAATAATTCTTTGACATGACATAAATGGTTAAATTTCTCTATGAATGGAGGAATACAAGGTTGCAACAAAGTGAGAGCTCCAATCCTCCAAAGGGAGATGGAGATAAGCCTCCAAAAGGAGATGGGGAAACACCTACAAAAGGGAATGGAGGGAATGGTGAAAAACCACCTTTAACACCACCTTTATCTTCATCTCCATCCTCACCACCATCTTCACCATCATCATCTTCTACATAAACCCCTTCACAAACACCTCCACATTCTCTTTAAGGGACATGGTAAAACTCCAATATTAAAAATTGACATAAAATTTTGAATTGCTATGTATAATGGAGAGGTAAATGGTGAAATATTAGATAATTGGGTTTGTCAACTTGAAGTGTATTTCAGGATACAAAGGATCAAGGATGATGAGACCAAGATTCATCTTGTTTCATTAAGGTTAGAAAATGCAACACTCATTTTGTGGGAAGCCAAAACTTAAGAGTACATGAAGAAACATGGTAAGGTCTTATCCTCTTGGAATGATTTTCTTGCTACACTTATAAGACAATTTTATCCATTAGAATACATGCAAAAATATATCATGGATTGGTAAAACTTTAGGCAAGGAATGGGTCAAAGTGTGCAAAGTTATACCCAAGATTTTAGAAGGAGAGCATTGATTTTGGGTGTAGATTTATCGTCTCAAGACACTTTGCTAAAATACATTGGAGGTTTGTGTTGGGTGATTTAATTGTCAGTTAAATCCATGTCATTTAAATTGTTAACTCAAGATCCATGAACTGATGAGGTATAAGTGTACTATATGTACTGGGTGATTATTTCTCAGAATAGATTAATATGATGCAAGAAACTTGAAACAAATTACATAAGGAAATTAAATCAATCTAAATCAATCCAATCCAATCCAAACATAAATAAATTAAATCAATATTAACAAAACAACATGAATCAAAATAACACAAAATAAGTTAAACTAAAATTGCATAAATGAAACCACACTTGCTGAATGGAAAGCACACTTTCTTAAAATGAAAATAAATGAAATAAAATAAATATTTACAAAAAATAAAGAGGTGTGCAAGCTACGGTTGATGGGGGCCCTCCACTCGTTAGAAAACACACTGAATGATTATCAATGCTTGGAGATCAAAACAACAACATATATTCCATAAAATTAAGTTGGAGAAAAGCTCCAAATAAATTACAATATTTCAACTCTCTTCCTCTCTATCCTCATTTTACAAATTACATATTTGATGAGACTCTGAATGAATGGGTTCCTTTGAAGGATGAATTCCTATTTATACAAAAAAATAATATAACTAATCAATAAATATAGATGCAAAAACCTCTATTATGAAACTGACTCACAAAATAGAAGACAATAGAGATCAACGACTTGGAAATCAGCTTCTTTGAGGGGAACCCTCCTTTACATTACATAAATGAACAATTATTGGATGATTCAAATGAAAAGAAATCCTTTCTATATATAGGAGTCCATGGGGTCACAATATAATCCTAGTCGACCTAACAATAATAATGTAAGGAAACAACAATAACAATAATGGGCTTTTATGGGGCACAATAATAACAATATGGGGACTACAAGGGTAAAAAATAACAGTAAGGGGGGTACACTAACAACAATAAGGGACTACACTAGTAATATAGGGACCTAACATGATCCTCTCCTTCAAAAAAGTGTTGTCCTCAACGCTTGAGTAGTTCTGGATGCTTCTGTATAAAATTATCATCCTCCCATGTAGAATCTTCAATGGGTAAGTTCTTCCACTTGATGAGATACGTCTCTAAAATTGATCGATTTTGTAGCTGTAGAGTTCTTATTTTTGTGACTGCTTCAGGTTAAAATATGATTTTTCCTTCCTTATCAAGTTATAGAAATATTGTTTGAACTGGAAGTTTGTTACCTATAACCTTCTTTAAGCATGAAACATGGAAAACTGGGTGCACTCGGGAAGAAGCAGTAAGCTCCAATTTGTATGCCATAGTACCAGTAATTTGCAACACCTTGTAAGGACCACAGTGATTTGGAAATAATTTATTATCCTTCCTAGATTACTTGAGGGACATTTGTTTGTATGGTTGTAGTCGTAAAAATACCCAGTCTCCTACGTCAAAACTTCTCTCGCTGCGATGTTGATCTGCTTGTTGTTTCATTTGATTTTGTGCCAAATTTAGGTTATCGTTTAAGAGTTGGAGAACTTGTTTTTGATGTTGGATGTGATAGTCCACTCCTTGAACCTTAGAATTTTCTCTTAAATATTATGTGATGGACGGTGGATGATATCCATAAAGTGTCATAAATGGGGTCATTTTTTCTGAAGTATGGAAGGAAGTGTTATACCACCATTCAGATAGAGGTAACCACTTGACCCATTGTGTTTGTTTATCAAATACGAAACAACGAAGATATCCTTCCAAACATTTGTTCACTATCTCATACCCATCAGATTGAGGATGATAAGATGAGCTATGAGATAGTTGAGTATCAAACAAGAAAATAATTCCATCCAAAAATTTCCAATGAATACGGGATCTCTGCTGCTTACAATAATCTTTGGGTTTTATGTAGCTTTTGAATTGTTTCCATAAATGCAGTAGCAACTGTACTTGATTTAAATGGATGAGATAATGAAAAAAAGTATACATACTTGGTAAGTTTATCAACTACCACCATGATGACACTCTTTCCTTTGGAATTAGGTAAACCTGTGATAAAATCCATTGAAGCCTCCTCCCAACGTTGACTTGAAATTGATAAAGGCTGTAGCAGATCCGGGGTCTTAATTATCTCAATTTTATTTTGCTGGAAAACCAAAAATTCCGCTACAAAATTTTGAATATCAGATTTAAGGCCACCCCAAAAAAATTATTTCTTCACCCTGTGGTAATTTTAAAAAAATCTTGAGTGTCCTCCTAGGGGAGAGGTGTGCAATTCCAAAAGAATCTTTTGTTTTAGTTGGGAATTCTTACAAAGTTATACACAATCTTTGTACCATAAGGAATAAATTTTCCAACTAAATGTATCAGATGTACTGGGATCTTGCTGCAAATTTTGAATGAGTGTCCACACTTCTTCATCATTCTTCCATTCCTCCCTTTCTTCGGTTATTCAATCTGGTTGGATAATAGAAATGGCACAAAACAACGCTTCCACTTCCTCATCCTTTCTTGAGAGTGCATTTGCAACAAAATTTAGTTTCCCTTGTTTTATAGATGATTTCAATGTCATAACCCAACATCTTTGTAACCCATTTTTCTTGCTCTTATGAAGATAATCTTTGTTCCAAAAATTATTTAAGAATATCATGATCAATTTTTACCTTGAAGTGTCTTCCCATTAGGTAAGGTCGCCATTTCTTTAGTGCATGTAGTATTACCAACATTTCTTTGTCATAAATAACTTTATGTAAATACTTTCCTTTTATTGGACGAATTTCAAAAGCAATGGGTCTTCCTTCTCACATTAAAACAACACCAATTCCATTTCTTGAGGCATCATATTCCACAATAAATATTTTTGTGAAGTCTGGCGTAGCTAAGACAGGTGTTTGACACATTTCCTCTTTAATATGTTCAAAGGCCTTAGTTGCTTCAGGAGTCCATGAAAATGCATCTTTCATCAATAATTATGTTAGAGGTGCTGCTATTCTCCCATAATTCTTAACAAACTTGCGATAATACCCTGTTAACCTGAGAAATCCTGGAAATTGCTTTATGGTTGTGGGGACTTTCCATTCCTTAATGGCTTTATTTTTTTTAGGGTCTATCTTAACACCCTCCCGAGATAAAATATGACCTAGATATTCCACCTCTTGTACTCCAAAGAAACATTTGGTTGTTTTTTCATATAATGGTTTCTCCTCCAATTGTTTGAGCACCCTATCAACATGTTGAACATGATCCTTCTAAGACCTGCTGTAGATTAGTATATCATCAAAAAATACTAACACAAATTTTCTAAGGAAGGGTTTGAAAATGGAATTCATCTACCCTTGAAATGTAGAAGGTGCATTAGTAAGGCCAAAAGGCATGACCAAAAATTCATAATGACCCTCATAAGTTTGAAATGATGTTTTCAGAATATCTTCAATCTTCATTCGAATTTGATGATATCCTGAACGGAGATCCAACTTGGTAAAATAAATTGCTCCATGTACTTCATCAATCACAGGAATGAGAAATTTATCTTTAATAGTGATCTTATTGATCTCCCTATAATCTGAACACATGCGCTATGATCCATCCTTCTTGTGCACCAATACTACTGGAGCAAAGAAAGAACTTTGACTAGTTGAATTATACCAGCCTCTAACATTTCTGCAATCATACGTTCAATTTCGCTCTTTTGGACATAAGGATATATGTAAGGCTTGATGTTTGGAGGAACACTTCCTGGAATCAATTGAATAGCATGATCATGATTACGAATAGGTGGGAGTCCTTTGGGAGTTTCAAACACCTTGGAATGATTGTCCAAGAATATTTGGAGATCTGGAGAAATAGATGATTTTGATGTTGGAACTTCTAGTGAGCATAATTGTGCAAGTAAGCCTCGTTGTTATTTCTTCATAAGCTTTGTCATGACAGTAGAGATTATTCTCTTTCCTAGATTTCCCGCGATACCCCGTAATTCAACGTCCTTTCCTTCTGAAAAAAATTCAAGAAAATTTCTTGAAAACTAAAAGCTATCGTCCCTAGATATTGTAACCATTGTACTCCTAGTACAACATCAAAACCTCCCATTGGAATGGAAAGAATTGGACTATTCAATACATATTCCCCCATGATTAGCTTGATATTATGGCACTTTCCAGAGCAATTTATAGTTCCTCCATTTGCAACCATCACTTGACACTCTAATGTTGGTTATAACAATAAATTCAATTCCTTTGCTACCTTACAATGAATAACATTATGGGTACTACCCGAATCAATCAACACTATTAAAATTTTCTTATTGATATGTCCTTCTATCTTAAGAGTTTGAGGAGTGGTAATTCCTGCCAATGCATTATAGGATATGGTTGGTCTCATTTCTTGTTTCTCTAGGGTTGGTTCCTGGTGTATATCCTCTTCTTGTGAAGTTTCTTGTTCATTTGCTTCCTCCTCTTCACAATTTATGTAAAATAATTTCTTCTCGGTACAGTTATAACATTTAGTGTATTTTCTATCACAACTGTAACAAAGCCCTTTTTCTCTTTTTTCTTCCAATTGTTGTGGTGTCAACCTTATAGGTGGTAAAAGTCTAGGAGTAGAAACACTTCCGTCTTTGTAGATGTGAGTGGTAGGCTTCCTTGTCGCCATAATTTTACTTTCAATTTTTCTTGCCAACCTGAATGCTTTCTCCAATGAATCAAGTTCCCAAAGGCGAACCTCATGTTGGATGTATCCTTTAAATTTCCTATGAAGACATCAATCCTGTGTTCCTCTAAAATATCAGTTACCCTTATATTCAATTTTTGGAAGTCCTCAGTGTGCTCCACCATTGAACCCTTTTGTTTGAGATTTATCAATTGGCTAAAGAAGGTGTTGCTCTTTGTATCCTCATAATGTGCTATCATTTCCTCCGTAAAAATTGACCAATTGATAATTTTTTTACGAGAGAAAAGCCATCGATACCATACAAATGTATATTTTTATAAATATAAAGTTGCAATGCATAATTTTTATGTGTTTTGCACATTATGGAGATCAAAATATTGCTCCATATGTAGTATCCATGTTACGGGATCCTTGCCATCAAACATCCCCATATCTATTTTTGGAATATGGTGGGTCTTCAATACAACATTAGAGTTTATGAAATCATGATTACCATTTATTTTGTTCTCATCATGAGTTTCCTCTACTAAATTTTCACCATTAGGAATAATTTCTTGTATCAACTTTGTCAAACCTTCCTTCAAACCTTCAATGTCTACGTATCGATCATTCTTCATGTCTTCAATTTTTCCATTCATTTTTCATCGATGTCATCCATATTAGCTTCCATGCCATCCATCTTAACTTCCATGCCATTCTTCAAATCATCCATCTTTGCTTCCACACCTTTCTTTAAACCATCCACCTTAGCTTCCATGCCTTTCTTGAGACCATCCATCTTAGCTTCCATTTCATTATTTGTTTCTCTTTGTGAGAGCCAAATTTTTTGCACTTGGTCTTCTAATTTTGATATATCATTTTGCAATTCTTCCTCTTCATGAGTCATAGTAGAGCCTTCTGAGGGCTTAATGGGTGTTTAATTCTTTTAGGGGCCATTTTACAACCCAATACTGATATATATGCTTCAATATGCCCTTGGAATCACTTCAAACTAATTTTTCAAATAAGACTTATGCAATTAAAAAAAAAAAAACACACCTTTTTTGTTTCTTTTGAGGAGCTCGATATTGAAACTGATGTATCTCTGTAATTTAGGATCCCTAAGATTTTATATTCCGTCCTTTAATAGCCCTCTAAATATTCTTTCCAATTCCACAGGTCTAACCTGACTTCAAGGCAGATTTATGCCCAATCTCCCATAATGACCTAATTATGGACTGGTTCAGTAGAGCACACTTGTACGACATGCTGCGTGTCATTTTTTTTCCTTCCTCCGGCTCTGAAATCGATACACATGAAATTAAAGTCCGTGTATTTTATGCCAATTTTTACAGGATTCCAATCCGATGCTCAGAGAGAGAGAGAGTTATGATGATTTTCCCAATGTCACCTCTTTGAGATGAAATTAGAAAGCCTGCAAAAACCCTAACTTCCACAGATCATATCTCCAAAAATACTGCGAACCAAAATCTGAATTTTTACATGAAGTTCCTTAGGATTTGTTCGCAAATAGGTTTTATTTTAGCTTCTGAACCTTCGTAGAAAAAAATTTATAGCGAAAATTCCACGATGACCTGTTTGAAGCAGCGAAACCCTAAAACCCAAAGCTCTGATACCAAATGTTATGAAACCAACTCACAAAATAGAAGAAAAGTGAGATCAACGACTTGGAAATCAGTCTCTTCAAGGGGGCAACCTCCTTTAAATTACATAAATGAAAAATTATTGGATGATTCAAATGAAAAAACCTCCTTTCTATATATAGGAGTCCATGGGGTCACAATATAATCCTAACTGACCTAACAATAATAATGTAAGGGCACAACAATAACAATATGGGGACTATAGGGGTACAACAATAACAATAATGGGGCCACAATAAAAGCAATAGGGGACTACACTAGTAATATAGGGACCCAACAATCTCTCCTAGATCCACATTTATCTCTCGTGGTTACAACCAATCACCTAAAAATACGAGATACAAATCCTCTCAAAATTCTCTCCTAGATTTGATAGGAGACACATATCAAAAAATCCATGATTCTTCTCCTTTGAATGTGCTTAGTCAATGATCCAAATATTTTACAAATATTCCACAAATATTCATGAGTTGGAATTGAAAATCGAATTTGTGGTTAAGTGGCCAAATAGGACCCTTATATAATCTTCAAATAGTCCTACAATATCATAAAACTCATACCAATTTTAGATATATATGAAAACATGTTAATTTCCTAATATTTAATCATAAATTCTCTTGAAATACTTAAAATAAATGTCTTGGAAAACAATAATGATAAAACCACATGGTCATGAAAATGGTTATTAATTTATGGTTATCGAGCTACAGAATATGGTAAAGAGTTACAAAATATGGTAAAATGATGGAAATGAGGATAAAAGAGAATGAAATTTTGGAGGCCCAACAATTTTCATAACTACTTGAGACATACAATCTCATGTTTAACCCTACAAGTTTAGATGAAGTTTGTGTATAGGCCACACATCTAGAAGCAGGAGGGAAACATGTTTCTGATGAAACAAGTGCGAACACCTTTGGGTTTGGAGTAAAAGGAAGGGGTATGTTCAAGGGAAAGGGAAAGAAGAATGTTTTCATCAATATGAAGAAAGAAAAACTTACATGCAAACACTTTTCCAAAAAGGGCCATGATGAAGATAATTGCTTGAAACTTCATCCATATATGGGACCCAAAAAGTTTAAGAACAAGGAGAAAGAGTAGACGAATGCAACTACACAACATGATTTAGGTTATGATTCCAGAGATGGAACAAAGATCAAAACCATGGGTTTGGAAGGTAAGGACATTGCAAGTACTAGTTATTCAAATTGTCTCAATTATACTCAATATGAAAAAATAAGAATATATATTTTCCACATTAGAGTTCTTTCAAAACATACCAAGATAGACACACTATTTTATAGTGGTTCACAAGCAAATCTTCTCTCAGAAGACATTGTCAAGAAATTTAATTTAGATACCATTCCTCATCCTAAACCTTATCCTTTATTTGGGTATGTGAGAATGCAAAATTGCAGGTGACAAGGAAGTGCATACTTAGATTTTCAATAACAACAAACTTTCTTGATGAGGTTGAACTTGATGTAGTTTCGCTTGATATATGTGGTATAGTTTTGGGAATCCCATAGATTTATGATAGGAGAGCCATTTTTCATCACCATGAGAAAAAATATAATTTGTTTAAGAATGGGATTGAGTACATTGTTATAGCACATAGCAAGAAATTTAGTTTGTATCTTTTTAATGTTGGACAAATGAAGAGGATTGTTAATGCTAGTCAAAATTTTGCATTGTTAATGTTCAAGCACAATTATGTTGTGAATTAAGCCTTTCAAAGAGATGAATCAAATTTGAAATCTGATTTCATTAAGGTTTCTAATTCATGTGATAATATGTTTAAGGATTCTAACATGTTTCCTCCTAAAAGAGGTAAAAAAAATGAAGTGAGTTTGTAGCAAGATGCATCATTGTTAAACATTGGTGTGAACAAGATGCCAGTGTTAAAGAATGCACAGGTCAAAAATCATATGCAAAGGAAATTTGACAAAGATGAAATTGGTCCCAAAACATATTCTTGTGGGTTTCATAATTCTTTGGCTTTGAAAAAGGATGGTGCATGGCGATGACGATCATATTTAGTAAAGAGTCGAGCCAAGTACAAGGCTAGACATGGTAAGCATCGCTATGATGAAAGTGTTCAAAGTGAAGTGAATTTGAAATTTCATAAGTTTCCATTGATTGAAGAGCGAGGAGGGAATGTGCATATTCCTTCAAAGGTAGTTTTTTGTTATGGAAATCTTGAAAAATTGTAGCAAGATGTCATTGTTGACAGTAAGACAAGGAATCCAAAATCAGGGAAAGTGATGTACTTTCATGAAAAGCTCAGAGTAAAAAATTCAAGAAAATTTCAGTGGATTGAGACTGGAAGGATGAGGGAACTATACCCTCATTTATGTGTTGATTGATAAAGAGATTTTAGAGGTCTAAAAGCTTCCAGTGGGGAGGAATGATCCAATGGATCAATAAAATGCTCAAAATTCAAAGTGCTTGGATTGGATAGAAACCAGTGCCAAAGAAAATATCTCATTGCCTCGATTCTAACATACTTTGTTTCACGCAAAACTGATATCAGATGCTCTTGATATCACGTTCTGATCGACTTGGAAAACAACTATTTTTTTTTGTAAAATGGGTTGCAAGTACACCCAGTCAATAGTCTGTACGCTGGCTGGGCATTTGACTGGGTTTGACTATCTATTTTGTGGGCCTATGGATGATCAACACTTTTCATCATTTTATTGGTCGATATTTGTGTGCTTTTATGGTTCATTAGTTTGTGTGGTACCTCAATGAGGGAGAGCCACATGGGCCAATCAGTCATTTCCACGTGGCCTCCTCTTGGCCGAGTAAAATTTTGGTATGGCCAAAGCAGGTCTCCACCATATTTGAACACATGACCAACATTCCAGCAACAAAGCTCTCTACCGCCCCACCTATCATGGTTCTTGTAAACAATAATGCACAATGCATATTTAAGTCTGAATGGATTCGTATTTTGGGGTCAGGACCGAGCTTAACCCTAAGCCTCGGTCCACTCAACCACATTATGTGACGAGCAGTCAGGGCTCGGGGTTAACCCCGACCCCAACAATATGAATCAATGTATATACCAAAGTTCCAACATATGTTATATAACTGACGAGAAATATGTTATATAAAACAACCAAACCATATAATATAACTATATCCCAAAGTCTCGGTAGAGATTTGTAATGTACCATCGCAGTTTAACCATAGTTCAATGCTAGCCTAACAGTTAAAGCGGAGTCGGGATATGTGTTGGCCATACCGCCGATGGTTAATTTTGAGCACGTTGGCATGTGAACAATGCAGTGGAGGTGGGTTACTTTTATTGTTATGGTTCACGTCATATGTGGCCACTGGAACAAAACAGAGTCACCACGTTACACCGACGATCAACCAATGATAACACATGCCACAGTTAACCAACAACTAACTCGATAGATAGTGTAACTAAACCATGAAATAAACCTCAGTTTGGAGCGGGGTTTGGTTTATGAAACATGCGTGGGATTTTTGAATTGAACCATGGTGGGTGTTAACCCAACCAAATAGTAACCACAGTCATGAGCATGGGTTAGCCTATGGCGGTCCAACAAACTCCACAATCAATGACTTAACCATGCCAATTGGTGCCTTATTATTTGGTTTAGGGTCGATCGAGTGCAATTAAAGGTTTGACAATTTGCACCCGAACTAGCTGGAATCTCGCTGGTGTGGGGAAAAATTGTCTCTCCACATGGCCGCAAAAGGTGTAATTTGTAGAACAATTTGTAGGTAAGTGCGAATTGTAGGATAGTTAGCAGAAAAATTCCATGGAGCATAAATCAATCATTTTTTAACCTTTTTGAGTGCAGAAAGAGCCCAACTAGGGTTTTTTTTACTGTTTTGGATCCATTGGAGACATTGTTTTAGGATTATGAGCATTGTAACTTGATGTAAACAGACCCAATATTGGAAGCTAGACCTAGAGATGTAGCCCAGGAGGGCTGAAATCCTTCATCATTTGTGGTCTTGTGTATACTGTTATGGTATTGTTGTCTTCTTTATTTTATGCAAAACTGAGTTTAAGAACATGTTTATGTGTTAATGAAAATGAAATAATTGACTAAAAACCCTAATTATTTCACTTGAAATTTTCACCATAAAATCTCAAGTTTTCATATATAGATAAGGTCTCCACTTATGAAAGCTAGGTTAGGCTATGAAGGAAAATCTAGTGAAAGTAAGACAGAGGAAAATAAGGCAATTACTTTTGTAAAAGTTTTCAAGGGAGACAATGATAGTCCACATCATTCTAAGAACAAGAAGTTGAGTAACACATCTAATCCACAACAAGGAAACATTGCACCTAAGAAGAAACAAAAAAGAGTCACTTCCAGCGAATTCCAGCAAGCAAAAGGAGGGGACAAACAAAAAACAAGCTATTAGAGACCATACTTATTCAAGAGACAAGATTATCAAATTCCAAGAAGGTTCTATCCTCAAGTATCATCCATTACCAAATATGAATCATGTTCTATGGATATTGTTACTGTTGTACACATTTTTGAAACAAAGTTATGAATTTCAGAGCTTATGCTTGAATAAATGAACTAAGAAACCCTAGAAGAAGTGAAGTAAACAAAGCAAACATGAATCTATATAAGAACCATTTTCTCCCCTCTTTGATATCATTGAATGTTTCTACTTTCACAATTTAAAGCATAAGTCATGTGAATTTCAACTAAAAAATAGTAGTTCAAAATCCAAAAACAGTTGTAGAACAAAATAACATAAGAAATGGAGAAATAATATGTTATTGCCTAAATCTACCTCAGGCTAAAGGAAGGCATAGTCTAGGGTAACATCAAACCACGCTTAATCTGGTAGCTAGCCCTATTGGATCGGGAGAGGGCTCTCTCCTGGTCAATCTCAGCAAAAATAATCAGTGAGGCTTGAGATGACTTGAACAAAGGTTGATTTTAGGCTAGGTATATATGTAAAAGAGTTTGATTTGATTTTGAAGGTGTTTGTTGGATCAAAGGGAAGGGCAGATTTTGGGTCTAGGAAATGATCAACTTTGCAGAGAGCTGAATGAGGCAAGAAAGGAAATTGTTTTGACACTTCAAGTTTTAATGAAATGGATAGCTCAGACTGGTGAGGAGTTGAAGAGGGTAAGAGGCTTTCAGGATTCCTCTTCAAACAGTTGAAAACATAGAAAATTAAACAAAACTCAAGGTAGAGCACTGCAAATCTAATGAATTCTACCTTTATTACTTGTTTTTTTAACTTAAGAAGAAATGAGAAGGAAGATGATACACATGAAACATCAGTAAAATTAAAATCACAGAGAGAAACACATCATCAAAACAAAGAGCCACATGGATCCCAAGGAGTGCTGCAAACCCTGGTCTATTCCTTTGCCAAATGCAGAGATGAAATGTACAATGAAGCTCAAAGCAATCCCAAGTGTCCAACCTCTAATGAATCCCAAGTGTCCAACCTTGAAAATGACTGAAAAAATACAAGATATAGACAAGCATAACTCATCCCCATGCCTCTAGGGGTCGAGCTCACTAGTTTAGGAGCTGTTTCAACAAGATCTAAACTAAGAACTGGAAAATAGGGAATGGAACAACTTGCCTCTATAAGATAGGAAACTGATTCATTCAGTTACAATTCACCTTTTGATGAATGAATCTACTTCCATGAGTAAAAATTTGCCAAAATTACATCAAGAGCCATGAAATTACATCAAATTACATCAAGATTTTTACATGTGTAAGTAAGAAAGTCAAACTGGCCAAAACTAGGCGAAAAACAGAGTTAAGTCAAAACTGAGCCAAAATCCCCAATGCGCCGCGCCTGAAATCTCTATGCATCGTGTCACTTTGGAGCCAATTTTGACGGCCTTCCTGGTGTCCAAATTGAGTGCAGGATAGCTCGTTGGAAAGCTCTACCTGTCTACTTTCCAACCCAAGTGGAATTTTGGAATTTGGCTTCCATTTTTCTCTCCAAAAATGAGTTTTCCCAACACTACTTCCTGTGTGTCCAAAAAGGGGCAAAAAGGTCATTTTTTAGGGTGTTTTTGACCCTTCCGACAACCCAAAACTTGTCAAAATTTCTGGGTAATGGGTAAGCATGCACAAATTTTCATGAAAAATCAAAAAATACAAATTTTTACCCAAGAGGAGCTCCCAATCATAAGCGCGCGCCAAGTGGCGCGACGCGTCGGGCAGGAAAATTTGTGTTTAGGCCAAAAAAATAAAAATTGACAAAATGTGTCCCAAATTTCTTGAAATTTGGGCTGAGTGTCCTCCATTATGTACTATGCTGGGCCAATGAAGCCTCGGCCAAGATTTGAAGTCTATCATGCCTTTTCACGCCTCCTCGATGCCTTCTTCATCTCTGTCATAAGAGGAATCTGTCTCCATGTTTGCCAAAGTCTATATTGTCTTGGATGAATATGAGGAGTTTGGTGTATTTGGTTTTGTTGCAAAATAATTGATAAAAAGTGAGGGACTATGGAGGGATAGGGTAGTGGAAATGATAGACTATTTCCAAGTGAAATTTGTCAATTGAAGATTTTTGGAGCAATTTCTTGGTTTCTTGGAATAACCTTGGGGTTTGGGGAAATTTACAATTGGGATGGGGATAATGGGAATGGGATAGGAATGAGTGACTTAGGGACATAAAGGAATAGGGGAATGGGCTGCTATGATAAAATAAACAGTGAGGAGGGACTAACCAGGTAGGGGGGAAATGGGAATGATTGATCACAAAACCAATTTCAAACCCTAAAGGAGAATTCATCAAAGAAGAGAATATGGTTTGATTTTTTGTATTTAAAATTTCATAAACATCACCAAACACATGTCATTGGAAATTACAAGGTTTATTGACTTACTTGGACAAATATGGACCGAGCAGATTTTAATATTTTGAAGAAATGGAAATAAACTTGTTTTCTGGCCCTATGCGTCGCGCAACCAACCCAGTGCGCCGCGCTACTTCTATGCACCGCGCTTGAACAATTTCACCATAGTGGGGGCAAACCCAATGCGTCGCGCTCACCCGATGCGTCGCGACACCTAGCCAATGCGTCGCGCGACTGAACTTGCAAAAATTTCGCCTTCAAACAGTTTTCTCTGCTCTTCACGAATTCTCCTTGGTTCACTCCTGTCCTCTTGGCATACAAATGAGCTTATGAAAGATGAAAATGTTTTATATGCCAAGGATTTTGATTATTATTTTCAAAAAAACCACTTTGAAATGGAAAAAATCTTAACTTACTTTCACACCACATATTTGAGCACATTTGGAAATTTTGGAGAAGTTTATGGTGAAATTGGGCTTGCAGCTCTATGTGTCGCGCCACAAGCCCAACACGTCGCGCCCTTTTTCAGGAGAATTTTGGAGACATTCCCGGTGTCCCAATTGGGCACGGGATAGCTCGTTGGAAATATTATTGAGTCTACTTTCCAACCAAACTTGAATTTTTCAATTTGGAGTTCATTTGCTCTGTCAAAAAGCAAATCTCCCAAGACTGGTCAAAATGCGCAAAATGAGGCTGCCTCAAGGCAGAGTGCTGTTGCAGTCAACTTTTGAAGGTCTTCCTCAACTCCAAATTGAGCTCATGATAGCTCATTGGAAATATATTTGTCTCTAGTTATCATTTTACTCATCAAAAAATTCATTTGGCCAACAAATCTAGGAGAAAGCTTAATTTTCCCAAGGTCACTTCAGAGGTGCATCAATTCTCCTGAGGCAACTGTATGTTTTACATTTATATAAAAAAATGACACCTGTGTAAAAAGTGAAGGAGGTTTTTCTTCCTTGGCATATTTTGGAAAAAAACCTCTCTCAGGTTTCCCAAATTCATCTTTTATTACTCAGAAAAATCATTGGAGTAAAACTTATCTCGATACGTGGAACAAGGGATTTGTCGAAATGAAGCGAAATGAAGAGGATAAGGGGCTTCTAAATTCTTGAGAAAATTTTGGGAAGTAGGGAGGGATGTTAGGAAGAAGGGGAAAGTGGAATTTCAGAGATTGAGTGAGGGTAAGGGGTCCAAAAGGGAAAAACACAGGCCTAGCCTAGAAAATGGCCAAGTTGTAGCAAGAAACTAGGGTTTGTGCGAAAATGAGGAATTTGGGGGATCTCAGTGATGGGAAGTGTTTAATAAGGTACATTAAGGATAGGGGAAGGTGTATGAACATCAGGATACAATTTTTGCTGATTATTTGACCATCCAAGAGAAATTACCTCCAAAACCCTAGGAGAGGGAAATGAACCTTACCTAGGCACAACTGAAGCATGAACAAGGTGTAAAATGACCCAGTGGAACTTGAAATGATGATGAAAACCCTCTGAATGATGGTACACTCAGATGAATGGTGACATGGACCGACATTTGGACAACTTTGAAAGGAGTAAAAGAAAACCCTAGACCTAATACCTAGTGACCAAATTTTACTTGAAGACTCACTGAAATGAAAAAATTTGACCTTGACACCTTAAAATCACTTTTTAAGAGCATGTTTTATCACTGGAGGAAGGCTGCATAGACTGACACTAACATAATAAGCCATAAAAAAAGGTTGATAAGTGTGGCTTAGTTTTGTATGCTTAAAATAATAATAGTCAATTATATATGGATAGTAGTTGTTTTATACATGTGATAAGGGATAAAAGTAAGTTTGAATCCTTATATGAAAACAAAATAGGAAATTTGATATTAAAAAATGAAGCACAAATAAGAATTAGAGGAAATAGTATAATGAGTCTAAATAATGGCAAAGGAAAGGCTCAAGATGTATCGTTTTTTGAAGGGCTTAAACATAATTTGTTGAGTGTTAGTCAAATGCGTGATAGAGGTTGTGACTTTTTCTTCATAGCTCAAGATTATGAGATCATATCAACAACAACAGGGAAGGTGTTGGCTAAATGAGTTCAAGCAAAAAATAACGTATATATATATATATATATATATATATATATATATATATATATATATATACACACGTTATTTTTTATGAACTCGACGAGCCTGGATGACTGATGTAGTTATTAATGATCTCATAATCTTGAAGAAAAAACTTCACAGCCTCTATCACGCATTTTACTCTTTTTACTCAAAATTATATATATATATATATATATATATATATATATATATATATATATATATATATATATATATATATATATATATATAAGGAAGACAATGAAGAGTGCTACATAAAAAAAAAAGATGAGTCTTGGCTATGGCATAGAAGATTGGAGCATCTCATCAGGCTTAGTAATAAGAGAGTAGTTAGATATCTACCAAAGATAAAGAAACCCTAAAAGCCTATTTGTAATTCATGTCAGATGGGAAAAAAGGCTCGAACTTCATTTAAGGTCAAGGATAAGTTGTCAAATAGTAAGCCTCTACATTTAGTACATATGGATTTGTGTGGTCCTTCTAGAATATAAGCACTAAGAGGAGAAAAATGTTTTATGCTGGTAATTGATGACTATTCTAGATTGACATGGGTAACATTCCTTAGAAATAAGTCAAAATCATTTGATAATTTCAAAATATTCAAGGCATTATCATAAAATCAAATATGGTACAAGATAAAGTATAAGGTCAGACAAAGGAGGCGAGTTTACTTCATATAATTCTGTTGAATTTTGTGATGATCTTGGAATAAAAGGAAGTATATTATTTCAAACACACCACAACAAAATGGATTTGTAGAGAGATAGAACATATTTTCATAGCAAATGGCCAGAGCCATGATGCAAGAGAGAAAAATTCCTTGAACCTATTGGGCATAAGAAATACACACAATTTTTCATATCCTAAATAAGTCTCATCTCATACCAAATTGTGACAAGACGCCATGTGAATTGTGGCATGGTAACCAACATCTATCAAACATTTTAAAGTGTTTCGAAGTAAGGTATACATTAAAAACAATGATGAAAATTTAGGAAAGTTTGATTTGAGGTCAGATGAAGGAATATTTTTGGGATACTCATAAAAAAATAATGAATACATGAGTTATAATAAACGATTGCATAAGATTATGGATTGTATAGATGTAAAGTTTAATGAGGAGTTGCTTGACAAGAACAAGAACATATGTTTTATCAATCATCTAGACCATCACCTGAAATTGAAGAAAATGAAGTATAGGATGAAGAATGAGAAAAGAAAGACACTCATTCAAAGGTTCCCTCAAGGCATGTACAAAATAATCACCTAGAAAATAAAATTATAGGAAATAAAAATGGAGGAGTTCAAACAAGGAGGCAACTTGCAGATAAAAGAGATCAAGCTCAAATTTCCATGCTGTGAAATATTGAACCAAGAAATTTTTATGAAGCAAGCAAAGAAAAACACCAGATAGATGCTATGAAAAAGGAGCTAGATCAAATTGAAAAAAGAATGAGTCCTGGGAACTGACACCAAGACCAACAAGAAATAATGTCATAAGTACAAAATGTGTATTAAAAAACAAGATGAATTAACATGAAAAAATTGTAAGAAATAAAGAAACACCAATATGCAAGGGTTACTCACAAGTAGAAGGTCTTGACTATGAAGAAAATTTTGCACCAATGGCACAATTGTAGGAAATCATAATGTTTTTTTTTTTTTTGGTAGTTTAGAATAATCCTAAACCCACAGGTTTCGAACCGGTGACCTTGCATACGGAGTGCCTTAACAGTGCACCCCATCACTGAATGCTCTACACCACATGGACTAGGGGGAAATCAGAATGTTTCTTGCCTTTTCATATTACAAATATTTCAAAGAATACTAAATGGATATGAAGTTTTCCTTTATGAATGGATAACTTGAGGAGGTAGTGTTTATAGAACAACTTGGGGGATTTTTACTGTCAAATAATCCTAATGATGTATGCAGGTTAAAGAAGGAATTGTATGGGCTTAAAAACACATGCATGGTACTCTAGGTTGGACAAGTATATACAAAAACAAGGTTTCAAGAGAGGTGCGACTGATAGTAACTTGTACATAAATGACAATGAAGACGAAATTGTAATTGTGATTGTGTATGTGGACGATATTATGTTTGGAAGTAACAAATATCATATGGTAAAATGGTTTGCTGAAAAGATGAAATCTGAGTACGAAATGTCAATGATTGGAGAGCTTACTTTCTACCTAGAGCTACAAATCCTACAAAAGTTAGGAGGTATATTCATTTCTCAAGATAAATACCTAAAGGATGTGTTGAAAAAATTCCAAATTGAATACTGTAAATCTCTCTCAACCCCCATGGCCATTGGATGCAAGTTATGTGCATATGATGAATCACCTGCTGTTGACAAGAAGATTTACATATATATGATAGGAAATTTTCTATATCTAACAACCTCTAGACCATATATAACGTTAGCAGTCATAGTGGTGGAAATATGTCAAACATCACCTATACAGAGTCATATACTAGAAAAAAATGGATATTCATATATTTGAAAGGGACTACAGACTATGGACTATGGTACTCAAAAGTAAAGGACTTCACACTGACGGTATACACAAATGCAGACTGGGTCGGTTGTATATATGATAGGAAAAGTAGGAGTGGTGGTGTATTCTACTTAGGAGAACCATTGACTGCATGGATAAGAAAAAAGAAATCCTCAATATCTCTATCTAAAACAAAACCAAAATACATAGAAACTGTTGCTTGTTTCACACAAGTGTTGTGGATGAAACAAACTCTACAGGATATGAAGGTAAGTTTCAGTGAACCAATATCTATTAAATGTGACAATACTAGTGCAATAAGTATCTCAAAGAATATAGTGCTTCATTAAAAGAGTAAAGTATCACTTCCTCATAGAATAGGTGGTTGAGAAAATAATGAAGTTGGAATACATATCAACAAAAGAGAAGGTAACAGACATATTTACTAATCCACTAGCAAGAGAACCATTTGAATATTTAAGAAATGAGTTGGGAATAGTCCATGCTCCCTATTCTCACTAGTTTGACTTCAAAGAGAGACTCAAATATTGTAGAGAATATGAAAATGAATGCATTATCTAAGGGGGAGACTCTACAGAAGAAACAAGAAGTAAATAAGAGCAATACAAAGCATATGATTAGAAGCAAAAAGTATATGAATAGAAAAAATGTTTAAGTGTAAATACTTTGAGGTAGACAAAGAAGCAACATGAAAAAGACCAGCTTATATTTGTAGAACCATGCCATATTCAACTAAGTTTATCATTTAGCGGTTTATTCTTTGATTCAAATTTTGTTCAAAAAGTGTATATATATGACAAGTAAATAAGCATTTTCAAAATTTAAAGTGTCATATTTTCATATCTAGTCAAAATTTTTTGAATATGAGCCTAGCTCATAGTATATTTGAACATCATTAGAACTTTTCAAAATTATTCAGTCTTTTTTCTCTAGATATGAATGGACTATGCATCAAAATATGTTGTATTACTCATGTACTCAATTGAAAACTTCTGAACTATGAAGAAAGCAAAATTGAAGATTTATTCTAATATATAAAGTGCAAGAAAATGTGTTAACATCAAGCCTAGAGGAGAAGATTCTATAAATCTTTATGTTTGGTTTCTAGAAGCCTTCATCATGAAGTACCATGTGATTGACATATGAACCATATTATTTGCAAGTTCCAAATGAAGACATATATATGCAACAGTTTGTATTCATATGAAGACATATAGTCTCTACCATTTAAAATATCACAATACTGGCGTAAAGAATTATTTTATGGAGACATCAATCAAGAAATCAATCAAAGTTAGAGATAAAGCCAAACCACAATGTTGAGCCTACTTATATCATGAAGAAAACCATCAAATTGGTTCGATGTTCAAAAATCCAACATTTCATCAAACTACATTGTTTCATTGAAATAAAAATCTATGCAGGAAGTATGTATATTATCCATTATCAACAAAAAAGAGTAAGCATCTCTCTCTCTCTCTCTCTATATATATATATATATTCAAAGCATTTCAATACATCACTAGGATTCGCCCGCAGGGGCATGGTCTAGTGGCCAGCGGACATACTATTAAGGTGTTCGTGCTGTTAAGCAGGTCACGAGTTCAATTCTCATCTTATCCGGGTATTGTTCTTGCAGGTTGGGTAGTTCCTTGAGAGGTTATAGTGGTAGCCGGGGGGTTGGACCCTGCGCCGCACATGTGAAAGCTGCCTGATGTTGCCGATTCCTCTGACTTACAAAAAAATAATACATCACTAGGATTCGTCTAAATCCTTCAACCCTGTTATTATGATTACAAATAATTAAATGTTATATCTATTAATGTTATATTTCTCACTTATACTCATGTATACAAATGATGAATGTATAAAATTTTGAAGTGTATTTACCATCAAATGAACAAGTCCATTGAATCTCTTCAAAAATATGGTTGGACATAATTAATTTTATCAATGATATGTGTTGGGTTTGTGTTATATTCTTTCCATGGGGTCTGTGAATTTTTTTTTGGACCCTATATTAGGTGGGCGGACCTACCTATGGTTTTGTGCATGGGTTTTGCACATGGTTTGGGTATGATAGTTTTCTGTCCATGGTATTTTGTAGATCCGGTTAAGGGAGCTAAAATTATGTCCTAATCCAGGGTTAATGGATTGGGGTTTATGAATGATTCAACATGTATAATATGTATTGTAACATTGAAAGGAATATAATGAAAAATCAAACTGGTGGTCTCGATTTTGGGACCCAAGGAAAAATATCTGTTTATATATGTTTTATTTTTATGCTTTCACTATTGTTTATTTTCTATTTTAAGATTTCATTTGCAGTTAATTTTTGTATAGGGTTAAAACCTACATTTGGTATCAGAGTTTTTTCGACTTCAAGTGGACACCTTTGATATTGAGGGGTTTTTTGGTCGAGCCTGTGGTAGACCATGTTTAGTGGGAGATATGCAAGATCAATTCTTATGGTGAAAGAAGATGGAAAGCAGTGGAAAGATAGATATAGAGAAATTTAATGGTCATAATTTTGAGTTGTGGAAGCTCAAGATGAAGGATCTGATGGAGGATAAAGATCAATGGATCACAGTAGACACATGTACTAAACCAACGAAAATGTCAGATGAGGACTAGGTGAAGTTGGATTGGAAGGAAAAGAGTACAATACGATTGTGTATCTCAGATTCAGTATTTTTGAATGTATCAGGGGAAGCTACGGCAAAGGCTTTATGGGACAAGTTAGGGAAGTTTTACCAATCTAAGTCTCTCGTGAACAAACTGTTCCTGCAGAAAAATATGTATAACCTGAGGATGAAGGATGGAGACTCGGTGATAGAACATTAAAATGCCTTCAATATTGTGGTAAGCTAGTTTTTATCTATTGATATTAAAATCTCAGATGAAGATAAGTGCATCAGTTTTTTGTGTTCTCTACTATATTCATGGGATATTTTGGTTATTGCAATAGGTAGAAATACAAATACCTTGAAGTTTGATGAAATAGTCTCATCCTTGCTGTTGGAGGATATGAGGTAGACAAACATGGAGGGCCAGAATGAATATGCCTTGTATATATGAGGAAGTTCCCAAAACAAAACAAAAACAAGTCCTCTAGTGGGACATCTAAATCTAGAGGGAGATATAAATCTCCAAGAAAACCTGTAAAGGTTTACTATAAATGTAGAAAGGAATGGAACTTCAAAAAGGACTGTAGATCTAAATCTCCCAAGAAATGAAATTGATTTGATGATGTTCCTTATATAGAGGTGAAAACCAACTCAGATTAAGGTGGGGATGTGTACTTGGCTTCTTCTTCAAGTACACATGTATATCATGAGGCATGGTTGATTGACTCAGTTTCATCCTTTCACTTCACTCCCCATAGGGAGTGGTTCTGCGAGTATGAGAAATATGATGGTGGTGATTTCTTCCTAGGGGATGAAAGGAAGGAAAAACCATCAGACGTGGAAAATTCAAGCTGAAGTTGCAAGGTGGAAGGATTAGAACACTTCCTATTGTTCTGCATATTCCTGCATTAGCCAGAAATCTGATTTCTGTAAGCAATATGGATGATGTAGATGTAAAAACAATGTTCAAGAAAGATACCTGCAAGATGGTTCAGAGAGCACTGGTATTGATATGGGGAGTTTGCATTGGAACTCTGTACAAGATTCTGGGTAGCACTGTTATTCATAGGTGCAATAGTTCAGTGATTCTTGAAAGTGGAGCAAAAAGCCTAGTGGTTTTTGGACAAAATACCATGCTATGGCATCAAAGGCTTGGGCATATTAGAGAGAAGGGTCTTCGAATACTACATGGTAATGGTATGGTAGAAGGTATGTCTAATTTCTCTCTGGATTTCTATTTTTGTGAACGTTGTGTATATGAGAAGCATAATCGGGTGAGTTTCCCTTCTAGTGCTAAGAGGGAGAACAAGATATTAGAGCTTGTGCCCAATGATGTGGTTGGACTTGTGTTGGTTCCATCACTAGGTAATTTTGTGTACTATTTTCATTTATAGATGAATTCTCGAGGAATACATGGATATATTTCCTCACGAAGAAATATGAAGTTTTTTAAAGGTTTAGAGAATTTAAGGCTCTGGTGGAAAACCAGACAGAGAAGAAGATAAAGGTGCTGAGGATAGATAATGGTGGAGAGTTATACAAGAAGGAATTTGAAGAGTTCTATAAGAAGTGTGGTATAACATGACAGAAGACTACTCCATACACACCTCAACAAAACAGAGTTGCAGAAAGAATGAACATGACGTTGATGGAAAAGGCAATATGCATGCTCAGTGGTGCCAGGTTACCTGGTTAACAAATAAACTTCATCAACATTGGAGGATAAGACTCCACATGAGGTATGGACTGGTAAGAAACCCTCTCTTTCACATTTGAGGGTATTTGGATGCGATGCATATGTACATGTTCCAAAGGAGAAAATAACCAAGTTGGATAGTAAATATGAAAGGTGCATCTTTATTGGGTATAAGGATGGTTTAAAAGGTTATAAGCTTTGGAACATAGAAACAAGGAAGGTTGTGTACAACCTAGATGTGGTGTTTAGAGAGGTTAAAGATGTTGTTAAACATGAAATCATACCAAAGTAACCTAAGAAGATAGAGTATGAGATAAAGGAGGAAGAATTAGACTCTATAGTAGAACAATATTCATAATAGGAAGAGACACAAACTCTAGTTTTGAAAAGATCAGTTCGAGAAAGAAGGTGACCATAAAGGTATATTCCATCTGCTTTATATTCAAATTTTGCTTTATCTATCACTGATGGTGATCCCATAACTGTCAGGGAGGAAATGAATTCAGAGGATGGAAAATTCTAGAAGGAGGCCATGGTTGATGAAATGGCATCCTTGCACAAAAATGAGGCTTGGGATCTAGTGGAGTTGCTAGCTAGAAGGAAACCCATTGAAATTAAATGGGTGTTTAAGAAGAAGATGAATGTAGAAGGAAAGGTGGAGAAATACAAGGCTCGATTGGTAGAAAAAGGTTATTCCCAGGTGTCGGGAATTGGTTTTGGTGATATTTTTTCTCCTATTGTAGAGTTAACTTCTATTATATTAATTTTATCTGTTGCTGTTGCATTTTATTTTGAGGTAGACCAAATGGATGTGAAGACAAAATTTCTTCATGGGGATCTGGAAGAAGAGATATACATGAAGCAACCTGAAGGCTTTGCGGTGAAGGGTAATAAAGAACTGGTATGCAGGTTTAAAAAGTCTCTGTATGGTTTAAAACAAGCACCAAGAATGTGGTATTAGAAATTTGATACATATATTCCGGGACTTGGCTTCAACAGAACCAAAGAAAATCACTACATGTATTTTAAATTGATTGATGACTGTGTTATTTATTTGGACTTGTATGTGGATTATATTTTCTTGATTGAAAACGACAAATAAATTATCCAGGATTTGAAAAGCCAATTTTCCTCCAAATTTGACATGAAGGATCTTGGAATTGCAAACTATATTTTGGGCATGGAAATTAAACAAGATCGGGAAAATAGGAAGCTTTGGTTAAACCAGAGGAATTATGTCGATACAATATTGTATAGATTTAATATGCAGGATAGTAAACCAGTGAAGGTTCCTATTCCTGTAGGTGTAAAGTTATCTGCTAAACAATGTTCCAAGACACAAGAAGAGGAAGAGAACATGTCCCATGTTCCCTATGCAAGTGCAGTGGGTAGCCTGATGTATGTAGTGGTTTGTACTAGACCAGAAATTGCACATGCAGTGGGAGTATTGAGAAAGTTTATGTCAAATATAGGGAAGGAGCATTGGACAACAGTGAAGTAGGTTTTCATATATTTGCATGGCACTATTTATTATGGTTTGTGCTACCAAGGAAGACTAGGATTGGGTAGAATTTTGGACATCCATGGCTTTGTTGATGCATACTGGGTTGGATATCTGGATCAAATAATATCTACAAGTGGGTATGTGTTTAACCTATTTGGAGGAGCAGTCAGTTGGATGAGCAAAAGGTAGTCAGTATTGGCTCTTTCAACTACAGAGGTTGAATACATGGAAACCACTCATGCAGGTAAGGAAATAGTTTGGTTGCAGATATTATTTTCAAGTATGTGGTTGGTGCATCGAGCTATAAAGATAAATTGTGATAGCCAAAGTGAAAATTTATTGGATAAGAACCCTGCTTATCATTAAAATACAAAGCACATTGATTTTCAGTATCACTTTGTGAGAGATATGGTTGAGGATAAAAAGGTGTTGTTGGTAAAGGTGGACACTTTGAAGAATGTTGCAGATGCATTGATGAAATATATGAGCACTGAGAATTTATCTTGGGTGTAGAGAAACAATGGAAATGGTAGGACTGGACCAATGGCTAAGCTCTCCTGTGGCCCCCATGGAAAGAAAACAACAAGTGGGGGAATGTTGGGTTTGTGTTATATTCTTTCCACGAATAGCTCCACATGGGAATTGGGGGGCGACCAACCCCCCTTCACTTTCGTGGGGCGTAGTAGGGGGCTGCACGGGGTCTGGGGAAACACCCTGAGAATTTTTTTCCGAGCTACCTATGGTTTTGTGCATGATTTTTGCACATGGTTTTGGGCATGATGGTTTTCTGTCCATGGTATTTTGTATATCCGGTCAAGGGAACTACGATTATGTTCTAATATAGGATTAATGGATTGGGGTTTATGAATGCTTTGACATGTATATATATGTATTGTAGCATTGAAAGGAATATAATTGAAAAACCAATTTGGTAGTCCCAGTTTTTGGATGCAGGGACGAATCTTTGTGTATATATGTTTTATGCTTTATGCTCTCCCTATTGTTTATTTTCTATTTTAATAGTTCGTTTGCAGATAATTTCTTTATAGGGTTAAAACCTACAATATGTTTATTTAATTAAGAGCCTCATTTTCATAGGAATATGAGCATAGCATCAATTCATCATGATGTAATCACTTTGTGTTTGCATCAGTATCAACAAGAAGTCTAAGACAATCCAAAATAGGAAAGCATTCAAACACAAAGAGGCTTATTCTCTACATAAGACTATATTCAAAATATTGAATCAAATATCTTAACACATATGCTAGTGAATAAATTAATCAATGACCAATGGAGCAAATTTGGTGCCTTAATCCCAGAAAGAAGAAATTATACCAAACGAAGGGGACATTATTTATATCTCTTGCAGAGGAACATATATGTTGAAGAAAATGAAATAAAAAATCACCAACGCATACCATTGACAAAGGTATCACTAGGGCTAAGAGGTTGAATAGTTGCACATGAAAATAAAGTCAAACCCTAAAAATCAAGAATTGATCCACCTTGTGTGAATCATTCAAAAAATCTACACAAATCACAAAGACTACACAACACTCCAATTAGAGAATGAAAACCCAATGCGAGTTGAGCGATCCGAAGAATACATATTTGTAATATAAGGGAATGAATATTGGCAGAGAAGGTAACATAAATAAAGGTAATTATTTTGAGAACATAGGTATAATTATGGTTATGCATAATTGACATGAACAAAGATGGTAAGAGACATATAGATAGATAACGAACGATGAAAGTTCCATACATAGTATTGACTGCGTGAATATATTATTGTTGCCACATGTATATTATGGGATATGATATTTTTTATATGGTTACATTTGAAACATTTAATTATTGACATATTCATGACATATCACCAGTTTTTTGTGATTGGATTATATCCTATTGTTATAGGCCATTTTGTCACATATGGTCAATAGGCCTACAAACTGGATCAATCAACATACATGAACACCTTGTTGTCATCCCTACACAAAGCCCTAAGCACGAATCTCCCAAATCCTCACATTTTAAACCTTGATTGCTTCATTATAGTACTTTTAAGGCCCAACACACCATGGCCCTTTAGGGACTTACGTTCAACAACAAGTTTCTCAGTTCAGCACCTGCTCTGATAAGATAAGGATGTCCCTTGTTAGGGGTGCATTGATTCTAGAAATTCGAGGAAAATAAAAATAATACCGAATCTTCCTCTTCCAGAAGCTTCTAGGAGTTGTTACAACCATTTTCCTTGGATAAGAACTTTAAATCCTATCTCATCCTACCTTGGATATTTCACCTCTTATCCGTTGAGCTGATCCTCCCATCAAGAGTGGATCTCAAGTCTATATTGGTAAATAGATAAGAATTCCTAAACTGCCATCCACAAGCTAGGGGTTGTCTTCTAGATACTAATCATACCATTATGCTACCACTTTGATCATAAGAGAGTTATCATTCCCATGCATTAGGGAGAATTTGAGGTGTGCATTGTGGCAAGGAAGGACAAGTCAACTTGGGGAGATATCTACAAGATTAGCTTCCAATTTTGGTTGTAAACTCAATCATTTTATATTAATAAAAATATGATACCATTTTCATATATGTGTTATGTTATGTTTACATTCATATTTTTAAATACAACAGTAGCGAAGATAAGTGAAGGAAATATAAGCGTGAGATACATTTATTATTCACAATGATACATATATAATACACTAGAGTGACCCTTGTGTTGGAAAAATTTGTGAATTACGGATAAAACACGCTTCCCTAGACATGTGTTAATATAGAACAACAAGTTAAAGACTATACAACTACTTTTCATTACTAATAACAGACACACAGAATGGATTAGATGCTTACTTGGAATCCAAGCGCTTCCAAATGATTGCTTCTGTCGCTTCCGTTGTAGCTTCAAATTCCAGCCAGCTATGCAAAATATTTCTTGCAAGAATGAACACTAAATAACAGAAGATAACAATAATACAGATGTCTATTCAAGTTATTTTTCTAAATCAGTAAAGCATAAACCATATACATCAACTAAGATCTTGCAATATGGAAAATCAAAGCCAATAAAAATGCATATAGGGAAAAGTAATTTGTATTCTTTATTAATGATAGAAGGGGAGGTTACAACCAAATGACTGATTTTGTGTCACCATCTATAGTATCATCCCAACCTCATCACAATGCAAATATCTCCAGCAAATTGTCACTCAAATAAATCTCCTCAATAAAAAATCCACCAACATTTCTCTACACAATTTCTTCCTTATCAAACACTAAGATCTGTGCTCAATTTATAGAGAGACTAAGGTACTTTTACAATAAATGACTTTCCAATAATAGGAAATACATGTTCCCAATCTTGTATATGTCAAATGGACACATGGATTCGAAGTTTGACACATGTGAACTCTTCTAGAAGGCACTAGCCAAGTGGAGATTCCGGAACAATGAGAATTTCGCTCCAAATGTGACCAACGCACTCATAGATGTCGGGAAGTGCTTTGTAGAGCAGCCTTGCATGGGGCTACCTGCATATGGAACGCACTTAGTCCCTTTAGAGGCATCGTTGGTGAGCTCTCATATGATATATTATAAACTTCAAACCTTGGAAACCTTTGCAGATGAAAGTCCTTGATTGATCTGTCTTGTTCTTTGTCTTAAGGCATATAGAAATTGAAATGTTAGGGGATGATATACCCTATAAACTGGTCCTGGAGATGATGCCCAATTAACTAGGTCATTGGGAATGATGCCCAAATTGACCTATAACACCTTAGTTTCACATTCCAAGTGGTCTCTTCGATTCCTCTTGAATCTTAAACTCCCACACTAATCCTAGGAGGATTATGTCTCCAAAATACCCCCCCCCGTTAATCCAAAGGGGTATGTATGAGTCCAAGAAGAGAGCTATAATAAAAATACACAAAGTATGCATGGAAGCACTTGGCTGAATGAGCTCTCTAAAATGTTGGCATAAGGAGGTGGTTTAATGATGATTACCAACACTGGAATGCTTAGTGAAGTTCTCGAAACTCTTCAAAAATGGCAAGAGGCTGAGATATTTTGCTAGAGGTATTGCTCCTAATGTTTTGAAGAGGGATACCTTCAACTTGGAAAATGGAGGTCTACAACCTGCGATGGTTTAAGGATGACCAAAAAATTTGGAATTCTTAATGCAATTCCTGGAACTATTCCAAAACTGGCAAGAAGCTCAAGTCTTCTGCTAGAGGAAGTGTCCCCAATTATTTGAAGCGGGAGAAGCTCAACCTCACATAGATGGTTTAATACTTAGCACCAACCAAATACATGCTCATGGGCATCTGTGTCTCTGGCCACAAATATGAATCTGGAATGGAAAGTTGTGGCTCAAGCTCCCTTGATGTGACGTTGAAGCTTGTAGATGACCATCATTCCCCCCCTTGTCACATACAAGGTGAGATGATGGAAAAAATTCAAATGCAAGACCGAATGAAACATCTTCTTGGCTATTGATGCCCATTTCCAAGAAGCAATCCATCCAAGATGAATCTTTGTTCTTGTAGGAGGCTTTTTTTTTGAGCATTTGTTTAAAGAATGAGTGTGTTGACCAAAGTGCTTGCATGGGTGAAGATCAAAATAGTGATATTTCATATGGCCAACTCGGTCAAAATGGTGGAATTTATCAATTTGTTGTGGCTATTGTGGAAGAGGAGCAGGATCTGGAACAATTGAAGGTGAAATATCATAAAGAAATCCAACACTCTGAAATTGGATGGACTTGTAATAGTCTAGAATATGAAAGGACACCTCCTTGTCATATCCAAGATCTATTTTGTGCTTGTTATGGAAAAGCTCTTCCCAAGGTTTGACGATTGGCTTGGGAAGTGCAGGCTAAATGTATGCTTCTTCATGCAAATATGCTCTTGAACGGGGCACTGAATGTGAATCAACTACAACATTATTGAATTTTTCTTATGGGAGTCTTTTCAATGTTTTGGGTTAGGCTTCAAGCCTTTGTAGTGTACTTGTGTGCTCAAAAGGAACTAGGAGGGCACAATTCTTTGAGCCAAATGAGTGTGCTAAAATGAAGGCTTTAAGATTCGTGATTGCACCATGCACTCTTTAAGAGAAGGATGAAGGCTTCATGCTTCCTCAGTGTGTCATGCACTTAAAGGATTTAGGCTTCATGAGTGCTCATACACTCAAATGATTCGTGCTTCAAGAGTGCGCCATGGACTCAAAGGATTCGTGCTTCAAGAGTGTGCCATGCACTCAAAGGCTTCAAGATTTGTGAGTGCACCATGAACTTTTTAAGAGACAAAGGATCCTTCCTTGTTCCAAAGTGTGCTTTATTGTTTCTAAGTGCGCTCAAAGGATCATTTTTATTCTAAAGTGTCTTTTTCTTTGAGTGTTTGAAGTGTGCTTCAACTTGGGAGGGAACAATTCTCTTCAATAGTGGCTTCTTATTCATCTGGAATGCGCTTTTCACTGAGAGAGGCAAAACAAGGCTAGGTGAATTATCCTTAGGAAGTATTGATGCATTGAGAGGGGGGAGACCTTAAAAAATACCTAGTGCACAAGTATGGGAGGAAATAAACATTAATGAGGCTCATGAATAAGTTGTGCTTATCACATAGTAAGAGGGTTAATGCCATTGTAACTTTCACTAGGATGAAGGATCAAGAAGAGCTCTCAACATGGCTAAGTGTGGGATCGATAGAGTAAAAGAGGAAAATGAATCTGGACATGATTCAACCTTGGATCACACACATAAAACCACCAATACAATCCATAGGAATACACAGGTATTATACAACCATCTCACAAATCAGAAGAAAATAAATATAAATAACTTAAAACTTGTCCTCTTTGAGGGGAAACCTCCTTTACATTACATAAATGAAGAATTCTTGGATGATACAAATGATAATACCTCCTTGGGATATATAGGATTCTAAGGGGTCACAATATAATTAGAGCCTGCATAAAAATATAATGTAATGTCACAACAATAACAATAGTGGGCTTTTATTGGGAAACACAATGACAATATGGGGGATATGTGGGCACAACACACTACAAGGAAAAGACCCTCTAGCTGATGTTTTTGAATAACCACTTATAAAAATAGCCCAGATATCTGTTTGTAGCGGAGGTTCCTAGAGGAGGTTGGCGGGTGGAGGTTTTTGCAGATGTTTTTTTTTTCCGGTGCGTTTCTCATCCTACACCGCATGGGTGCGTTCCACTAGAAAAGCACCGGTGTGTACTATAAATTGGCACACCGGGACACCGTGATCTCCATACAAACCCACCCGGTGAGTCTAATTACTGTAGCTCACTAGTGCTCTACACAAATTCTGCCCCGTCCTAAAAATCTGCGCCAAAAATGAAACAACCCGATGCGGTTGGAAGAAACTGCCCGGTGCACCTCAAAAACCCATGCACTGGAACATGGTTAAATATAAAAAAATTATAGAAAAAAATGCACATTTTTAACTTCTTCAGTGCTCCAGATCTCTCAAGCACTGGTGCGAATTTCCCTTGTGTGAGGCGCCCTACCATCAGTGCTCCCATTGCACACACTGCTGCCGTCCATTGCACACCATCTCGATTTAGAATTTTGGAAAATGGTGAGAAAATTTAGTTTTGCAAATTTTATAACAAATATGCCTTCTCAACGCCCAAATGTACAAGTATTTTACTTGTTTCTCCAGAATTAAACTTTTTATCTGATTAGTTTTGTAAAATAACTTAAATTCACCATTTTTAATTTTTTTTCCTGCGCGGTGTGCTCGAGCTGTTCGGCTCGCACCGGTTCACGGTGCTGCTTGTAAATTTACTGGCCACACCACGACCAGTGCTAACGGTAAGTGCGCTGGTTCTGGTTTGGTAATGAAACGATGCACCATGATTTTTAATAATTACATAAATTGCGATGCGGTGGGTTACCCGGCCGCACCGTTGACTATATCTACGTTCGGGAGGAGGTGCATTGACCAAAATATATGCCCCGGGGCGAATATTTTGGTCAATGCACTACCCTCTCAAACTTGGACATAGTCAATGGTATGGTCATGTAAATGTTCACACCGTTGACCATGTACTGATGTCAGGAGGGCGTTGCGCTGACTAAACTATATGCCCCGAGGTGCATAGTTTGGTCAGTGCACCACCCTCCCGATACTGGTACATAGTCAACAGTGTGGTCGATTATATCACTGCATCATTGACCGTGTAATGATGCCAGGAGGGTGGTGCGTTGATGAAAATATCCGCCCTGGGGAGAGTAGTTTGGTCAGCGCACCGCCTTCCCGAATTTGTACATAGTCAACGGTGCGATCGGTTAAACGACCGCAACGTTGACCATTAACTGATGTTTGGTGGTGTTTTGATGGAATTATCTACCCCGGGATGGATATTTTAGTCAACGCACCGCTTGAGAAAGTACAGTTCATGATGTGTGGTGCGCTAAAAATTTCCAGGCGCACTGCGGTCAGTGCATGATAAAAACAAACGCATCGATACTGGTGCATGACTGTTTTTTTTGGCGCACCGAATTTTTTTTTCTTTCAATATATATATATATATATATACGCACATGTCTCATTTAATAAAAAAATTGTATTTAATATGTGAATCATTCAACAATGTCAAAGGAGAGAAGAGAGGTAATAGCAGGAACAAATGGCAGACCAGTATAACGTGGTTCGCATGTGGGAGGAACGAGATAGGGAGAGAGATATTTACCCTCACCCTATTATGACAACCATCCAAGCACTCCTAAGGGAGGTAGGCCTCATCAAGTTCTATGAGGAGGCTACATCCCTGAAGGGCTATGGTGGGTTATTGCGACAACTTATCTTCAGGTGGAATGCCCACCAAAAGGCTTTCCGGGTTGGTCCTAACTAGTGGTATGCACCCACTGAGGAGGAATTATATTTTATTATTGGACTATAAATAAGAGGGCAGGATTTTCCCTTGTTCCCAGAGGTACCCGTTGGCTATACAACAGGGAGTTATTTGGTGTACTCCCAGAGATACATTAGCACCGATATACTGTCTCCTACAGATTTTTAAGTCTCCGGTGGTTAGTTACATATTGATTCATTTGGTGGAGAGGAGGTGAGGTGCCCATCACTACTGATTTCAACCATTTCACACCATAACAATGACGGGAAACACATTATTTTCCTTCTTTTATTTTATGTTGATTCTTTATTACAGGCGCCATGACTTGTGAGGTGGTCTACGATTTTTTTGCGGCAGTTCTGTACAACTTTAGATAGATGTCAGGCTTAGGCACAAGGGAGGGTGAACTTCCCTTTTGCTTCAGAGCTATTTTTTTTATTTTTTAAGAGGTTTCCAGAGACAAGGCCTTCTTTTGTTTGGCATCCTCATAGGTCGATGCTGCATGTACGAATACATATGTGGGGATAGATGATGCGCAAGAGGGGCGAGTTATACTTTTCCGCGAGGATATCAAATGATGCAATGGAGTTGTTAGCCAGTGTTGATGATCATGCCTTAAGTCCAGTCCCCTGCCATATGCTGGTTTGGATTGGCAAGGGTGTGCCAACATCCTCTTCATAGATGATGAGCCGCCAGATGATAGAGGTAATATTAATGTTTTCTTTAACTTTATTCTAACATGTTTTTTAACTTGTTTTTATTAAACTGTTTAATGAAATTTTCTAATTATTATTGTGTAATTATATATATATATTAGATATTGGATCATTTGATGGTGATGAGATGCCACCACCACCAAATGATCCAAGCGTAGATCCTGATGACGATCAGGAGATGGCAGATGCGGAGGATCAGGCCAGTGAAGACAAACCTGGTCCTCATGATCATGAGCAGGTACCGGCTGGTGTCAGGTTTGGGCTTGGCACTAGATTTAGGATGGAGTTGGGAAACCAAATGTGTCAACTGCGTGTGGAGGAGGGAGTCAGGCTGAAAATTATCAGAGAGATACAGGGCGATGATAGGCTGACAACGACGTGGAGAGGCATGCCACGTGATATGTTGAACCTGATGTGGCATGTCGTAGGAGCCACCATCTTAGTGGAGTGGTTGAGGAGGGCCCTTTGACATAGGTGTGGTCGAGATGAAGTATGTTGATAGTCGAGTAATGACGCATCATCTGATGATCAATATCAGGGGAGTGATCATTGTTCACCTCGCACCGGTGATGAGCAACCTGCAGCATCGACTAGAAATCATGATCATGAGCACGCTGGACCATCCACGTCGAGTCATCATGAGCAACCTACAACATCCAAAAGTCATGATCATGAGCAGGCTGGACCATCCACATCAAGTCATCATGAGAAGTCTGCAACATCCAACAGTCATGATCACAAGCATGCTGGACCATCCACGTCGAGTCATCATGAGCAGGAAGTTGATCCTGATCAGCATGAGGCACCTCCAGATCAACATGCATGTGATGATCAACATCTATCTGAGCTTGTCGAGTTTGCACCATTGACTGAGTAGGCCTCGACTAGTATTACTATTGATGTACACCAGCTGATATTTGACATTTATATTACAATTGTATATTTTTGACATTATATATATATATATGGTCCATGTATTTTATGTTCATGTTGCAGTTGTACTTAATTTACATGTTGGTGATCATCATGATGTGTATATTGTAAGATCATGTTAGATATTTTCATTTAATGTGCAACTTGCAGATAGATGTGTGTGTGATAACAGTTATTTGACATGAGATGTATATTTGATGTTTGTGTTGTGATGATGTTATACAATTCTTGTGTTTTGTTAGATGATCATGATCATGGTGATTAGATGATGTTAGCGAATTTGAATGTGTTTTTTAGTCGAATATGATGTTTGTAATATGGTTATCATGATCGAGATGTTTATTTTTAAAATTAAATCATGTTATTTATTAAATATTATGTTGTGATTGTAATTGCAATTTTAATTTTAATTGTATGTAAAATTGTAATTGTATTTGTAATTGTATGTAAAATATTTGTAAAATTTTAATTTTAATTGTAATATCTAATTTATTGTGAAATGATTGTAATTGTATATATGTAAAATTGTAAAATTGTAATTGTAATTGAAATTTTATGTAAAATTCTAAAATTCTAATTGTAATTGTAATTGTATGTGAAATTGTGAAATTGTAAAATTGTAATTGTAATTGTATGTAAAATATTTGTAAAATTTTAATTGTATTTGTTGTAGCTCCTAGAGACAACCTTGAGTTGAAAAATACTAGTGCCTAGTACATCTTGAAATCAGAGGTTAGATGTAGACAATTTTAAGGGGTGCCTCTAACAAAATATGGATTAAGAGGATAATGATTGTGGTGGTTCAGGAATGATGAAGACTTTGGAGTTTGATTCATGTGAATTACCCTATACTGCAAGAGGGCTCAGGAGGTTGTATGGCTTGATGGATTTTCAAATGGGCTAAGTATGAAGCAATGAGCATAGGCTTTCAAAATATGCAGAGGTGTTGAGAAGGAACGGAGGAGGAACCCACGAGAGACAGGCTTTAAAGTCTTAAGAATTTGTCTCCCGTGAACTCAAAGGAAGCGGATGTAAGTGGAACTTGACCAACAATAGAGATTCATGGAGTGCGAATTAAGGGGGCACAACAAGTTTAACACATGAGCGTTATTCATACAGGAAGTCATGAATAAAAATGCATACCACTAGCAGCTACATTACACGAATCATCAAAGCTACAAGACATTGAAAGATGATTATACATGAACAGGATATGACTGATAAACAAGATAATATAGATACATACTACTCATTTCTTCATATGGAATCCAAATAAACAATGCTTTATATCATATTTGTTCAAAACAACTCTCACAAATATGTATCTTAGAGCATAAAGAGCGGAGTCATACATTACAACAAAAATTCTCCAAAATTTAGAACCATAATTTCATCTTTGAACTCCCTACATATAGAGTTTCCCCTGAGCGTTTACAATTGAATAAACTTTCATGATCATCCCACACATGTGAAAATCAAAATATCATGACCAAATCGTAGAGTGTGCATCAACTAATCACTCCCATAATCAGAAAATCAAAACAGAATCAGGTGAAATTGAGATTTCAACAACAAAACATCATAATCAAAAAATAAAAGAAACAACATAGTTGGCCATGGAGGCCAAATCCTGGAATCTTCAAAATGGGGTGGCGAGGAGTAGCTGTGAACATGTGGGCAGTGTGGCTTCTATCACATGATTCCACATGTCGTCGAAAGCCTCCACTCCCTTATTCTCATGATTTCCACTAACCGTTACGAAATGACCAGTTGTGCTGCGCGTGCCTAGCTCTTTAGCAGGGTGTTCTTGGACAAACTGAATATACCATAGCTATGCCCGTCCCACCAAAAACCCATGCTATATTTTAATTGTAAAACTGAAGACTGAGTTTCGGAGGGGGTCAAACTAGATCATGAGCCGTCGGATGTGTGATAGGGAGCAGAGATGAGGGGAAGGTGGCAGAGCTGAAGTGAGGCCTGCGACATTAACATGCAGCAAGATGGTTAACACTGAAAAGAGCAGGACAGAGGCCGTGGGAGGGATTTGATGATGTGGAAAGGATGTGGGGCCCAAACTCATATTGCAAATTGAAATCAGAGAATCGGGAGTTTGTTATTATGAGGAATGGGGGTAAAATATATGACTTGAGAAGTGCGGTGCGCGATGAGCAGAAGGACGTGGCGTGACAGAGGTGGGGCCCCTTGCAAATTCCAATTGAGAGTGTTTTTTTTATGAGAAACAAAGGTAAAAACTGCGACTTGCGATATGCGATTTGCAATGAGTGGAGAGGATACATGGCATGGCGGAGGTGGGGCCACCTGCAAATCACAATGGGAGAATTAGAAGGTTGCTATTATGAGGAACGAGTGGTAAATTTTACGAGTTGCGAAGTGCGATGTGTGATGAGCGGAAGTTGACGTGGCAGAAGGGAGGTGGGGCCACCCGTAAATCACAATCAGGAGTGTTCTGTTATGAGAAACAGAGGTAAAAACTGCGACTTGCGATGTGTGATTTGTGATGAGCGGAGAGGAGACGTGGCATGGCTGAGGTGGGGCCACTTGCAAATCGCAATCAGAGAATCATAAGTTTTCTATTAATTGGAACAGGGGGTAAATGTTACGAGTTGCGAAGTGCGATGAGCGGAAGGTGACGTGGCGGAAGGGTGGGTCCCATTTACATCGCAATTGGGGAAATGGTGCAGGTGGAGTTTAAAAAGTGTAAGTGCAATGCAGTTGGCGATGCGAAAAGGTAAGTGGGTACCAATAAAGGTTTTGAATGGAGAGAAATTAATTATGAATGATAAAGGTTCATGCGGAAAAGGTGAAAAGGGCTAAGGATTTATTGCATTAGGAGTGTTGTGAAGGATCGCAATGGTAACATGTATGAAGTTTTGCGATATGTGATCGACGATTGAAGCTTGGGGCCCACATCAACGTTAAAAGAGGATCATGCCTCATCCCTGTGATTTCCTTATAGGGTCCACTTCTCCATCTTGTGTGCGGCCATAGGCCAACATTGGCTCCATCTGGGGACAACGTGCTATTCTAAGTGTGTTTAGAACTTGCAGACTTGAATTCCTGTGCTTTATTGTGTGCATGGAGTCACAAATGCATACTATAAATATGAATTGAAACTACAACTGAGTTGTGCACTGCAAACTATCAAAACGGAAATCACTGCCGCACCTTGATAATCTTGAATGCTGAAATCTGACCCATGCTGAAACTGAAATATGAAACGCACTTGAACTGAAAATTGAAAATCAATCTGAAACTAAAACTGGAAAGATGCTCATAGCACTAAGCTTATTCACACACCTACCTACCCTAATCTGTTGGAATTATTGCTATTCTAAATGATACAATAATGCCAATGTAACCAGGCAAGCAACTGCTCTAATAACTTTTTTCTTTCATTGTTTTTCACCAAACTCAGGAACAAACCTGTTAATGGTAATTGATATAAATTCCCAGCTTGATCTTCATTGCAAGGAGCTTGGTAAACTTGAAAAAAAACATAAATGCTGAAAAGGTATGGTGGCTTTGTGATGAATAATTTCTCAATATAGATAGCCATTGGATCAAGATAAACTTGACCTATTTCTGAATACGCTGACCCAATCGATCCAACCTCATAACTTGGTACTGCACATGTGTTCTCCATGTCTTCAAACAACTCAGAACATATTTTCATTTTATCTGATGATTGATACTTCTACTAAACCAAACAATAGGGAATATTTTCCGATCATATCCATATCATAGTAGCTTCTCAAATTATTACGTGTACATGAAAACTGACTTTGAAAACTCAAACCATCCAACGTATCAACTATTGGGTCATGAAGTGATTTAGATGACTGTAGTGTTGGTTTCATTGACATATCTTGATTTCTCCTGTGATTATCAACCAAAATGTGACCAAGATTCCCTTTCACAATCTAAGATGAATTAAAGAATAAAGGTAGAAAATCAAACTGGATCAATTCTTCCTCAGTTTTAAACTTTGCCTCTTTGTTCCGCACGTTCACTTACACATCAACTGCAATATTTTGCATTTATTCAAGGTTTTCAATGTCCCTTTCTCTTACTTGGAATGCCATCTATGGATTTAAGGCACCTAGGTAGTGCAAGAGAGCTACTCTTGGGGGTGGCCTTATATCATCTTGCATTGAATGATACACCTTATTGAACCTGGCTGACAAATACTGTACTATCTCCCCTAGCTGTATTTTTAAATGTTCAAACTCTTTTATGATAAGAAATACATTTCCCGTGATTACCCATCGACCTAGGAAAACTTGCATGAATTGATGAAAATTTCTCATGCTAGCAACTGGAAGATTCTCAAACCAATTTTTAACTTTACCTTGCCATGGTAGGAAAAACATCTTGATACGTACATCATATTCTTCCTTTACTGATGACTGAAATTCACTAACTAAAGGATCATGGTAAACATGCAACATAAGATCTTCTAGAAGATTTGTAACAGGAAAGCAAACCTCATTCCAAACTGCTACTTTTCTTGGGTGTTGAAACTGATTCTCTTCAAGCAACAAGGGAACCAATTGTTTTTCCTCATTATCCACGGTAGTTAAGTGATCTGAGTGTTCTTTATCATTCTCTTTTTCACACATAAGCTTGCAAGGGAGCTGCAAACTCTCGTTAATTTTGGGTGAAGGAACATGATTTGTAATAATTTGTTGTACTACTTCATTAACATCTAAGAAAGAAATTAATGATTGAGAACTCTTATGATTTTCTTCAAGTTTTATAAATTGAGATAAGGTGCAACCTGAAAAAGAATTAGGAGGATGGTCTTCATCATGCAACTATGATTGGTCATTAATCTTTGAAGGAAACATTGCTTGTTGAATATGTTCTTGTGAATCTAGACAATTAAGCTCTGCTGCCTCCGTTTCTGGATCACCAGACTACTTTTGATTTTAGTTATGTCCTCTGGGAAACACTCCAGCTCTTCCTGTTCTTCATGGAGGGTAAGCTCACCTCCCTTTTCTTCAGAATAGGCTAGGAACTGGTTTTCTACACATGGTGCAAAAACCACCATGGGTTGTTCTTCTTGGAGATTGAGGCTGTTTGGTGGGGGGCTTACACCATGGGGCTGAATGAAATGGGAAACTTGAGATTTTTATGAAGGCTATTTCAGGAGCTCGATCAGGGGAACCGAGATCTTGATCTTCTCTAGTTCTTTCTAGGGATTAAAGGGTGTGGGCCCTTTTTCTATATAGATTCTTGGAACTGTTCTTTAGGAGGGTCAGGAAGTTTCAAGGGTATAGATGAGGAATTCTCATTTTTGTGAGGATCAAATTCTTGCTTTGTGGAAGTGGATGCAATGGCTTGATGAGGGTTTGACTCTTATAATGGCTTTTTCCCTTTATTGGCAAGACTAGGAGGGGTTTGTTCTCTTGATATCGACTCTTCATTTTGTCCTTGCGCTTGGGTTCTCTTCCTAGAGGACCTGAGGTCATATTTCTTGTGGAGTTGAGCTTGCATAAAATCCACAAACTCTATGTAGTAACTGTCAATTTATTGATCCTATGGAGGGACTTCCTTCTCCTCTTGATCCCCTTGCAGGATGAGTTCACCCTCCTCATCATCAGAGTAAGCGAGGAATTGATCTTCTTGGCTGTCTGTGAATTCCTTGACCTGTCCCTCCACTTCTCCCTCCAAGTATAGAGGGGGTTGAATGTGGTCTTGTTGTTTCTTCCTCTCCCGCTGCAACAGCTGCAGAGGGGGCTTCCGATATTGAGGCTTAAACCCCCAGTTAGGAATCATTGGTTGGGATGAGGAGGGGAATTATTGGCCTCCAATTCAAGCTTAATCAAATTATTTGAAAGGTTCTTTATTATCTTATTCATTTCTTCAATTCTATAATCTTGTAATTCCCTTTCTTGATTTGAAGTAGAAGCCTCCTCCCTGCTCTTTCTTCTGGCTTCCTGTTCTATCTTCCCCTTGAATTTAACAATAGAGGCAAAGTTTGCTTCTACCTCCAATGCATTAGTCTGGATCTGATCCAGTGTTAAGTCCCTATATTAATAGTGTAGTCTCTTATTATGTTAGTGTAGCCCCCCTTATTTTTATTTTTGTACCCATGTAAAAACCATATTGTTATTATTGTGCCCTTACATTATTATTGTTAGGTCAACTAGGATAACATTGTGGCCCCACTAGGATTACATTATGGCCCCATGGACTCCTATATATAGAAAGGAGGTTTTTTCATTTGTATCATCCAAGAAATTTTCATTTATGTAATGTATTGGAGGTTTCCCCCTCGAAGTGGCTTATTTCTAAGGCGTTCATATCTCTTTTCTTCTATTTTTTGGAGCTGGTTACACAACATTTGGTATCAGAGCTTTTGGCAATAACTTTGGCCGCTCTAAACAAAATATCATGGAATTTACAACTTTTTTTCAAGCTTCAGAAGCTGAAAGTTTTAGGGTGTGAAGCCGAAATCCTGAGGAACATCGTCGAAAAATTTTAGAGCTTTGTTCGAAATATTTTTGGAGATATGATCTGTGGAAGGTAGGAATTTTTGCAGGCTCCTGAATTTCACTTAAACAGGTCATCGTGGAATTTGCGCTATAAATTTTTTTGTAAGAAGGTTCAGAAGCTGAAATTTTTAGAATGTGAAGCCGAAATCCTAAGGAACATCTTCGAAAAATTTTAGATCTTGGTTTGCAATCTTTTCGAAGATATGATCTGTGGAAGTTAGGTATTTTTCAGGCTTCTAAATTTCATCTGAAAGAGGTGACGGTGGAAAAATATTCATAGCTATCTCTCTGAGCATCAGATTGGAATGCTGTAAAAGTGGCCACAAGTACACTGAATGTAGCTTTCTATCTATAAATTTCAGAGCCAAAGGAGGAAACAATGACACGTGGCAAGTCGTACAAGTTCACTCTACTGAACCAGTCCATAATTTGGTCATTGTGGGAGATTAGACATAACTTCGCCTTGAAGAATCCAAATCAGACCAGACCTGTGGAATTTGAAAGAAGCTTCAGAGGGATACTGCAGGGCTGAATTTCAAATATTGAGGATCTTCAATTATAGAGATAATTCAATTTCAATATCGAGCTCCTCAAAAGCAAGTAAAAGGTGTGTATTTTTTTTTTTTTTTTCCGAATTGCATAAGTCTTGTTTGAAGAATCAAGTTGAATTGATTCCAAGGGCATATTGTAGAATATATACTCGCATTGGATTCGAAAATGGCCCCTAAAAATACTCCAATACCCATTAACTTTAGAAGGCTCTACTATGACTCATGAAGACGAAGAATAAGTACATGAGATATCAAAATTACGGTACCAATTAAACAAATGGATTCACGAAGAGAAAACGAAGATGACATAGATGGTTTAAAATAAAAAATGGAGGCTAATTTGGATGGTTTGAAGGATCAAATAAAATCTATTACAGATTATAAAGTAGTGGAATATCACAATGAGCATAAAAAACAAGTTCTCCAACTCTCAAAGGATAACCTACCTTTGGTGCAAAATCAAATGAAACAACCAGAAGATCAATATCACATTGAAAGAAGTTCTGAAGCAGTCACATAAATAAGAACTTGAAAAGTACAGTCAATTTCAAATTATCTCAGCAAGTGGAAGAACTTTCCTGTAGAATATTCCACATGGGACGATGAGAATTTTATACAGAAGCATCAAGAAATAATCAAGCGTTGAGGACAACACTTGTTCAAGGGAGAGGGGTATGTTAAGTCCCTATATTAATAGTGTAGTCCCTTATTATGTTAGTGGGAATTCCCCTTATTGTTATTTACAGTACCCTGAACTTTATACGTTATTATTGTGTTCTTACATTATTATTGTTAGGCCTGATAGATTACATTGTGGCCCCACATGGACTCCTATATATAGAAAGGAGGTTTTGTCATTTGTATCATCCAAGAATTGTTCATTTATGTAATGTATTGGAGGTTTCCCCCTCAAAGTGGCTTATTTATAAGGCGTTGATATCTCTTTTCTTCTATTTTTGGAGCTGGTTTCACAACATCCAGAGATGTGGATTTTATTTCTCTTAGGGTGAACCCAAACTCAGGTTCGAAACCTCCTGCAAAGACCACCTTAGAAGCTGCTTGGGGAGGCTTTATTTCAACAGGAATATGATTATAGAGCTTATTGAAACTCTTTATGAATTCTATTACATCCTCATTGTGTCTCTTTTTTAGAGAATTGAACTCGGTGAGAACGTATCCATGGTCACTCTTTTCTCCCCACTTTAATGTGAAGAAATTTTTGATTTCTTCCCAAGTGTGGATTGTGTTTTTGGTTATAGACTTGAACCATTTCCGGGCTTGTCCATCCAAGGATTGGACGAAAAGCCTTAACATCACATCTAAGTGCTCTGCATTCACATTCTTAGCAAAGGCACAAAAGTTTTCAATATGTCTCTGCACAGAAGTATTACCTTCCTCGGTGAACCAAGGTAGGAGCTTAAGATAATCTTGGGGCATGTCATTCAACAACTGAGGTAGAGCCAATGGAGCATACTTGTTGAGGAGGAAACCGGGTATAACCATGATAGGCAGTGGTGGTAGGTTATGAGGATGAGTTGGCTGGGGTATAATAGGTATGTGATGAGCAGAGGTTTGGATATTTGTCTGTAAAAAGCTTTGGAGTACTGCAACTTCCTTAACTTCTTCAACCTCAGGAGTAGGGTGCAAGGGAGGCAGAGAAGTATCAATAGATTTAGCTTCATCTTTTATGACTGAATTGGCTAAAATAGAGGCTTTTGGAGAATACCCAAGTACACGGGTTGTGGAGCCAAGGCCATAGATGTTAGCTTTCGAAGATGAGGAAGGCAAATCTTCTAGAGAAAATGAGGGTAGGTCAGCCTAGCTTGGTTGCTTTTCCTTCCAGATTCTCTTAAATATGATATTTTCGAGATCAGATACAGAAGGTGTTTTCAGTTGGGAAGTATCTAATCGAGTATGAGGCCTTATGTAAGCCAATATTACAACTGATTTGAAATTTGATAATAATGGAGTCGCCAAGGTGAGGGCTATGCAACTCTCAACCCTTCGTGCTCACCTGATTGAAGGGTGAAGATAATGTCGTATCCTAGGGAAAATATTTTCTAATTCACTCCCCGAATACGATGCCAAAAAGATGTTTTAGCTCCTAGATACAACCTTGAGTTGCAAAAGAGCAGTGCCTAGGACATCTTGAAATCAGAGGTTAGATGTGGACAATTTTAAGGGGTGCCTCTGAAAGAATATGGATTAATAGGATATTGATTTTGGTGGTCTAGGAATGATGAAGACTTTGGAGTTCTATTCATGTGAATTACCCTATACTGCAAGAGGGCTCAGGAGGCTGTATGGCTCAGTGGCTTTTCAAATGGGCCAATTATGAGACAATGAGCAGAGGCTTTCAAAATATGCAGAGGTGTTGAGAAGGAACGGAGGAGGAACCCACGAGAGACAGGCTTAAAATTATTAAGAATCAGTCTCCCGTGAACTCATATGAAGCAGATGTAAGTGGAATGTGACCAACAATAGAGATTCGTGGAGTGTGAATTAAGGGGGCACAACAATTTTAACACATGGGCATTATTCATACACAAATTCATGAATAAAAATGCATACCACCAGTAGCTACATTACACGAATCATCAAAGCAACAAAACATTGAAAGATGATTATACATAAACAAGATATGACTGATAAACAAGGTAATACAGATACATACTACTCATTGCTCCATCTGGAATCCAAATAAACAATGCTATATATCATATTATGTTCAAAAAAACTCTCCCAAATATGTGTCTCAAAGCATAAAGAGCACAGTCATACATAACTACAAAAAAAATTCTCCAAAATTCACAACTATTCTTTCATCTCTGAAATCCCTACATATAGAGTTCTCCCTGAGGGTTTACAATCGAATAAAATTTCATGATCGACCCACACATGTGAAAATCAAAATATCATGACCAAATCGCAGAGCGTGCATTGGGAAATCACTCCCATAATCAGAAAATCAAAATAGAATCAGGTGAAATCGAGATTTCAACAACAAAACATCATAATCAAACGGTAAAAGAAACAACATAGTGGCCATGAAGGCCAAATCCGGGAATCTTCAAAATGGGGCGGGGAGGAGTAGCCATGAATGGGTGGGTAGTCTAGCTTCTATCACATGATTCCACCTGCCGTTGAAAGCCTCGACTCCCTTATTCTCATGATTTCCACTAACCGTTACGAAACAAATAGTCATGTTATGTGTGCCTAACTCTTTAGCAAGGAGTTATTGGACAAACTGAATATACCATAGCTAGGCCTATCCCGAAAAAAACCCATGTTGTATTTGTAGTTTCAGAGGGGGGTTGAACTAGATCATGAGCTGTCGAAGTGCGATAGGGAGCGGAGATGAGGGGAGGATGACGGAGCTGAAAGTGAGGCATGTGGCATTAACACATAGCGAGATGGTTAACACTGAAAAGAGAGGGATAGAGGCCGTGGGAGGGCTTTGATGACGTGGCAAGGAGGTGGGGCCCAAACTCATATCTCAAATCGCAATCGTGGAATCAGGATTTTGCTATTATGAGGAATGGGGGTAAAAGCTATGAGTTGCAAAGTGCAATGGGCATAAAGGTGACGTGGCATGATGGAGGTGGGGCCCAAACTGATATCGAAAATCACAATCGGGGAATTGAGAGTTTGTTATTATTAGGAATGGGGGTAAAAGCTATGACTTGCAAAGTGCAGTGTGCGAGGAGCGGAAGGTGACATTGCGTGACGAAGGTGGGGCCACCCAAAAATCACAATAGGGAGTGTTTTGTTATGAGAAACGGAGGTAAAAGCTACGACTTGCGATGTGAAATTTTTGATGAGCTGAGAGGAGACATGGCATGGCGGAGATGGGGTCACCTGCAAATTTCAATCGGAGAATCAAAAGTTTACTATTATGAGGAATGAGGGGTAAATGTTACGAGTTGTGAAGTGCGATGAGAGGAAGGTGATGTGGTAGAAGTGAGGTGGGGCCACCTGCAAATTGCAATCAGGAGTGTTTTGTTATGAGAAACAGAGGTAAAAACTGCGACTTGCAATGTGCGATTTACGATTAGCGGAGAGGAGATGTGGCATGGTGGAGGTGGGGCCACCTGCAAATCATAATCGGAGAATTGGAAGTTTTCTATTATGAGGAATGGGGGGTAAATGTTACAAGTTTCAAAGTGCAATTTGTGATGAGGGGAAGGTGACGTGGCGGAAGAGTGGGTCCCATTTACATCGCAATTGGTGAAATGGCATAGACGAAGTTTAAAAAGTGTAAGTGCAATGCAGTTGGTGATGTGAAAAGGGAAGTGGGCACCAATATTGGTTTAGAGTGGAGAGAAATGAATTATGAATGATAAAGGTTCATGTGGAAAATGTGAAAAGGGCTAAGGTTTTATCACATTGGGGGTTTTGTGAAGGAGCGCAATGGTAGCATGTATGGCATTTTGCGATATGCGATCGAAGATTGAAGAAGGGGCCCACATCAACGTTAAAAGTGGATCACGCCTCATCCCTGTGATTTGCTTATAGGAGCCACTTCTCCACCTTGTGTGCGGTCACATACCAACAATGATTGCAATTGTAAAATTGTAATTGTAATTGTAATTATATGTAAAATTATAAAATTGTAATTGTAAATATTGTAATTGTAATTGTATGTGAAATTGTAAAATTGTAATTGTAATTGTATGTAAAATACTTGTAAAATTTTTATTGTATTAATGTGAAATGATTTTAATTGTAATTGTATATATGTAAAATTTTAAAATTATAATTGTAATTGTAATTTTATGTAAAATTCTAAAATTGTAATTGTAATTGTATGTGAAATTGTAAAATTGTAATTGTAGTTCTAATTCTAATTCTAATTGTGTGTAAAATATTTGTAAAATTTTAATTGTATTAATGTGAAATGATTGTAATTGTAATTGTATTTGTATGTAAAATTGTAAAATTGTAATTTTAATTGTATGTTAAATTCTAAAATTGTAATTCTAATTGTAATTGTATGTAAAATATTTGTAAAATTTAATTGTATTAATGTGAAATGATTTTATTAAAATTTGTAAATTTGTAAATAATTGTAAAATAATAAATCTAGAAAAATATGAATTTTTGTAACCTAATAAAGTTTAGAAAATAATGCAAATAAATTCACGTACTTTAGAATTATCATTATTTTATTATGATCTTACATACCAAAAAAAAAGAAATTTATACAGTACGCCATTGTTTTCAAGATCAGCATAATTGCAAATTATCAAGTGAAATGATTTTAACATTAACACAATGCAAATTACCAATTAATTCAAAATACATATTATAATGTTTCGAAAAAAAGAGTCTTAGTTATAAGGTAATTAAGTCCTCTTCTTTATAAAAACCCATCTTAAAAAGTATAAATGATGAAATAACACATGTACCATATCACTCTCGGTTCTCATGATTGCCCTCATTATCTTTCAGCTCGCTTGGCATGATAACACTATTGTTCTCAAAAATATGTTTTGATCTAGGGTCATGTCTCAATACGAACCACCAATCCCTATCCAACACATCTGGGTAAAAAAACACCTGGTTGTAGTGTTTGGGGAAAACATAGGGCTCCTTATCTTCATCCCACATATTTCTAGAGTTGATACATATCGGCCTACTATCGTGATATTCCTTTACATTATTTCGATCAAAGGTGTCCCACCAATTGGACCTAAAAATAACACATTGGAAAGAAGATAAATACACTTCAATTATCTCTTGTATCTTTTCGACGTAACCTAACGTCACTTGTACTAGGTTTTGATAACGATGGCTAGATCGACTATATTGATCGAAATCGACTTCCACTCCACAGTCTTGTATCATGTGTCCATCATCGAAATTTTACGTGCAAAAATGGTGTCCATATGCCCACATAGATGGGAAAAAATGCATCTATAAAAAAGTTAAAAAATCATAGTGTCATGTGTCTTATAATAACCCAACAGTTAAAATATGAAATATAGATGTAATTACATTTCAAAGGTGCCTTATTAAGTTTCAAATGTACATAAATAGATTATTACCAAGTGGGTGCACCCAATCCCTACGTTTAGCGCATCCTCTTCAGCACACGGGTAACGTCCGATTGCACTGTTTTTCTCTTTGACTTGGTCAGCAACCCAACTGTTGGGGCATATTTTTGGCATAATTTCTTTTAAATGATCGGTATAAGGAACAATTATACCATTCAACTGTCTGAATTCTTTCCTATCACTATCCCATTTCATCCTCTTTTGTTCGTACAATGCGACCCACAGTTGTGTCGCTTCAGAATTGTAAAGAACGAATTTATTGATTGCTTCAATTTCTACATTCGCTGATGAAATAAAATTGACATATAGTACACATGAGATCAAAATATACATTATATTGAAGTTAAACATGAATATTTACTTTGTGTAAAATTGAAAAATTATAGGTCTCTTACTCTTTATCAAGCACCTTTTTCCGTTCGTTTGGAGCAACTCCCCTTCTCTTTTGTCTTCATCCATTTCATCGCACTTGGTCTGTTGTCGATCTGCTTGATGTACTCACTGGCATAATATAAAGACTCATACGATATGTACCCCTGTGCTATAGACCCCTTAGGTTTTTCCCTTTGTCGAACAAAACCTTTCAATTTCTTCATGTACCTCTCTAAGAAGAACATCCAACGACAAAAAACCACCCAACTAATTCAACCTCATCTACTAGGTGGATTGGAAGATGAACCTGCAAGTCCATGAAACTCGTCGGCAGTTCCTTCTCAAACATACAAACAATCTCAACTATCTCTTGACGCCACCGTGGAATGCTATCCACATGAATCTCCTTTGATGTGATCCAATGTACAAATGCATATAATTTAGATATGGCATGTCCTAGGTCTTGAGGGAATTCATGTTTCACACACCCACACATGAACAAAGGATAATGACACTGCAAAGTTATAAACACGTGCAATAATATACAAAATTAGATATGTTTTATGATCCCTGCATGGGATAAGATTTATTAATATAAAAAATAATAAAATCATGCTTTTGACATTATACATACTCTTAGAAGATTCAAATGGTCATGCGATTTCAACCCCGACAAATGGTCATCCACGGTGAAGTAGCGCTGTAGTGAAGACCCGTATCAAGATGGCACCCTCACACCCACTATAAATTCCTTTGCCAAAGAAAGATCATATTTTTTAAAAATCCATGGGACATCACCTTCTTTGAAATACCATGAATTAGAGGGACCAACACCTGCCTCTGATCCCGTACTTTCTAATAATCTTGGCTAATGTTTCTTTTTAGTTTTTGAAGCAATAATATATTTCCTAAAAACTAATGTGTCACTTTTTTTTGATGATATGTGCCTCCATAAATAAGATGAAACATTTTTAAATATATGCATGGGATCTAATAAGTGGGTAATCTTAAGATGCTCCCAATATGGGAGGTTATAAAAGATAGATTTCCTTTTCATCCCAATGGGAAATTTCTCAACATAGGTGTCGAAGAATTCAGGATCATCAAACATAGGCTCCCCATTTGAATCAAACATTTCTATGAACTCCTTCTCCTTCTCTCTCATATGCTCTAAGCCATTCAGCTAATGTCGTTATTGGAGGCCTTTGGGTTCTCTCTCATTTATCATTGAAAGTGGAAGCTGCTCTTCTGGGAGGAATACCCTGGAGTAGTCATACACTGGCTTTCGTAGGTCATTGGACCATCTAGCTTTCAGAGAAGGTCCACAAAATTTACATAAAAAATACCCTTTTGTTACAAGACCTGCGAGATTATTGTATACAATTTATATGCATGGCACATTAAAGAATATCATGCAGATCAGAGCAATTACAAAAAATTAAATAACTAATATGCAAAAGAATATTTTTACGTATATAAACAAATCAATAAACATGTAATTTACCAGAGCAAACTCTTAAGGCTGGATAATCACGTGTCATGTACGGACATATGCCATACAACATAAAACTCCTCTCTGTTGCGATGGGTCTTGATAAATCGTATACATTTATCCCATCCCATAATTCCTTCAATTCATCTACCAGTGGTTGTAATTAGACATCCATATTCTTCACTTGTATTATACCAGAGACTATGAGAGCCAACATAAGATGTTCATTCTTCAGGGAAAACCATGGGGGGATATTTTTATTGATCACTACTACAGGCCAAACAGAATAGTTGGTGTTATGGAGGGAATATGGGTTGACGCCATCCATGGCTATGCTGAGCCATAGACTTCGTACTTCATCCTTGAATTTTTCGGGCCATGTATCCTCTATATGATTCATGGCTATTGAATTTGTTGGGATTCACATAACTCCCAACTCACTTCTATGTGAGGCATGCCATCCCTGCAACATAGTTAATTCTTTGCAACGAAAGAGAATTTGAATCCTTGGGATTATAGGCATGTGCCTTAATATCTTAAAACGAGGACCACATGATTTACCCTTCTTTTTTGTTTTATCATACCTGTCATGCCCACATTTCAGACATATCTCTTTGTATGCATATTCTCCTCTATATAGAATACAATCATTTGGACATGCATGACATGATATGTACTCAACACCCAACATTTTCAAAAATTTATTTTCCTCTTCGCAACTACCGGACAAGACATTATCACTCAAAAGAACCTTATCTTTGAATAACCTGTAGTTGGTGATCATGGACAATATTAAATGTACATTAATGCCGATATCATTATTAACGTTCATAAAATTGACCATTTGTAATGTTCATTGTGTGATTATATTTCTCAAAATATAAGGGAGGACTTTATGGTTATAACTTACCTCAAAATTTCTGAGAAACATGCATTTGAAAAGCCTAAATTTGGTTTCAAGTTTTACAATAACATCGATGTCCTCAACTAGGTAGACTTTGACTGACCGCCAGGTCCAAAGAGAGGGGTGTTGGAAGCAAATTTAAGGCTTTCGAAAAAGGTGTCAGCGATATGAGCATCATCCCCTAGCTGATCATCGTTATGGAATGCATCTAACAACATTATCTCCATGGCAGCCATATCCCTTAAGTAATCATCCATACGAACCTCGATTTGATTGCCTCCATTGCCAGCTTGTGAAGAAATACTATTGCTGTAGTCATTTCTAATTGGTGAATTTGGACGTAGTGGGAATTGAATATGTGGTTGATTTAACCATTCTTGGTATCGTTCCTCTTCGATTTTTTCTCTTAATTCAACCTTCTCTCGATTTGACATTGTCGTGGGGTGCAACGAAAGATGGTAGGTGGGTTGCTCATCATCACTAGAATCCTAATAATTTTAAAAAATATATTTGAACATGGTTAGTACAAAACCTATGATATTAATTAGTAAGCACATTGACAATGCATGCTTAATTGGTTTGGCGTTGAAATAATTACATTAATATACCAAACAATTATTATTACCATCATTGTCCTAGGATTGTCGCTAGAAGATGCAATATTGTTACAATTGGTAGGATGAAGCGGCTATCCATTTTCATCTACCAAATGCGCCTTGCGGTATGCTGCTCTTGATAAGAGCTTCCAAAATTTTGGAGCTATTTGAATATTTTGTGCATCTGAACTCGATTCTGAATCTGCATGAACCTGCAAATTTGTTTACATTATAAATTTTATTAAGCTGATTGATATGCATAAAAAACACAAATGTTGTTAGATAATGAAAATATAAATAAAATCTGAAGCAAATATTACATCTCAAAATGGATAAGGAGAACTCCGCGATGGACTTTGAGAAATATTATGGAACGAGCTGGATTTTGAAGAATTTTCCATTCGTTATAATTATGATATTTTCTCCCTGAATTTGAGCAAAATCAAAAATAAATTTTGGTGTACACACCTAAAACTAATTTTAGTTCCTTCAAAATGGAATTATTGTTATCGGTTCTAATGTACAAATAATCGCACCGGTGCGTTATAGTTACTGCGCACCTGTGCAATGTTATTAATTGATGCACTAGAGCCGAATAATGACAAATAAAAAAAACGCAACTATATTTTTTTAAAGTGAAAGCGGTAAATTGAAAAATGGGCGGCAAAATATTTTCGAAAATCTAATTTCATAAAACAATTCTTTAAATAGTAAACACTTTTCATTATTTCATTAATTGTGAAAAAAATTTCAGGGAGAGATTTGCACGAGACATACCTAGAGCAAGAGAGCACAAGAGCACTATGGAGCAGCTAAATACTTTCGAACATAACTATTTATACAATCATAATTCCAAACCTCTAGTGATTCAAACCATGTAGCATAGAATTTCAAAACATCTGGTGATTAAATTTTATTATTTTTTTTTACATTTTTTGCAATATTTTTTACGCAGTAAGTAAAAAATTTAAATTTACTATTCATTTTCAGAAAAAAAAAAAAAAAACAAAAAAAATCTATTTTATGCTAAGCCCTTGATTCTTTTTGTTTCTACCCTTGCTTCTTCCTCTTTCTGTGATTTCATACCTAGGGCTTTTCATTTTAGATTTATAGGGTTTGTATTGCTATATATATATATTCCTATGACATCTAACCCATGAGAAAACTTGCGTAGTTAGATCCCAATCCATGTCGGCCCTTGCGTGAATTTTAAAAAAACTGAAATTTTTAAATCGAGGCACCCTGTGTAAACTAGCACACCGGTGCGTTGTTTTAACACAAGGCACCGTGCACATACACTTTGATAAAAAAATTTAAAAACACACACACACACACACACACATATAATCTGTGCGCCATATGTAAAATAGGGCACCAGTGCGCTATTTCATTATAGCGCACCCCATATGTACTGTTTGACAAAAACAAATTTGTTTATATTATGTCTTTGTTAATTGGTGCACTGTTTAAAATATAACACACTGGGTCTCCTTGTTGACATAGAGCACTATACGATGGTCCCCTGTTTGAGCGGTGCGTTTATAAGAATATGCCGCATCGCCCCCTCCACGACATCATATGCTACAAAAACTAACACTAGAATATTTTTATTAATTTGTCTGTGTTAATCTGTGCGCTGGTTAAAATATAACACATCGGTGCTCCTTGTTGACATAAAGCACCGTACGGTGTTTCTACTTTTTTGGTGGTGCGTTTATAAGAACATGCTGCACCGACATCGGTGAGTACATCATTAAAGGCACACTGATTTCTTGATATTTTTTTTTTACTTGAAAACTTTATAATTTATTTATAAAATATATTAATGAATGGTATGGTATAGGTAAATGGCTGACAAGAGATCAAGTGACAAAAATACTGATGGCACATCAAGAAAAGAAAAAAAGGCAATTTATTTGTAAATTATTTACAAAAATTATTATTTTTGAACTATATGTAAGTTTAACTAATATGTATTGTTTACTGTGTATCATGCAAAGCCACAAAATAACGAAGCTCGATAAGATTATTTCTGATCTAGGACCAGAAGAGTGTAAAATCTTGATGGGAAAATTGCAAAAGGATGAATCAAGTGAATGAAAAAATACTGTCGATCCAATATGAGTTTCTTTTTTTAATTTTCATTAATAATATACTTAAAATTATTAGATAACATGTTTCAAACAATCTATTAATTCACATATTTTTAATGTTCTACAGGGACCAACAACTTGGAAAAGCAATTTTGTTCTAAGAAAAGAAAAAAAATAGAACATGCAAATGAAAATGAATTGTTCCTTAGCTCATCTGGAGTGGTGTTGGAGGTTAATGAAAAGGGGAAAAGCATTTAGAAAACTTTGAGGGATCTAGAGGAACAAATGTATAGAGATTCTTTCCACTTACAATACAAAAATCAATTCAATGATTTCAAGAACCAAATTTTATCTAAAATATGGGAAGAGTTTCCAGAGAATTGATCAATGAGACATGTTAGACTTTTAATATAAAAAACGTACAACAAAAAAAAAGAATAAATGAAAAAGTAATATTACTTTAAATGTTTTTCTAGAATTATATGTATATATTACCAGAAAGAAATCATTTATAAATATCACTTTTGTTATATTTACTTTTCATATATCAATATAAAAAATCAATAGTTTATTGTCATGTTACATTTTCAAGAAGAATATGAAAATCTCAAAGGATGAACGAGCTGATATCAGAAATATGCCAGTAGGAATGTCCAAAAATGTGTATAAGGAGATGGTCAAAGAAATGGACATAATTGCATCGCACGAAGAGCCATCTCAACAACAACGTGCTTCAAATGTAATATGTCATTAGGGGAATTTTGAGGTCTAAAATGGGCCTCCTAAGGAAATTATAAAATAATAGTGGAAAAAATCAAATAAGATTTGATGACATCATCAAATTTTAGAGGGAAAAATGAAAAAACTACTTTTTCAAATCATATTTTCAACTTATCTCCCAAAGTTTTTACTCAAATTTCAAGCGGGAGTACTCGTTGAATGCGAAATTTAATTCCCCATCCAAGGAGTACTCATGTTGCATACTTTCGATGGGTCCTACTACACAAAAAATGAGAAATACATAAAAAACGTGATTACAATCACGTTTTTTATGTATTTCTCATTTTTCATGTAGTAGATTTCATTGAAAGTATGCAACATGGGTACTCCTTAGATGAGGAATTAAATTTTGCATCCAACGAGTACTCCCACTCAAAATTTGAGTAAACATTTTGGGAGATAAGTTGACAATACGAGTTGAAAAAATAGATTTATTATTTTATTATTTTTTAATATTTTTACCCTTTTATTTAAAATATGGTAAATCATCCCCCATGGTTGACATCATCATCTTGAATCCTATTGGTTGTTATAAAGTTTATTTTTGTTGTACATTTTTCGTAGGAGGCCCATTTTAGACCTCAAAATTCCCCTAATGAATCATTTAATTTTTCGATTGGGTATAATAAATAAACAATTTAGCATTAATATTATTTTTCAAGTATTTTCTTGTAGAAAAGAAAAGAAAATGGAACCCATTCAGCACATAAAACAGGACGATAAGGAAGAAAAGGGTTGATATCTAAGTTCGTGAGTAATTGTTACTTCCTTATAACAACTTAACTAGATTTCATTTTTGTATATTTTAAGTTGTTTTACAACAATCATCATTGAATGTCTTCAAACAGGTGCTAACATACAAAGAAGAAACATCAAACGAATTGATTGACATTGGGTTAAATATGGGTTGTTAGTATATGTTGGCATATCAAAAATTAATTGTCGAATTTGTAAGCATCTATCGATCTTGTTTTAATTATCCCCGTCTATAATTAATAGAAATTTTTTTTTTTATATATTAAATATATGATTTGTTATGGGGTATAAAACTTACAGGAAACAAAGTATGGAATTGCACCAATCGATGAAATCTTGAAATATGGCATGAAATTTGGTTTTGAAAGAATGTGTATAGTTCATGAGTCAATTGTTGCTATAGTACGTCATTTCTTTTCGATTATATTGATGTACATTATTTAATATTGCAATTTTAACTATTCTCACCAATGTATATACACTCATTACAATTTTTTTTTTTTTTGTAGATGGAAGGTGAAGAAGAAGAAAACAATCAACACTGTGAACAAAAAATTCCTCAAAATAACCCAAGTCATGGAAGTAGCTCGAGCAGTGACAACGGTTTAAGCGAAGAATGATGATCATTATGTTTGGATATCAAAGAAAGGCGTCGTATTTTTTGAAATATTTGCCTGTGAAATCAGACATTTTGTTTAATGTAATGGACATAGTGTCCCAATTGAAAGACAAAGGGATACCAATAACTGTCCCATTTTTTATGACAAAGAGTGTCTTATTCATATATATATATAATAAAATACGTTTTAATTTATTCTATTGTGTTCTCCATTGTCACTGTGAAATGTAACACCAATGATTAAATATATGGATGATTAAATATTATAATGAAGAGATGTGAAATATGATGATATGATATAAAAAATTAATCCAAACATCACATTCAAAAGCACTAATAAAAATTTAATTGATATGAATACTTTTATAAGATATGTGTCGTCTTTTGATGAATAATGAATTAAAAAAAATCACAATAATTATGATATGATATAACAAATTAATCCAAACATCACATTCAAATTCACTAATAAAAATTTAATTGACATGAATACTGTTATAAGATATGTGTCGACTTTTGATGAATAATGAATTTTAAAAAATCATAATAATTTCACTGTCACAGGTCGATGTTTCTAAAAAATAAAAAATGAACACCGATGCGTGTCAGTTACTGTGCACTGGTGCGTTTGTATTCTAATGCACACCGGTGCATTTCTACAACCTATGGGAACTGCAAAAATTCCAATACCAATTATAACTCTCGGTGCGTTTGTGCGATACTGGGCACCGGCACGTTTATGTGAGACTGCTCACCAGTGCCTTTCTACGACCTATGGGCACCGCACAAATACAAATACCAATTAGAATGATCAGTGCATTTGTGTGATACTGCGCGCCGGTGAATTTGTATAATACTCCGCACCGGTGCGTTGATACGACCTATGGGCACCGCAAAAATCTCAATACCAATTAGAACGATCGATGCATTTGCATGATACTACGCGTCAATGTGTTTTTATAATACTACGCACCAGTGCGTTGATACGACCTATGGGCACCACAAAAAATCCCAATACAAATTAGAACGGCTTGGTGAGTTGTATCACCTACAGTGCACCTGGTGTGGTTTTAGACCTTAACGACCTATTGCATGCACCTTCAACCGCCCTGGGGCGAATGTCTGGCTGACACGCATCGGGGAAGTGCTAAATGCCCCAAGCCATCCTATATTTGTTTTCTGTGCCAATGCTTGGTAGGTTTGCAATACCGGTGCGTTCACTCTAAAATGCACCGGTGCATTTACACCTGATTAGCGCACCGATGAGAAAAACATCCGTAATAACCTCTGGCCGCGCAATTTTTTTTATTTGTGTTAAAATTCCATTAGAAGCTCCACCAAAACCTCCGTTACCGAAAACGAATGTTGTAGAAAATGTTTTTTTGACAATTTTGGCCAATTTTATAACACTAAAAATCTCCTTTATAACCTCCGCTAGACGGTCTTTTCCTTGTAGTGACAATAACAATAGGGGGATACACTAACAATAACAATAAGGGGGATACACTAGTATTATAGGTACCTAACATGCCCCTATCCTTCAAAAAAATGTTGTCCTCAACACTTAAGTAGTTATGGATGCTTTTGAATAAAATTCTCATCCTCCCATGTGGAATCTTCAGCACGTAATTTCTTCCACTTAATGATATACTCTGCAATTAATCAATTCCGTAGCTGTAGGGTTCTTATTTCCATGACTTATCTAAGCTCAAATATGATTTTTCCTTCTTTGTCAAGTTCTATAAACATTGTTTGAACTAGAATATTGTCACTGATAACCTTCTTTAAATTTGAAACATGGAAAATTGGGTGTACTCGGTAAGATGCAGACAGATCCAATTTGTATGCCATATTACCAATCTTTTGCAACACATTTTAAGGACCATATTATTTGGGTGATAATAATTTATCCTTCTTAGATTTCTTGAGGGATATTTGTTTGTATGGTTGTAGCCATAAAAATACCGAGTCCTCACATAACAAATTCCTTCATTGCAATGTTGATCTTCTTATTGTTTCATTCGATATTATGCAAGAGTGCATTTATCCTTTAAGAGTTGGAGAACTTGCTGTTGATGCTCCATGTGATATTCCACTGCTTGAACCTTAAAATTTTATCTTAAATATGACGTGATGGATGGTGGATGATATCCATAAAGTTCGATAAATGTGGTCATTTTTGCTGTAGTATGGAAGGAAGTGTTATACCACCATCCAGCTAGAGTTAAATTTTGGGCCACAAAAAAAGGTATAATTCCCCTCCTTATTTCCTTAATAATTGCTATGTTTTTAGGAAATTTTATCCTTAATTGTAATGATTCAAGACAAAAGAAAGATAAAAGTAAGTTGAAAATAATATAGTTAATGTGAGATTTTCTGATATAAAAAAGGTTGTAATTTGGGTAAATTGTTATGCAAATAAGCCTATACGAATGACTGTTATTCCTTGAAGTATATGAGCGAGGTACTGATTGAGGCAACACCGTATTTATAGCAGGTGACAACTCGATGTATGGGCGCGGTCAGAAAACTAAGGAAATAGGAAACTGATTTTTACTATACGAATATTTATATTTGAAGGAGCAATCCTGAGAATATTTCGATTCTTAGGATATCTCTACATTCAGTTTTCAAATGTAATATATAAGAGAGTAAAGTGAAAGACTATTGTTATTCGATCATTTTTAATGTTCCAATTTATTGTTTCACTTTTACTGTATATTATATACAACAATATGAGTTAAATTTTTTTGAGGTTATTCTGTAAAACGTTTTGAGTTAATGAAGTTGAACGAGATTTTACTTTAGTCTTTTGGATTGAGTTTATCTAGGCAGTAATTCTGGAGACCGTGGGCTCGGTCACCAGAGGTTTAAATATCTATTATGTATCATTGATAGTCAGATTATCTTTCTATAATTTGCATTAATTATATTACCTTTTATTTGCCTTTTTGTTTATCGTAGGTAATTGATTGAATCATGTATCTTGAATTATGTTAAGTGTTTTCCGAAGTTATCAATTGAATGGTGTTACACAGATGTAAATTGTAAATGCATGAATTTTCGAAGTTACTTTTGAATTGTAGATTTTCTATCATTTGTGTGATTAAAAGTTTTTTCCTTATGCATAGGATTTGCTGAGAAATAGATTAAGATGGTTTGTGAGTTATAATAGTTTATCTCATCAGAATTGTAACTGTAAGAGTAATTGTTGTTTTATTATTTATATCAACAATGGTTGAATTATGATAATTATTCAAGTAACAATTATTTTGCACTTTTCCATAGTATAAGACTTTATTATTGCATATAATTTTCCGATAGCCTTGAAATAAAAGATGAATCCCAGGTTGATAAAATTAATGTGATAGGATTAAGATCGATTTTTAGGAGTCATCTTAGTGCCCAAAAGTAACCAATTGACCCAATGTGTTTGTTTATTATATAAAAATCAACGAAGATATTCTTACAAACATTTGTTCACTGTCTCAGTTTTACCATCAGATTGAGGATCATAAGATGAGCTATGAGCTAATTGAGTACCAAGAAAATAATTTTGTCCAAAAATTTCCAGTGAAAATGGGATCTCTGTTACTTACAATAATATTTTGATTTCCATGTAGCTTTTTATTTTTTTCCATAAATGCAGTAACATATGTATTGGATTTAAAAGGATGAGATAATGCACAAAAGTGTGCATACTTGGTAACTCTATCAACTACCACCATGATGACACTCTTTCCTTCAGATTTAGGTAAACCTGTGATAAAATCCATTGAGACCTCCTCCCAACGCTGACTTAGAATGGATAAATGTTGTAACAAACTCGAGGTCTTACTTGTATCAAATTTATTTCGTTGGAAAACCAAGAATTCTACCACAAAATTTTGAATATAAGATTTAAGGTCATCCCTAAATAATTCCTTCTTGACCCTATGGTACGTTTTAAAAATCCTGAGTTCCCTCGTAAGTGGTAGGTGTACAATTCCAAAGCAATATTTCTCTTGAGTTGGGAATTCTTACAAAGATATAAGTAATCTTTGTACCATAATGAATCATTTTTCCAGCTAAATGTATTAGATGTAGTGGCATCTTGCTGCAATTTTTGAATGAGTGTCTACACCTCTTTATCATTCTTCCATTCATCCCTTGCTTCAGTTATCCAATCAGGTTTGATAATAGAAATGGAACAAAAATGATTCCACATCCTCATCCTTTCTTGAGAGTGCATATGAAAAACATTTAGCTTCCATTTTTTGTACATGATTTCAAAGTAATAACCCAACATCTTTGTGACCCATTTTTTTTCTCTTCTGACGATAGTCTTTGTTCCAAAAATTATTCAAGACTATCATGATCTATTTTTACCTTGAAGTGTCTTCCCATTAGGTATGGTTCCATTTATTTAGTGCACGTAGTATTGCCAACATTTCCTTCTCATAAGTAGGTTTGTGTAAATACTTTCCCTTGATTGGATGACTTTAAAAAGTAATGGGTCTTCTTTCTTGCATCAAAACAACACCAATTCCATTTCCTAAGGCATCACATTCCACAATAAAGGTTTTTGTGAATTTTGACATAGCTAAGACCAAGGCTTGGAATATTCCCTCTTTAAGATGTTCAAAGGTATTAGTTTCTTTCGGAGTCCAAGAAAATTAATCTTTCTTTAATAATGTTTTCATATGTGTTTTTATTCTCCCATAATTCTTAACAAACTTGTGATAATACCATGTTAACCCGATAAATTATCAAATATGCTTTATGGTTGTGGGGATTTTCCATTCCTTAATGGATTTAATTTATTTAGGGTCTACCTTAACACCGTCATGAGATACAATATGACACAAATATTCTACCTCTTGTACTCCAAAGAAACATTTGGAGGTTTTTGCATATAATTGTTTCTCTTCCAATAGTTTGAGCACCATGTCAACATGTTGATCATGATCCTTCCAAGACTTGTTGTATATTAGTATATCATCAGAAAATACTAATTTTTTTTTTCAAAGGAAGGGTTTGAAAATGGAATTCATCAAACCTTTAAATGTGGAAGGTACATTAGTAAGGCCAAAAGGCATGAACAAAAATTCATAATGACCCTCATGAGTTCTAAATGTTGTTTTCAAAATTCCTTCAATATTCATTCTAATTTGATGATATCCTGAATGAAGATCCAACTTGGTGAAGTAAATTGTTCCATGTAATTCATCCAAAAATTCATCAATGACGGTGTTATCACTCTCCCAAACTTCCTAAAGCTAACAGTATGATTGGAGAAAGGTAACCACATAACAAACTTTAGTTCAGGTAGCTAGCCCTCCTCGGACTAGAGAGGGATCTCTCTTTGTCACTTTAAATAGTCAAAAGAATGGAAAAGTATCATAAGACTTTAGACTAGATTTGTAATCTTAAATGAGTAAAATTTGTTTGATATTTTGAATGTTGGATAGGAAAGTCAGTGAATTGACTGTAAATGAGATTTTTAGGTTTGAACTTCCAGTTTAACCTGTAGAGAATGTGTGAGGAAATATAGGTAGTTTGGAAACATATTCATCAATAATTGAGTATAGGATTAATATGGAGTATGGTATGAATGAGCATTGAGGTGAATTCATTCAATTTAAGAAGCAAATAAACATAATATGGTGAATATTGTCTAAAACAAAGCAAGCATAACATGAATTCTACTTTGAAAATTACAAGATAGACATATATGAAGAAGTAGAAATGGAATTAAGCATAAGATAATAAGAAAACATGAGAAACACATATGTTCCAAAGCATACCACAAGTATCTCACAATATTTCCTGCAAATCTGTCTCTCATTTCATTCCAAAAATTGGTTACAAGAGTTCCACTGCAAAATATGAGACTATCCAACCCCACAAAAGACAAAAGAGAGTATACTTATAGAAAATATATACTATTACACCTCATCAGGTCGAAATCCCATCCAAAATGGATCATAAATGAAAAATATGAGTCATTTCCTAGTTTCTAGGGATGTTAGAAACCATTCCCTGAATTTTAGCTATAAACTAGGAGTGTTGGTCCCTTACATTAATTACAAATTCCTTCATGATATGAAGCCAAAAATAACCCAATAAATCTAATGAAAAATCATAGCCTCGAATTTGTGACCATTTCTGAGCTTGAAAAGTGTCATGAGGGAATCTAATGTTGATCTGTGAAAATTCTGATTGAAGATTTTAAAAACAATTTGCAGAAGCGTAATAGAACTTTGGAGGAAATTTTGAGTCACTTTGAGAAGTCCAAATCAACTTATGAAAAAATGGTCAACTAGACCTGTGTGTTTAGTTTCTAGAACATCTTGAAATTTTCCAAATGGACCATGGGAAGACCTTCAAAAATCCATTCTCCCAGGGTCACTCAAAAGAGTAACAAAGGGTCCAAAAAGGAGGCAGAAACATGAAAAATAGGTGGTTTTTGAGATTTTTCTCCAAAATTGTATCTTTTCATGCCATGAGGGTTACTTATCTATGATTTAATAATCAAAATACATCCATCCATGTAAATAAATCACCATTTTTATTCCTCCAAAACAAAAAGTCACAAGTGTCTGTTACCCTTATGCAAAAAATCATGTAAAATACCAAAATTTCTCCAAAGATTTCAAAATTGGTTCTTTGACACCTGTAAGAGATAGGATACACAACCAAAGACTTCACATATGGTTCCTTTCTAGCATGAGGTTTGAGAAATTGTTTATACTCTTCAATGTCTAATTCCATGCCCTTGAACCACTGCTCTCCATGAGAAGGGATACCTATAGCTGAAGAAATTAAGTCAGGTGATAGGCTTATCTCCATCTTGCAATAGTGACCTTTCCCATACTGCAGCTTGTTGCAAATAGGCTGGACAACTGAAGATGATACCCCTCTTCCATAAGCCTTTCACAAAATATCAAACACTGAGCCCTCTCAAAGCACCTTCTGGCCAATGGTGAAGCATTGATTTCATGCATGGTGACGGGTTCTAGCCTGAGGTGGCACCCTCCCTTGAAGCTCTTCTTCTCACTCTCCATCTTTTTTATCACTGAAATGATGAAAAACCTAGTGTTTTGGTGGAATGAGTATATGTAGTGAAATCTGGAAAAACATAGTGTAGGTTTAGAGGGTGAGATGGAGGGTTATGGAGCTAGGGAAAATTATACACAAAATTTAGTAGATAGGGTTGTGTGTTAGCTACATGTTATGGGTGGAATGAGGTGAAATTTATGTGAGGATGGTGGTGAAATAAAGTAAACACAAGAAATTTCCAATTTTAACTGTGAGAATTTGCTAGAATTTAGGGTTTTATGAAAATGAAATGTTAGGGATGATATGGATGATAAGAAATGAAAGTGTGAGGTATATGAGAAGTGTAGAGTAGTGTTTAGGTACTAGGGTTATGGTTTATTTAGTTGGAGTAGGTTAGGGTTTGTCTTTCATTGACATGGAGAAGTGATGATATGGTGTAAAGTGGAGTGAGCATGAAAATGAATTAAAAACTCAATAAATTGACCAAAAGAGGGTATGCGAGGGATAACTTACTATTTCTGAGGGGTCCAAGGAGTAGTGGTCACAAGCCTTGAGCTTGTTTGAATGACTTGGGAGAAAAAAACCTAATTTTTGGACCCTTTCTGGAGGTGAAACACCAAATTAAATAAGCGTAACAACACTTCCCAGAAGTGTAACAACTGGTTCCAGAAACGTAACCACTGAATTGCCAAAAATCCAGAATTTTTCAAAACAATTTCTACAACAATAGGGCTTACATATGGATCCATATCTCTCTAACCATAATGGGTGTTTCAAAACTGAGAGAGGTTTTTTTTCTTTGGCATGTTATGAACAATAACCTACTCCAATTTTCCAAAACACTTTTCCATTTTCTCAGAATATAAGTTTGAAGTGTATCACTCAAAATTTGCAGAAGCGTAGCACTCTCTAAGCAGAAGTGTAACACCTACTTTGAGAGGGAGTTTTAAGGCATTCTCAGAGGATTTTCTGGATTCAAGTGGGATGGTTGGAAATATTAGGATTTATTCTACAACATGGAGTCCTCAAGCGCTATAAGCCCCTGAAAAATTGATTTGAAGACAACCTGTCCAAAAGTGAAAAAAATGACCTGGAGCAACTTTATTTTCAGAATTTATCTCAAACCATAACACCTGTGTATAAAAATAAAGATTTTTTTTTTTTGATTTGGCCTATTATTGACAAAAACCTCTTTCAATTTTGTAAAATTCATCTCCATTACTTCATAAACTGATTTTGAAGCCGAACTCTCCCTGTGTGCAATGTAAACCCTAGCTTGATCAAGAAGCTCTAAAAATGATGTCATGGGTATGATTTGGCTCAAACATGGAATGGTGACATCCCTTGTATCTCTTATTCTCACTCTCCATCTTGTTTATCATTTAAAGGATGAAAACCCTAGGGTGTGAATGAAATGAGTGAATGAATGGAAATCTTGAAAACAAAGTGTAGGAAGGTGTGAGTTTGGTGGATGAAATGGAGGGTCTTGAAGCTGATAAAAATTATAGAAAAAATTGAGTAGGTAGTGTTGTGTGTCAGCTTCAAGTTGAAGGTGTAATGAGAGAAAATGGATGAGTGGAAGGTGTCGAAATTTCTAAAACACATGAAATTCCCAATTTTGACTGTGAAAATAGCTTGTGCAACAATAGGGCAAGCTTGTGAGGTGAAATAGGGATGATGGGGTTGAGTAAAAATTCTGAAAAAAATTCAGTGAATAGGATGGTGTCTTGTCTTCACAATGAAGGTGAAATGAAGGAAAATGGAGGATTTTAGGTCATTAAAAACCCTAAAACACGGTCATTTCCCAATTTTGGATGTGGGAAAATATTAGTGAAGAAGGTTTTTTGATGTTTGAGGGCCATGGAGCCTGATAATTTTTTTTATAAAAATTCAGTGGGTAGGATGACACCTTAGCTCCATAGTGCAAGTGGAATGAAGGAAAATGAATGGGTTTAGGTCATTCAAAACCATAAAACACAGTCATTTCCATATGTTGACTATCTTCATTGTGTTGAAAAGTTTATAATTTAGGGTTTTAATGGTTTGATTCATATCATGGATGATGTGTGGGGATAGGCATATGTATAGATGGGGCATGGGGGTGTAGGAATCATGGTTTAGATTATGGGTTAGGGTTTAGGTTGAAAAGTGTAGGTTAGGGTTTTTCAACATATATATATATATATATATATATATATATATATATATATATATATATATATATATATATATATGTAGACATTCAAAAGCATGGAGGATTAAATAAAAGAAGATAACATGCCTTTAAATCCTCAACATTAAACCAAGAACTAGCATGGATGAAGGATTACCTTTTATTAGAGGCCACACCAAATATGAGAGGATGAGCTTGAAATTTTAGGAGGGTTTTCGAGCTTCAACAACACTAGAGACTTGTCACACGCAAAAGTGTAACATAATCTTTTCTTTATCCACATAAATGTAACAACTAGAAACTGTCACCACAGAAGCGTAACATAGTCTTTTCTCTCACCACAGAAACGTAACACCATTTTTTTTTAAGGGTTGTGAGAGAATTTTGAGAATACAAAGGAGTAATCAAAGTGGATAAAGTTGCTCTCACACTCACATGAAAGAGTTAAAATGAAACCCTTTTATAAACTTTGATGACCCTTACCTTTTGCCATAACATTTATAATGACTTTTTTCTCCTTTTGCACTTGAAAAGTGACTTTTTTCTCCTTTAAGTGAAATGAGAGGACATAGTTAAACCCTTTTGCATTCTTTGAAACTTGAGGTGACCTTCTTTGGAATTTTAAATGAGACATTGAGACAAACTTTCTCCTTTTCATGAGACACCAAGACTGTTTTTAAAAACTTTGAATTCTTTCACCTTTGGACTTTCACATTGGATAGTGACTCTTCAAAACTAGATAAGATGTCTTTGAAACTTGAAATGACACTCTTTTGCATTTGACTAGTGCAGTAGGTCAAAATGACCTCCCTTGGAGCTTTGAATATGAATGATGACTTTTTTGGTCTTTCAAATGAGACAACGAGACATAATTCTTCAATTTTCATGAAACAATGAGACAAAGATGAGAGGTTTGAATTTTTTTTGAAACTTGAGCCATATGAAACTAGGGAGATGTCTTTATTTGAATTTTATAAACATGCTTGCTCCTTCACTATGATTTTATGGATGAAATGGAGGGTTGCTATCTTATGTTCAGTGAAAATTTGAAGATTTTTCCAAAGGCAGGGATGAACCTAGTCTTGACCTATATGAGATGGAATGACCTAACCCTAGACCTCTTTAGTGATGATGATGGAGATGGTGACCTTGAAAATGATGATGATAAATTAAATGAAGGAGCTGTAAACATGATTTAGACATCTTCAGTGACCAAAATTATTTTCTAAGAACATGTTCGAAAAAGTAAATTTTTTTGACTTATGACTTCGTGGAAAACAGCTGAAAGAGTCATTTGATCATTGATATACCAGCGCTAACAGACGAGAATTGGAAATTTATCTTTAATAGTGATCTTGTTGAGCTCCCTATAATTCAGATGTAGAAAATATCTAACACAACTATAATACCATGTAGAAATTATATCAATGGACTCAATCCGATCATGCAATGTACTAAAGAAAGATACTGAATCCTTCTACAAAATTTGTAGAATATAAAACACGATCACTCAATCACATGCAAGTAAGAGAAAGAAATAAATTAATACACAACACCAGATATTCTTGGGGAAAGAAACTACTCAAAACCCCTCCATTTTTATTGTATAATCAACCAAGGAATCATGAAACGATACAATGTATTTGTGATCACCACAACCTCATACACTCTACCAATTGCTTCACACTGATCTAGGAATAATTAGAAAAACACATAGCCAATTATCAGCCTACTCTCAGCCTACCCTGCTTACGCAATCCCTATAGAATTAAAACCCTATTAAATATGAAATTCAACTTTCCTTCATTGCACAATTCATCATGGGAATATTGTGGTTATATAACTGCATCTGGGCAGTTTTCTAAAAACAAAATTGATAGTTTACTTGCCTTGAACCTTTGTCTCAACTGGGTCTCCACCAGAATCAGCATGCATGCATCTATAAATAGTGAATCATCAGTTACTTGGTAGATCACTACTGGTTAATTAAATCTATTTTAATTCACTTGATCTTCCACTAGCTCATCAAACAGTTAAAGCTAGTTATACTGGTTTTAACTCAATTAATGTGAGTTAACTGATTCGACTCACACTACTCAAGTGCTACAACTGCAACTAGGCCATCTTAATAATATAATCACTCTACATGCCTATCCTCTGACCTTCAACTTGAAATTCTTGAGCTAAATAAGTCTATCACACTTAGTTAACTATTACACGTTTTTATGACATAAGATTACAATTAATTTTCCAATTTATTTAAAAATTGGTTGCACATTAATGTGTCGCTGGGATCCATCACTGTGTGACCTGTAATCCCACACCACTGTGTGTGTTGTTTCTGGATGCCAATTTAAATATTTCTTGTCGAAAATTTCAACACTCCCTCTCAACAATAAAGGAATCAATCTGTCTTGATATGGTACCTTTGAAATTTTCTTGCATGCAACACTTCCTAGTGTTGTTCACACATGCAACTCTCTTGAAACTGAATAGCCTCCAAAAAACTGAATAAGTATAATGCATCTGTCATCAGAGTCTTCTGACTGCTACTATCTACTACACATGTCTACTGGACTCTCTGTGTTGCTGACATCTGCATCCATGCACTTTGTACTGTTGCCAAATCTGAACTATGCTCCAGTATCTGACACCTATCACTCTAATTTTTGTCCTCATGACATATGATTGCATCAATCTAACCAATCCTTCCTACTACTACTATACTGTGGGCTCCTCGTAGCCAGGTTTTATCCATTAGACACACCATCTCAATCGACCCTGCCCAAATTTCTTCTTGGGATTAATTTTTCACATCGCCCCACCTCACACCTAGAGGTATAGTTGCATGTACTCCCTTTGCCCATCTGGCTCGAAATTTCCCCCTCCTATAGGTGTTTTCTTGCTCCACCTTGTAGATCCACCTGGATCTAACCACTGACTTCCCCACAGGCCTTGGGACAACTTCGCATGCACTATTTCTGATAATGGAGTCATAATCCTCAACCAAGGCATCAACCCATGTTGGCTGCTGCACTACTTCCTCAAAAGAGGATGGTTCTATCATAATACATTCGCTCATAAGAACCATGTATCCATTGTACCTATTTGGGTACCTTCTCGGCCTGCGCTGTGATGTAGGTGCACCAACATGCTCTGTCGCATCTAGCATCAATCTGTCAGCCTCTCTAGTGTGCTTCCTACCATTTCTGGTGGATGGCTCTGCATGAGTGGTTTTTTCCACTCCATAATCCTCTGTTTGTGGCTACTCCACATCATGAGGTTCATCCTTTGGAACTAAGAGTTCCTCATATGCATGCAAGTTAAGCTCCCTCTCAAGGGACAATCATAGGCTTTCTCATACTTCCCCATGGTACATCCCTTGCATATGTCTATCTGCGCAAGAGTACCATTTGGAAGACCTATAGAAATCTATTGCATGATCCTCAAAGCACTGTGGTGTATATGGCCCAATCTCCTGTTCCATAACTCACTTGTATCCCGGCTCACCACTTTCCTTACTTTAATGCTCAATGCTGCGTAGCCATCTAGATCAAGTTTGTAGATGTTCTTCACACGAACCCCAATATTCTTTACCAGTGCTGTGGCTTTGTGACGAAGGAATACCTTTCCTTCACTGAAAACCACATCATATCCAAGATCCTCCAACATAGAAACTGAAACTAAATTATTTTTCAAGACTGGCACATGCATGACATCTTTCAATAAGAAAGGTTTACTTGACTGTCTCTGGAAAGTAACTGTACCAATCCTGGTATCACTATATCTCGATGTGCATCTGAATATCCTTCTCCTCCAAGCTACTAAAGAGTTCTTTGTTTCTCGTCATGTGGAAAGATGCTCCACTATCCAAGTACCACATATATCCCATTATAGTTGACGCCATGCATGCAATGAGAGAGAAGTCCAACTAAAACTGTGAGGCCAAAGCTTCACCCGCTACAACTCCTGGAGCCTTCTTGTACTTCTTCTTCTTTTGTGGACAATTTATGGCATAGTGTCCATGATTAGGACAGTGAAAACATTTCACCTATGACATGTCATGCTTATTTCCTTCTTTGGATTTGGAATAGGACTTCTTCCCCTTAACCTTATTTTCCTTACCAGCCAAGGCACAATTTTCCTCATCATCAGTATTGGATGAGGATCCATACCTGGTATTTCGCTAAAACTCTTCTTGTACCAAATCTGACCAAAGTCGCTCCCAATTTGGTAACTTCTCCCTCCCGTTCATAGAGTCCTGGTAACTATGCCAACTCTTAGGAAGTCTTAGAAGTTATAGGCTCACCAATTCATCATCGGATATGGTCACACCAACACTTCCAAGCTCATCTCGACATTGAGTGAACTTCACCAAGTATGTTGGTACGATCTTGCCCTCCTCCATTTTGATTTTCCTGAGCTTGTCCTAATTGAGTGCCAATTTTCTGTGGTCACTTTTGCTTTGAAACAAATCTGTCATGGCCTTCCACATAGCATATGGAGTTTCCTTTCCATGGAGACTCGAGATAATATGATCTCGAGCTCCCTCTAACAAAATCCTCCTTGCCTTTGCTACCTTCTTCTGCCATGCATAAAGTAGTTGGGCATCTGCTGCTGCGGGCTTGGGAACATCATTATCTATGAATTCCTTCAACCCATTTTCCTCCAAAAATACCTCCATCCTGTCCTTCCATGCAATATAATTCAAACTTCCCTTGAGTGCATATTTAAGTCTCAAGCCATTGAAAGACATCTTGATCCGCTTCTAGCTCCAAATAAATTATGTGAAAATTTGAATATTGTTCAACACAAAATCAATTTATTCTCCACTATTGTGATTCAGGATGCTTTGATAACACGTAGAAAATATCTAACACAACTATAATACCATGTAGAAATTATATCAATGGACTCAATCCGATCAACAATGTACTAAAAGCAATATATTGAATCCTTCTACAAAATTTGCGGAATATAAAACACGATCGCTCAATCACATGCAAGTAAGAGAAATAAGTAAATCAATACACAACACCAGATATTCCCGGTGAAATCAACTCCTCAAAACCCCTCCATATTTATTGTATAATCAACCAAGGAATCATGAAACAATATAATGTATTTGTGATCACCACAACCTCATACACTCTACCAATTGCTTCACATTGATCTAGGAAAAATTGGACAAACACATAGCCAATTATCAGCCTACCCTTAGCCTACCCTGCTTACGCAATCCCTCGAGAATTAAACCCCTATGAAATAGGAAATTAATCTTTCCTTGACTGTGAAATTCATCATGGGCTTCCTGTGGTTATATAACTGCATTTGGGCATTTTTCTAAAAACACAACTGATAGATTACTTTCCTTGAACCTTTGTCTCAAATGGGTTGCCACCAAAATTAGCATGCATGCAACTATAAAAAGTGAATCATCAGTGACTTGGTAGATCGCTACTGGTAAATTAATTCTATTTTAATTCACTTGATCTTCCACTAGCTCATCAAACAATTAGAACTAGTTAAACTAATTTTAACTCAATTAATCTAAGTTAACTGATCCCACTCACACTACACAAGTGCTACAACTGCAACTGGACCCTGTTAATAATAGAATCACTCTACATGCCTATCCTTTGACCCTCAACACGAAATTATTGAGATAAATAAGTCTATCACACTTAGTTAACTATTACAAGTTGTTATGAGATAAGATTACAATTAATTTTCCAATTTATTTAAAAATTGGTTACACACTAATGTGTCTCTAGGATCCATCACTGTGTGACCTGTGATCCCATACCAGTGTGTGTGTTGTTTATGGATGGAAATTTCACCATTTCTTGTTGGAAATTTCAACACTGGACACATGCACCATGATCCATCCTTCTTGGGCACCAATACTACTGGAGCAGATAAAGAACTTTGAATAGGTTGAATTATACCAATCTCTATCATTTTTGCAACCATACGTTCAATTTCACTCTTTTGGGCATAGTGATATCTATAAGGTATGATGTTTGGAGGAAAAATTCATGGACTTAAATGAATAACATGATTATGATCATGAATAGGTGGGAGGCCTTTGGGAGTATCAAATAACTTGGAATGATTATCCAAGTCTTTTTGGAGATATGGAGAAATAGATGATTTTGATGTTTGAACCTCTAATGAGAATAATTGTGCAATTATGCCTCATTTTTATTTATTCATAATACTTGTCATGCCATTAGAGCTTATTATATTTCTTGGTTTCCCTGCGATACTCCTTAATTTTACTTCCTTTCCTTCCCAAAAAAAATCAATAAAATTTATTCAAAATTAAAAGCTATCATCCCCAAATATTGTAACTATTGAACTTCTAATACAACATCAGAACCACCCATTGGAATGGAAAACATTGGACTATTAAATACATATTCCCCCATGGTTAGCTTGATATTATGGCACTTTCCATAGAAGTTTATATGTCCTCCATTTGCAACCATCTCTTGACACTCTGGTACTGGATATAGGAAGAAATTCAATTCCTTGGCTATCTTACAATGAATAAAATTATGGGTACTACCTGAATTAATCAACAACGTTACCTTTTTCTTCTTGATATACCCTTCTATCTTGAGAATTTGAGGAGTGGTAATTCCTACCAATGGATTACAAGATATGGTCGGATTCATTTCTTCTTTCTCTAGGGTTGGTTCTTGGTGTATATCCTCCTCTTTTGATGTTTCTTGTTCCTTTTCTTCCTCTTCTTCACAATCTATGTAGAATAATTTATTCTCAATGCACTTATGACCTTTAGTGTATTTTATATCAGAACCGTAAGAAAGCCCTTTTTCTCCCTTTTTCTCCAATTTTTGTGGTGTCAACGTTGTAGGTTGTGTAAATCTAGGAGAAACAACACTTCCATATTTATAGTTGTAAGTGGTAGACTTCCTTGTTGCCATAATTTTTCTTTCAACTTTTCTTGCCACCCTGAATGCCTTCTCCAATGAATTAGATTCCCAAAGATGCACCTCATGTTGGATGTTATCCTTTAAAGTACCTATGAAGACATCAATCCTATGCTCCTCTAGGATATCAACTACCCTGATATTCAATTTTTGGAAGTCCTCAATGTGCTTTGCCATTGAACCCTTTTGTTTGAGATTTATTAATTGTCTAAAGAAGGTGTTTCTCTATGTATCCTCATAATGTGCTATCATTTCCTCCGTAAAAATTGACCAAGTGACAATTGGTTTACGATAAAAAAGAAATCGATACCATAAAAACTCATTCAGTTCTAAATATAAAGATTCAATGCATATTTTTTGTGTGTGTTGCACATCATGGAGATCAAAATATTGCTCCATCTGTATTATCCATTTTGTCAGATCCTTGCCATCAAAATTCCTCATATCGATATTTGGAATGTGGTGGTTCTTAAAACCAACATTAGAGTCTCTAAAATCATAATTCATATTAATTTTTTCCTCATCATGATTTTCATGGATTATCTTGTCCCACTGGGAAGCCTTTCTTACAGCAACTTTGTCAACCATTAAATCTTGACATTCATCATTGCTTCCATGTCAACTTTTAAACCATTCATGTCACCTTTTAGTTCTGCTTTTAATCCATCCATGTCCCCTTTTAAGCCATCCATGTCCCATTTTAGTTCATCTTTGGTTTCTCTTTGCGAAAGAGAAATTTGTTGCACTTGGTCTCGTAATTTTGATATATCATGTTGCAATTATTCCTCTTCATGTGTCATAGTAAATATTTCTGAGAGCTTAATTGTTATACGGATAAATTCCTCTTTCAAACAAGAGTGAAATCCCTAGAATCCTAAAGGATAACTAGAAACAAACAAACATAAGAATATCTATTTCCCCAATTCCCCCCCACCGTTACTGACAAATACCTCTTTATTTTTGTCAAGCTTGAGGGGGATAAAATTTGCTTGTCATATAAGCTCATCCTTCGGATGAGTACTCTGAAGAATTTTTAATGAACCATAGAAAGGAGTGGCTTTTTGTTTTTCATGTTTAAATAATTCGAAAAGACGCCTAAAGAAAACTCAATAATTTCTTTCAATGTATATTTTTAACGAGCCCGGAGAAAGTGAAACTCGGTGTTTTGTAGTTTTATGGAGTCAGGAGAAAAACATAAGTAAAATCCATAGTGTTATTTTTTGTAATTTAGTCCCTCAAGCCCGAAAAAGTATAAAATAATGCAATACAGAACTCTATTGACCATGCTTAGTCAACGTATACCTTTTTTGTAAATAGTCTAGTTCGGTTCGGAAAAGGGGTAAACTTATACCGAATAGACGATTAATTTATTTTACTGAGTTCGAAAAGTCAAGTATTCGAAAATATTTTCATGTTTAGGGAGTCCGAAAAGGGCTTAAAAAATGACTCCAAAGTTTTTCTTTTTCGTTTTTTTCAAGAGTCCAAAAAAGTGGAAAAATTTTACTCATAATAAAAACGATTCATTTTTTATCGCAACCTGTTCTATGCACATAAAAACTCAATAAATCATGATAAATTCTCTTAATTATAGTAAAAATATTGAAAATTGACTTCCAATAGGTTAAATGAATAAAATAATAATATTTTATTCACCAAAACTTATAAAAGTTAAAAAAGGTAAATTAGTTTCACCATTTGAGTTTTAAAACAGTTTGAGAGCAGTAAAAAGGGTTTTTACCATAGAACTCCTGGAGCTGATATCGAGCAAACCAGTAAACCGTTCGATGAGCCGTCTTTTCCAGGTAATAGATCTCTTCCATATCTTGCATTTCAACTGTTTAAATTTCATTTTTAGGCTTTAAAATAAATTTTCGGGGAGGTTTATGTTTTTAGAAATCACCCACGGGGGTGCACGGTTTTTCCTCATTGGGGTTGTGCACCTCAATAATTTTTTACATGGAAATAATTTAGCTATGCGGGTTTTCGACCAAAAAATTGTGTAAAAACACATTGTATGTAAGAAAAATATACGCAAGTGCCATGGGAATTCTAGAATATAAAAATCTGACCAAAAAAAAATCATCAATATTTCTCACTCAGGGTTCTAATATTCCTAATTTGTCATTTTTAGGGTTTTTGAACCAATCATGCTAGAGTAGAGAGAACGAGAGCATGAAACACATGATGCGGAAGCCATGGATAACTCGAAAACCTTGCAGGATCTCAAAAATTGAGGTCTCTATAAATTTTGGTCCATTCCAGGGATGAAAGCTCAAGTGGAGCTAATGACTTGATCAGTGAGGGTCTGGGATATCTAGGAAAAATGATATGTTTTTGGTGATCATCAGCTTGTTATTGACTCAGGGGATATTTACTTTCTCACTGTACTATCCCATATAGGACGTGATATTTATTTGTTTGGTATGAGGCTAGGTGGGGAATATATTGTATCCTACTTGAGGTGATATTGTGTTCCCAATTCAGATCTCAAAGATGGTCGGATAGATATCAAAACTATCCATCAGGTTGACTTGAAGATCATTGCTTTCACTATTACAAAAATGTGAGGTAGTGAAGTTCCTTACGTGGCTAGAAAGGCACAGATGCAGAATGCAGTTGAGTGTTCGAAGGGAACTGTATTTAACATTTGTGAGGGAGTGGTTGTGAAGATGAAGGTGTTGGAAATGTTGGCATTGATGGAAAAGGTAAAGACAAGAGCAACACCTAAACTATCCATAAGGCAAAAGAGAGAGAGAGGTAGAAGAGGCAGCAGAAGAAACAGAGGAATTGAAGTAGAAGCAACAGAGGAATTAGAGACATAGAAGTGGAGTTGAAAGGGCCTGAAGGAGTGTAATACAAAGGTTTATTTATGAATTAGGGGTTTAATACAGTTTGCAGATGAATTATTGAGCAATTATTCATTAATTGAGTTTGTATGGCATAGAATTTGATTGAAGACTAAAATCCTGTAGTAATGACTTAATATGCTTGAGGATGATTTGGAGCATTGCTTAAATGGAAAAGGTGATGGCAAAATAAAATCCTGCACCGATCTGCTAAAGAGAACTGCATAGAGCTGCATAGGGGAAGAACTGCAAAAGAAAAGCCTGCACCGATCTGCTAGAGAGAACTGCATAGAGCTGCATTGTGTAAATAAGAAATGTTTAAGTATATTTGTGCCGTGTGGATTTAATTCATGTGTGAATGTATATCCGCTTTGTTGAATAAGTTCTTTGTGAACATATGTATGCATCTTGATGGAGGATAAAGGAAATCCTATGCATGATTTATTTATGTGTAATTGAAGCCTGAATCCCATAAGTAAGGATACGAGTGGAGTGATAGACCTCTGTACAATCCATAAGAGGAATCCTTGTGTAAAAGGATGAATAAGAACCCCGTGATTAGTTACTGAAAGTCGGCAATGGCCTGTGCTAAGTATTGACTCCTCATTGAAGGGAGCGGGTATATAAATCGGAACCACGAGTGAAAGGCGAAGGAACCTAAGCGTAACGGAATAGAGCATTGATGAACGGAACCTAGAAGGGAAGAGGTGGAGCATAGAAGAAGGGAATAACATGGAACCCAGAGTAAGAAATGGAACCACAAGGAGGAACAGTGAACAGTAACGGTGGTTTTTGGTATTCATCGCACCACCCTTATACGAAGAGCGGTATTAGAGGAGTTGTGAGCGATTCCATAGAAAGCTCGACGCGTGTCCCTGAGTGAAATAGGAAAACCACTGTCTAAAGTGCGCCGTCGCATGTTATAGTTCGTACCAAGACGCCGAGTGATATTGTGATGAGCCATTGATTTGGGAAGGGGCCATCGAACGGTGATTGCACGCTGAACTTGCCCTAAGTTTAATAAAAGAGCCCGGATCATATCGACAACAATCGACGGTGTAGAATCATTGTGGGAGGGGCCGAGCCAGGGTTTGCCGCCATACTCCTGGAGCCTTCGCAATGACTTCATTGGTCTATTGACCGTAGAGGTGGGGTCCGGAGCTAAGATTTATTATACGGTTATGTGTTTAAAATAGAGCGTTGGATTTAATATAAAGTGCGAAGGGTTATAAATTTAGTCCTAAGGTTCGGAGATATATATATATTAGGAATTTGGCTTTTGTGATCCATAGAATGTGTGTAATAATTTTCGGTGAAAATCACATAAAAGAAATTTTTGTCGACGCATTTCGAACCAGCCAGTGTGGTTCATCATCTATATATATATATAGTATGAGGAAACCATGAGCATATAAGAATTTATTTATGTTAATATATATCGAATGTTGATGCGTTGGGGTTTAAGCCAAAGTCAAGGATACTATGCAGCATTTCGAAACACTGGGTAGAAAAATTTACAATATATTGGTATATTATGCTGTGAGCTAATATTACAGTTGTTCTAAATCAAGCATATAAGTGCAAAGGCCCAAAAATTTGGAAATGCATGGTTATATGCATAGAAATAAAAAATTGGGTTAAGTACTAAATTGAGTGCAGGTGATTTTATGTGCAAGTAAGTTTTAATTATTTAAATTGCCAGCCCAGAAAATGGAGTATTGAAATTGCCCAGATCAATAGTTGGATTGAGTACAAATTTTTTGTATCCATTTTATATGCACACAGAAAGAGGAAGTATGAGGCCTTACAGAGGTAAACGAAAATTTTAGAGTTGAAGAGATGTACAGCAAAGGGATTCAAAAGTGTAGTGAACAGGTGAAATATGAAAATGACAGTAAACAAAGAGTATGCAGAACAGTTTCTTAACAGCAGTAGAAAAAGGCAAAATCCAGTAAAGCCAAAGTTCAGAAGAAGAGCTGAGTGATATTGAAATGTGTAACTGAAAATGTAAATATTTTTGTTGTTTATATTGTTTGTGATGCAAAGGCAAGTATCCTAAGGAAAATAAAAATCCCACTGTAGCATGAAAAGTTGTACATATTGTTATATTTTTAAAAATGAGTTGGATAAAGGAATAATAAGATAGAAGCCAAAGAGTCATGACTGTTCATTCCAAATTCTTTGTGAAATACAAACAGTCATGCAAGGAAATCTATATATAATATCACATTGATATGCATAGGGTGGGAAGATAGAGTGAGTGAAGAGAATGTAGAAATGAAGCAGTGAAGCAGAGAAGAAGGAGAAGTTGATAGAGAATCTGAAAAGATGTAGAGATGATACAGGGCAGATATGAGAATAGATGAACAGCAGAGCAGATGGAACAGAACAGAGCTGATATCCAAGGTAAATCAACAAGTGTTTGTCTTTTGAAAGAGTAAGGAAGTTGGAGCTTCCCTATCAAGTTGTAGCTTGATAGATGTCAGTTGTAGCTGACTGAGATTGGAGCATCCTGTAGGTTGGTGCCTGCAGAAAAACAGTGGTGAGAGGGAGTTGGAGCTTGCCTTTGCATCACAACAATAATAAGATGTGGTTTTCTCCCTTTATGGGTTTCCACTTATATCTGGTGTCTTTGTGCATGTGTTGATGTGATTTATATAATCTGCTTAATACTTGTTGCTCACATATTAATACTGTTGTTACATTAACAAATCTGTTTGATACTTGTTGTTCACTAATAAAGATCGCTCACATATTAAGTTGATCATGAAGTAAAGGTGTAAATAAGTTTTAAGAGAAAAATTTTAAAATTCCATGTATGTGTTAAAATAATTCACCCCCCCCCCTCTCATTTTAACTAAGGGTTCAACAATTGGTATCAGAGCAGGTTCCTTTGGTGTAAGCTTAATAGCTTGAAGGAGATCTGGTTGAGTCATGGACTATCAAAATGTACCTGTGCTAAATACAACAAACTTTCTTGAATGGAGAGATAAGGTTAAAACAAGTTTAATGGCTGATGAACCTGAGGTATGGAAGCTTGTTTGTGATGGTTACTGTGTAGACTCCCCCACAGTGAAAGAACAACAGAGGAATGCCAAGGAAAAATCTGTGATATATAACAATCTTCATAATAAGGATCTTGAGTTAATAATGGATTTAACTTCAACAAAAGAAATCTGGGATAGACTGCATGTCATGCATGGAGTAGACATTGAGGATTGCATTGTCAAGAAGGAGAAGAGAATTAAGAAAAAGAGAAATTCATGTCAAAAGGAAGATGTCCAATCAAATCAGGTACCTGCTAGTATTAATGACAGTAAGAACCATGAAGAAATTGCAGCTGAGGAAAAAGCCAAATTTGACATAGCCTTGACTGAAATAGAAAGACTAAAGAATGAAAACAAAGACATTAAGACATTGGTGAAAATATGTGATGAGAGAGAGTATGAAGATAAGAAAGAAATTATTGGCTTGAAGACACAACTTGAAGAAGCAAAGAAAGTAGAATACACTCTGCTGGAACAAATGAGAGAGAAAAGACTTGAATGTGAAAGATTGGAAGAAGAAGTAGTGATTCTGAGAAAGAATTTAGAAAAATCCCAAAGAGACTTATTAATGAATACTCCTCAGATAAAAAGCTCTGGACAGTTGGACCAGATTCTAAAAGCTCAAAGATCTCCTCTCATAAAGGCTGGAATAGGATATGAAGGAGAAAATAGTAAGCCGAAGGTAGAAGATAACAAGAAAATCATCTTTGTAAAAGTTGTAAAGTAAAATGAAGCAGCTCAGAAGATTCCCACAGAAGAAGAAGCCAACAAGAACAAGATTTGTAAAGAAACAAACAGAATCAAGCAGCAACATGAAAGAACAGAGAACGAGAGGATGAAACAATCAGCTGCTAAAGGCTCACATGCTCCTAAAGATGAAATGAACAAATTCAGAAGATGTCAAAGGAGGTTCCTCCCTCCTATGAAAAATAGCACATGTTTCTCTTGTCATAAACCAGGACATAATGCAGCATATTGTAAGACAAAGCCAATCCAGTCCAACCAGCAAAGGATGCAGCAAAAGAGAGGAATCCCTCAAGCAAGAAAATGGACAAGACAATATTTCACCAGGTACACAAATCATTTCCATGGTTATTGTTATGCATGCAATAATTTTGGACATAAAATTGTTGATTGTAAAATGTATCCAAGAAGAGGAACAAAATATTATACATCAGCTCAAATGCACCTTGGTCAAATAAGATGTTATGTATGCCTCAAACTTGGTCACAAAGCAAAAGATTGTAATCTGCCATATACATTAAAGAACTCTAGACAGATGATGGGATCAAAGAAAATCAAACAAAACTATGAATTTAAAAGAAGTACAGACATTATGAAGAACCCCAATAAAGTATGGAAGGAAAAGAGAAAGGGGGAGCCTATTATCTCAATAACATAATGAGTCCTCCATAGTCTCAGGGGGAGCTGCTCTAGGAAGCAAAGCAAAAATCCATCCAGTGAAAAATATGAAGCAACATCCCAAGGGGAGAGCAGTTCATATATAGACCCCATGAAAGTAGTCTAAGAAGAGCTCCATGTAATGAGAACAACAATGAGATCAGGAAGAAAAAGGAAAATTCCTCTAACAAGAGAACTAGAGAGGAAGAAGAATATCTGAAGCATTCAATAGCTGACAGAGAAATGAAAGAAGAAAAGACAGCAAGAAACCATGGTGGTAGAGAGGAAACATTAGCCATGATCATCTAAGTTAAGAAGACATCAGCACATTAAGTGATGATCACAGTGTGCAACATTCTGCTAGTATGAACAATGATTTACCTTAAGAATGTTGAGTAAGAAAAGAGCCTATCATCACTATATCATTACTTCCTTCATCTATGTCTCTTGGAGAAGTATAGTTAAGAGGGTGATCTGCCCATGAAGATTCCAAGAAAAGAAATTGAAAATGTCTTCCCGAAGATCATCATGTCAGAACAGTTGAATAGGTATATAAAGCAATATATAAAGCAGCAGTGATTCTGGAACTGTCATAGAAAATAAATGCAGTTACATTCTTTCAAATCAGGATGATAGAATAAGTAGCAGGTTAATGATGCCAAGATCAGATTCAGTATATTGATGATTGTTGGTGTGAACAATGGAAAGATCAATAGTAGAAACTATGGGTTCATGTGCAAGCTAAAATGAAATCTCTGCATGGTTTATCAAGGTAATATCAATTGGTACTAGGTACAGGTAGCATGTCTATCAACAGAATATCAAGATTTATCATGGAGCAACAATATGGTACAGGTCCTCAGGATCAAAGGTTATGGCAAGAGTACATCCAACATGAAAAGGTCAGTAGTAGTACTAAAGGATCAACATTTTGTTCACACTTGAACAAAATATTGAACTTTGAAGTAGTATCCTTCTCTATATATAAATGCATGCCTTCCGCAAGTCAGCACTTATATATCTTAAAGGCCTCTTCCTTAAGATCAGTTATAACACCATGAGAAGTCTGTTTACAAAGATATCAATTAAACATCATGAAAATGTTTTGTGGAAGTTCATTCTAATAGAACAGTCAAAGTATCTGAAGAATAAAGGACTAGCTGTGATTACCATCTGAAGCTCAAAAGTTTTTTAAATCATCTAAATCCTACTTCAGCACAAAGGATTTACTGGTAATCCACCTTTAAAAAGAGATTTATCACTGACATATATACCTCCTCATGTCATAAAGAAAACTGCATGATTGATAAATAAGGCTGACCAATACATTGAAGGATTTGTTTTGAAAGTACAGTGTGCAAGTAGTAAAAGTCATTTGGTCTCTTATATTGAAATATATTGCCTAATCTCACAATAAGTTGTAAGCTTTGGTGTGAATCATTTGTTCACATCAACAACAAGAACCTCTCAATCTTTAAAAGTAATATCTTTGTCAACATCCTAGCTCATATCATCACCAACAGGCAGAAAAGGTGTACCTCAGCAATAACAGACATATTGGGATCATTATCATAATTGAATAAGTGTAGTTCTGCAGATGAGTATTGTAGAAGAAGACATATTCTATCCAAAATCTGCCTCAACAGAAATGTATTGGCACACTACATCAGATAGAGACTAAAGTATATTTAAAGCATTCTCAGCATTTTAGTTTTGATCCAATCATACATCTCTGATTAGATAAAGCTGGTACAATGTGTTCTATGAAGTGTCATTATCTTCACTTTTAGTGAAAGAAGTCTATGCGTTTGAATTGTATCAATTTACAGTGTATATTCAAGTTCGATAATCCTCAACGTGTTCCCTCAACAAGTCTTGTACATCAGTCTGGAGCAGCATGGTACAAAGTCAGCAGAAGAGGGCCTAAACATAACTCAGAGAGAGGAAATGCAGAAACAAAACTAGGAAATGAGCAACCCTTTGCCATTGATGTCAAAGGGGGAGGAAAAGCAAAAAGGGGCTTCTAAAAGGAAAGTATTAATGTGTTGCCATCAATGCCAAAGGGGGAGACTATTGGAAATGTTGGCATTGATGGCAAAGGTAAAGACAAGAGCAACACCTAAACTATCCATAAGGCAAAAGAGACAGAGAGGTAGCAGAGGTAGCAGAAGAAACAGAGGAATTGAAGCAGAAGCAACAGAGGAATTAGAGACAAAGCAGTGGAGTTGAAAGGGCCTGAAGGAGTGTAATACAGAGGTTTATTTATGAATTAGGGGTTTAATACAGTTTGCAGATGAATTATTGAGAAATTATTCATTAATTGAGTTTGTATGGAATAGACTTTGATTGAAGACTAAAATCCTGTAGTAATGACTTAATATGCTTGAGGATGATTTGGAGCATTGCTTAAATGGAAAAGGTGATGGCAAAAGAAAAGCCTGCACCGATCTGCTAAAGAGAACTGCATAGAGCTGCATAGGGGAAGAACTACAAAAGAAAAGCCTGCACCGATCTGCTAAACAAAACTGCATAGAGTTGCATTGTGTAAATAAGAAATGTTTAAGTATATTTGTGCCATGTGGATTTAATTCATGTGTGAATGTATATCTGCTTTGTTGAATAAGTTATGTGTGAACATATGTATGCATCCTGATGGAGGATACAGGAAATCCTGCGCATGATTTATTTCTGTGTAATTGAAGCCTGAATCCCATAAGAAAGGATACGAGCGGAGTGATAGACCTCTATACAATCCATAAGAGGAATCCTTGTGTAAAAGGATGAATAAGAACCTCATGATTAGTTACTGAAAGTCGGCAATGGCCTGTGCTAAGTATTGACTCCTCATTGAAGGGAGCGGGTATATAAATCAGAACCACGAGTGAAAGGCAGAGGAACCTGAGCGCAACGGAATAGAGCATTGATGAACAGAACCTGGAAGGGAAGAGGTGGAGCGTAGAAGAAGGGAATAACACAGAACCCGGAGTAAGCAACGGAACCACAAGGAGGAACAATGAACAGTAACGGTGGTTTCTGGTATTCATCGCACCACCCTTATACGGAGAGCGGTATTAGAGGAGTTGCGAGCGATTCCATAGAAAGCTCGATGTGTGTCCCCGAGCGAAATAGGAAAACCACCGTCTAAAGTGCGCCATCGCACGTTATAGTTCGCACCAAGACGCCGAGAGATATTGTGATGAGCCGTTGATTTGGGAAGGGGCCATCGAACAATGATCGCATGTTGGACTTGCCCGAAGTTTAATAAAAGAGCCCGGATCATATCGACAACGATCGACGGTGTAGAATCATTGTGGGAGGGGACGAGCCAGGGTTTGCCGCCGTACTCCAGGAGCCTCCGCAATGACGTCATTGGTCTATTTACCGTAGAGGTGGGGTCCGGAGCCAAGATTTATTATACGGTTATGTGTTTAAAACAGAGTGTTGGATTTAATATAAAGTGAGAAGGGTTATAACTTTAGTCCTAAGGTTCGAAGATATATATATATATATATATATATATATTATGAGGAAACCATGAGCATATAATAATTTATTTATGTTAATATATATCAAATGTTGATGTGTTGGGGTTTAAGCCAAATTCAAGGATACTATGCAGCATTTCGAAACACTAGGTAGAAAAATTTACAATATATTGGTATATTATGTTGTGAGCTAATATTACAATTGTTCTAAATAAAGCATATAAGTGCAAAGGCCCGAAAATTTGGAAATGCATGGTTATATGCATAGAAATAAAAAATTGGGTTAAGTACTAAATTGAGTGCAGGTGATTTTATGTGCAAGTAAGTTTTAATTATTTAAATTGCCAGCCTAGAAAATGGAGTATTGAAATTGCCCAGATCAACAGTTGGATTGAGTACAAATTTGTTGTATCCATTTTATATGCACACAGAGAGAGGAAGTATGAGGCCTGACAGAGGTAAACGGAAATTGTAGAGTTGAAGAGATGTACAGCAAAGGGATTCAAAAGTGCAGTGAACAGGTGAAATATGCAGATGACAGTAAACAAAGAGTATGAAGAACAGTTTCTTAACAACAGTAGAAAAAGACAAAATCCAGTAAAGCCAAAGTTCAGAAGAAGAGCTGAGTGATATTGAAATGTGTAACTGAAAATGTAAATATTTTTGTTGTTTATATTGTTTGTGATGCAAAGGAAAATATCCTAAGGAAAAGAAAAATCCCACTGTAGCATGAAAAGTTGTACATATTGTTATATTTTTTAAAATGAGTTGGATAAAGGAATAAGAAGACAGAAGCCAAAGAGTCATGACTGTTCATTCCAAATTCTTTGTGAAATACAAACAGTCATGTGAGGAAATCTATATATAATATCACATTGATATGCATAGGGTGGGAAGAGAGAGTGAGTGAAGAGAATGCAGAAATGAAGCAGTGAAGCAGAGAAGAAGGAGGAACTGAGCAGAGAAGAAGGAGAAACTGATAGAGAATCTGAAAATATGTAGAGATGATACAGGGCAGATATGAGAATAGATGAACAACAGAGCAGATGGAACAGAACAGATCTGATATCCAAGGTAAATCAGCAAGTGTTTCTCTTTTGAAAGAGTAAAGAAGTTGGAGCTTCCCTATCAAGTTGTAGCTTGATAGATGTCAGTTGTAGCTGACCGAGGTTGGAGCCTCCTGTAGGTTGGTGCCTGCAGAAAATTAATGGGAGTTGGAGCTTCCTAACAAGTTGTAGCTTGCAGAATTGAGGTTGGAGCCTCCTGTAGGTTGGTTCCTACAGAAAAACAGTGGTGAGAGGGAGTTGGAGCTTGCCTTTGCATCACAACAATAATAAGATGTGGTTTTCTCCCTTTATGGGTTTCCACTTATATCTGGTGTCTTTGTGCATGTGTTGATGTGATTTATCTAATCTGCTTAATACTTGTTGCTCACATATTAAGACTGTTGTTACATTAACAAATCTGTTTGATACTTGCTGCTCACTGATAAATATTGCTCACATATTAAGTTGATCATGAAGTAAAGGTGTAAATAAGTTTTAAGAGAAAAGTTTTAAAAGTCCATGTATGTGTTAAACTGATTCACCCCCCCCCCCCCCCTCTCAGTTTAACTAAGGGTTCAACCGAAGGGACAAATAACTAGAGCTAACGAGGGTAAGATGAATAATTTGAGATATAGTGCCATACTTATATCTTTTTCTCTTAATAGGATTCCTCTCCTCATACCAAAAAAACATCTCGTGGATCCGAGAGGACCTAGAGATCCTCACATGTTATGGTGGGTTTTGTTGATGGATCGCCATGGTGATGACGGCGGCCCAGTTGTGAGATATACACCGTAGTTTTTCATGTGGTTGAGAAGCCAAATATTCATTATAGAGGAATTCTCGTATGCAGGGATGGATTACAGGGATGACCCAGACATGACACTCCTAACTGGGATACAGTGGGATGACACAGGTAAAAAATGTCTCATTTTGAAGTTTTATGTTTTTTTTTTAATTTTTAGTTGTTTTAATCATCCAATGCTAATTTTAAAATTTTAATTCATATGTAGGTCTAGTCTGATCAACAGGACTATGATGGTTTGACCGATGAGGAGACCAGGCCATAAAAACTATGCCACCACAGCCTGACGCAACAGAGGCCTTGACCGAGTTGGAGCACAACTTGGAGAGGCTTACCATAAATATTCTAAATATTGGGACCGATGATTGGCCTCTTCAGTACAGAGGCATGTGGTTGGGGTTCCAAGGCCATTGAGGTGAGTGTTGTGCCATGTGGCACGTGCTATAGTTTTCTACCATGAGCATCGTCATGGATAATTGATAGTCATTGTTGGAGCGGGGTCCCTTAGGACCAAATTTTGATGAAAATACTATATCTTTTGTAAGTTTTTGTAAGTTTAGTCATGCACGCTAAGAGAAGCATAGGTCAAGGGGCTTTTGGACAGGTCAAAGCCCCTCATGAACTGTAATGGGCCAAAGGGTAGAACTAGGGGCCAAAAACCCCAGTTTGCAGACCTTAGATGAGCGCAGGCTAAAGGTATAACTAGGAGTCTAGATAGAGTCGATAGAGGAAATGATGATATGAAGTCTAAACTATGGTTTGATGTTTTGAGCTAAGATGCAAACTTGTCTCTATTAGAAGGCTCCTGTTGGTTGTGTGTGCGGAGACCTTAGTTCAGCTATGTGTGGACCCTGTCGGCTGTGTGCATGGGTAGAATGAAGGTGTTGTAAGGAAGATCTGAACTATGAATTATTAAAGGAATGTTTTGGATGATATATGAGTATCAAATGCATCTATATTTTGCTTTATGATATGTTTCTGCATGTTATTTCTGATTACTGCGTTTTCTGTGTTTGGATCGGTTGCACAACTATCTTTTACCTTAGATGAATGATTGATGTATGGATATATTTCTGTTAAATGTAATTGTTAAGTATTAAGGACTATTGAAAGGGACTGTAGATTTGTATCAGTGCGCGCACATGATAACCTGTGCAAATTGACCTAAATCTGTCTGGTTAGGGTTTCTGGATAGGGATTCTGTTGCAAAGGTTAGATCATAGTTGTTTAGATCCAAAGACACCCACATCATTTAATTCTCTCTCAGGGTGTGGAAACTTGGTTCCAGTACCCCCCCATACTGCTTCGGGTGAGTCTTTGACTTACACAAGTAGGTCACTACTGAAAGGGCCAGTAGTAAGAGGGTTTTGTTGGTTAACCTTAAGAGGGTTTTGTTGGTTAACCAGTAGTAGTAAGAGGACCCCTCAAGCCAACAAATGGTTCCGTTGCCAGGACTGGGATCATTTTGAGAGAGATTGGGTGATGTGGTGACCATCAAAGCCTGAATTAGAGGATTGGTTTGAGAAGAAAATTCAAGAATTTTCCCTTAAGCAAAACAGAAGTAAGAAGCTGTCTGCTGAATATTGGAAACATAAGTATATCTTCACAGAGGTTCACGAGATATTTTTTGTGACATTTTCACATGAATTACGAGAGTGGTTATCAATATTAGCAGAATTACAAACCTATTGGAAGGACGACAAGGTCACTCAGTGGACACCTGAGTCGATCCAAAAGTTAGAGCATACTGATAATTCCATCACCTAGACTTTAGATCACTGGGTTGACAACATCTTGGGTGGGTTTGTGACAAATTTTGCTGTAGATCAGTTCGTTTCGTACTCTGAAGTTGAAAGGATATTTTTCAAGGGATTGAGAGGTAAATTCATACGCTCTTTTCCTTTGATGATTAAGATGCTATTGTGCGAAAAGGGTGTTTTGTGAAACCACACTGAGTGAATGACCCCTGATAAGATAGAAATCACTACGCGTAACATAAAATATTATCAGGTCAATAAAATAAGGGGTATATCTGTGTACAACCCTCTGATAAATTCACCTGATATAGAAAGTAGTAGACTACACGCGCTGAAGGTAGCCCTCCTGTTACGCCATAATCAAACTCGCGCAGGGGTAAGACATCTCCTACCCCGCTACCACTGTCACCTATAGAAAATATGGCCGCGCATATGAAGTTACCCACCTTTAAGGGTGTGGGAAATGAGGACATGGATGGGGTTTGGTTTGTTGCTGATGTAGAGTGGACTGCGCAACATGTTAACACTAGCGTTGTCAAGAGAGCGCAACTGGCTAGGGAATTTGAAGGTCACGCGTTAGATTGGTTTATGGGATATATATCTAAGAAATTTGACCCCACTATTGTGCAGATTAAGGATGATTTGAAACAGAAATTCAGGAATCCGAAGTACTACTCACAGTGCATGACAAAATTGAAAGATATCAAAGAGGAGCCAAATGAATCTATTTGGGAAACTAATCAATGGATGGAGTGGACCATCAACGAAGGAGGATTTGTTTATGATGATAAGAAACATAAGGATTGGTTCATTGTCATGCTCTTACCACATCTACGCGGGCCTATGAATCAACAAAAGATCAATTCTTAGGCCGAAGCTCTGGAAGTTTTTATGAAATTGGAAGTTGCACCTAGAGTAGATGATGAATTCAGAAATTTTCAAATCCAAAGTAAATTGGAGGAAATGAACTTGGATATCCAAAACCTACGCAAATATCAAGGAAAAGAAGTTGGTGTGGATGTCTAGTGCATACACTGTAAGGGTTCAAGCCACGCCAAAGATCATTGTACTTGGTTCTATGATTACATGCAAGCATGGGGGCCAAATCCACTATGCCCCAGGGACGCTGCTGGGCCAAGTGGTATCCCCACACTATGGTGCGCTGATGGTAGGGTAGCTAGACGAAATGATACATACCATTTCCCTCGATTGGGAAGCTATGTGCCAGAGCTGAAGCAGCAGTGATGAAATTTTTTCTCTTCAGTTGGTCATGATGAGCACCATTGTCGAACATTCAACCTAATGATGGGCAATGCAAACCTCTATAGAGTGCAGGCCGACCCACCTTCACCAGCATCTCCATTTGAATGTGGAAGATCCCCAACAAGAGGAAGGGGAGGGGGAAGAGGTGGAGGCACAGGTCGGGGAAGAGGGCAATTAATCTGCTATAACTGTGGAGATGTTGGACACTATGCGCATGATTATCGAAACCCTGCGTAAAAATATTGCAGGTAATGTAGGAAATTTTATCATGTAATTGAAGACTGTCCTATTTTTATTGCTATAATGCAAGAAAGGAAACAACATACACCTACGCAAAACATACAAATGGTTAAAGTTGAACCATGTGATGATGACACAAGTCTCAACATAATTACACGTAGTGGTGCTGCCACCGGAGGAGATGAGGAAAATAAAGTTGATGTAGAGACACTGATCAAAAAGGCTTCTGATAAGAAAGAAGGACTCAACCTGTAGAAGGAAAAAGAGACTTTTATTGAAGCCAGGAAGGATTTTTCAGCTACAGGAGCATCCACATCAAAGTCTATCATGAAATCTGTTAGCACTTCAATTTTTCAAAAAAAATTCAAGGTCTGGTCATCATTGTAAGTTGTGTCTTTGATATTTTCTTGTCTCATAACCTATGAAGGAGAGCCCCAGAGAGAAAATATATATTTGTGTTAATCACTTTTAAACAAAATCCAAAAATAATTTTGAGTCCAATAGTTTTATTATCATCGAATCATTAGGGTGAAGTCTATTTTAATAAGTCTTTTAACTGCTTTTAGTAGTTAAAGTCATGGGTTTAACTTCAGAGGTCTTATTCATTCACCATGATTTTTCTATCTAAGGTTAAAGACAAAAGGTCAAAGTCACCAGTTGTGTTAAGAGTAACACAGGAATAACTATCTTTTTATAGATAGGCAACTATTTTCTTCAGAAGTTCTCGTTTTACAAGAAACACAGGAATAACTGTTTTTTTCAAAAAAGTAGCAATTACCTGCAAAATTGGTACAAGGAGAAAAAAGAAGCATTGCTCAGGTGAAACAAACACTGCTCTTTGAATAGTGAAAGTCTGCTAAAACAAGAGGTATTACTCATGTGAAATGTGGTTATTTCTCATTGGAGGATATATAAAAAAATGTTGGTTATTTATTTTTCTATGGCTACACAAATCTATTGCGACTTATTAAAGGATAAATGTATTAAAGTGCAGTACGAGTAGCAATTATTAAAAAATGTGATGGAGTTCGGTGAAATGAGTTGGAAACATGTTTAAATCATTTTTGTTTCGTGTCATTCTCTCTCACCGAGTTTTAGGGCATGCAGAGCTCTGTCTCCATTCACTCTTGTGAAAACTACAACAAAACGTTCTTATTGGGTACCAGATTTTTATACTTTTCTCTCCCATTTTCTCCCACCTTTCTATCTCTTTGTATCATTAATTATTCTAAAAATGCATGAGGTAAACCCCTTTTCTCTATCTTACATGGAATATTTGATTAAAGAAGTAATAGTCATGGAGGTTTTACCTTTGCAAGCATTAACTCCCATATTTTTGCAGATTTTGTAAAAGCAAGTAGATTACAATTGTGAGTCACGTAACATCTCCTAAATTCCACCGCTATCTTTACCTGCTGTTACAACGCAACAGACTCCGTTTCACCCTAGCAATATTTCAGGCTTTTTCATGGTTTCCTTTTGGCAACTAGGTTGTTGTTGTAACTAATTGTATAATTGTAAATATTTAGTTGTTAAGGGAAATCTATGATTTCTGGAACAATCGTATAAAGAGGGTTTTCGGGCTATGAATCAGGGTTAAGCAAGGATATACAGATTTTGTAACAGAAGTATTTTTCCAATTAACTGAATGCACAACACTCTGTTGTTTCACATGTAAAATGTGAGTTTGTCGTAGCCCTAATCAGAGAGTTGGGCCCACTCTTCTGATTAGGTGTTGCGTTCTCTTTCTTTGTTTATGTTACATTTTAGTTTGGTTTTGTAACTTCTGTTTCAATATAACTTTGCAATTGATGTGAATACCTTTTGAATTCCACAATCCATTTTAATTTTTGTTATAGTAGTTTTCTTGTTCATTAATTAAAGCCTGTGATCCAATAGAAAGTTGTGTGATTTCTCTTGCATATACTGTGTACATTAGTATTGAAATAACTAACGCCCTCGGGTTGATAATTTATGTGGGAAAAGGGTTTGAATATTTGTTCACATCTGGACACCAAAATTTTGGCGTTGTTGCTGGGGAAGGCTAACAAGGTGCAAGAACACGATCTGCAATTGATCTAAGGGTCGATCTCTTGTCTTGAGGAGGGAATTTATTGCCCTACTTCAAGTCCTAAGCATATTTTTCTGTGTTTTCTGCTTTTTATTGTTTTCTTTAGAATTAATCTCTCATATTGGGGAGGGAATCCATTACCCTGCTCCAAGTCCTGAGCATAGTGTGATTTTTTTCCTTGCTTTGCTTTTTCAGTAAGACTGATCTCTCGTCTTAGGGAGGATATTTGTTATCCTGTTCTAAGTCCTGGGAAAAGTTTTCATATTTTCGTATTTTTGATTATTTTTCTGAAAAGAGCCAACTTCTCGTTCAGGGGAGGGTATTTGATTACCTTGCTTTAGGTCCTGAACTTCGATTTCTTTTAGTTTATTTGATTTTCTGTTTAAACCCACTCTCTTTTCCCAGGGAGGAAGCTATCTGTCCTACTCTGGGTCCTGAGTGATTTTTCTATTTTGATGAATTCTTCTCACCCATTGTATGAACAAGGATCATAATAAGAGGGGCAGAGGAAGACCCCCAAAGAAAGGAAAGGATCTGGGGAGGAAAACCTATATCTAGGAGATCATCGAAAGGGCTAAATCCGAAGCATCCTCTCGCGCTGCTATCAGGGTAAGGGTCTAGAAAAATTCTGAAGGGCAGTTATTTGAACAACTAGTGTTATCCATGGTACCAGAGGAAGTTCTTTTGACAGTGGAAGAAGCAAAAAATAAGGTATCAGTGGAGGATACATCCCTGCTATCAGTAGAAGGGGAAGAAATAACAAGTAGAGGGTCTGAAGAACTGAGCAATTCCAATTGGGAAGAAGAACCTCTGAAAGGGTTTTCATCACAACGAGACCAAGGGAGTGCTGTAAAGCCTCCTGCAGTTGAACTAAGAGATTCTAATTTGGAAAGAGAGTTCCCGAGGGATTTTGCGTCACCAAGGGACCAGGGGAGTGTGGTGAAACCTCTTACAGTTGAATCACCCCAAGTACCAGTCGCAGAACCAGTTGAAATCCCAGGTGAGTATTGGAGGATATTTATGGCACCTGCAAGTTCTTCTATTGATTTTCCAATTGGAAAAATTATAGGTGATGCACCGATGAAGCCCATTCCTTTAACTACTCAGCCTAATTTTCATGGGCTTTCCTCTGAAGAACCTAATACATTCCTCTTCAAATTTGACATTATCTGTCGAGGGTATGATTATATCTCTGATGCTCATAAACTAAAAATATTTCCTGCTACCTTAAAAGGGACAACCCTGTGATGGTTCATGGGTTTAGGAGGGAGAAATATTTCCTCATGGGATGGGATGAAAGAAGCCTTTTTGGATAAATACCAAGATTACTGTAAATCCCGTGCATTGAGGAGGAAATCTTTAATTTTGTACAAAAAGAGGATGAGAATATGAAAGTCTGTGTGGAACGATTCAAATATATATTGTAGAGATCAGGCCATAGTGACCTGGATAAGGATATTCTGAAGATTGTTCTTCTCCGGGAACTTAGGGAAGATTCCTTGCAACTTCTGAACATAGTAGGAAAGGGGGACATTTCAAAAGAAGACTTTGACACCATATGTGACTATTGCATTCAGTGTTCACGGGGGCCTGCAAGGAGTGGACAAGGAATTCGGTCATTAAAGAATTTCGATGGAGGGGTTACAAAGGCAGAAATTGGAAACCTATTGGATAACCTAAGGACTGATATCCTGAGCACATTATCTTCCTAGATGGACACTCTACAAGAAAAATAGAAACAGATAGAGTTGGAGAAGACTATCTCTATATTATGCCCATAGTGAAGAAAGAAGCATCCTTTGAAATAATGCCCATTAAAAAAAGTGAAAGCTTGCACAATCTGTGAACAGACTTATGTGACCAGCTCGTGTCCTTCCTTGTCCAGACTGAAGGAAATTTTTCAAGGGGCAAGTGAAGAAAATGTGGTAGACCAACTGTACTTCATGGGGCTGAAAAAGCCATGGAAACCTCGACCACTAGCTATGAACCCAGGTATGTTTCAAGACCCATCACAGTATTTTAATAATTTTAATATGGGTCCCCAATCTGCACCTTTTTCATCTATTTGGTTTCAATATCAATATCCCCCCTTGCAACAATGGGTTCCCCGCCCAGTTCAAACCCTTCATGGAATCAGAATTGGCATGGGCCCTCTCCTATTGTGCAATTTCCCCAATCCATGCCTCAACAACAAATTAAGTTACCCTCCAATGTACCTCTAGGTAGCCCAACCCTTCGACCCCAACTTCCTATCCAACCCAATCCAAATCCTAATAATAAAGGGGTCCAAAAAGAAAATACTATTAACCTTCCATCTTATAACATTTCTACCGTAGGACTTAATGAAATAAACTTACGATCTGAGCGGGTAGTAAATGCTCCCACTTCACCTATTATCATAGAAAATATTGACAGTGAAGTTGTAGAACTAGAATAGAGGATAGTTGGGGATAAACCAGACCAAAACATAACAAATCAGACACCTCCCCAACCTATTATTAATCAGGGTCATCCAACTTATCCACCATATCCTGAAATACTGACCTTGAATAAACCAAACCCTCAAGCAGAGTTTGATTTCTTGGGGAAATTGAAAAACCTTTTTGTCAAAATACCCCTGCTCCAAGCTATGAGGTATGTACCCATATATGCAAAAAATCTCAAAGATTACTACTCTAAGAAACCTGGGAAGAAACCAAGGGATCTGTTAACTATTCATGTTATGGGTAGACTGTCCAACAGTATGCTAGGAAAGACTATGCCTATGAAATATGGAGACCTGGGAAACCCAATTATAACAATACAAATCAATGGGGTTGAAATCCAAAATGTACTGGTAGATTTGAGTGCTACCATTAATATTATTACCTCTAAAACAATTAATAAACTAGGTCTCAGAAATGTTAAGCCAACCCCTACTATCTTGGAACTAGCAGATAGGTCTACAATTAAACCAGTAGGGAAATTAGAAGATGTAACTATTTCGGTGGATTCATGGCACTACCCTGTGGACCTCCTTGTATTACAGACAAGATCCTCAGTTGGTGGTCACCCATTGATTTTGGGAAGACCTTGGCTCGCAACCACATATGCTTACATAGGGTGCCGATCTGGGCATATGATCATATAAAATGGGACGGTTACAAAGAATCTTACTCTCTAACCTCCTGCGGAACCTAGCCCATCTGAAAAATTACTAACCAGTTAGAAACATCTACCAATAGAAGAGCCTGAACTCGAAAATGGAGAAGTTAGACCAATCCTCACTATTGGGCAGGCCCTGCAATTCAAAACAGAAATTGATGATGATACTATTAACACTCTCATCAATGATCTCAGTTCTGTTTCTAGTTCTACTCGCCAGGTTTTAGAATCTGCTATGAGTTGTGAGACACAAGAAGACATTGAACCAGATAATGAAATTAAAGACATTCCTGTAACTTCATCGCATGATAGTATTCCGATTAAAATTGAACCAGTGGAAACACTCAGTATCAATCCCAATCTATCTGAATTCCAGACAAAATAGCTTTTAAAAGTCCTTCAAGACCATTAGGAAGCTTTTGCCTAGGATTATACCGACATGAAGGGAAACCATGGTAACTTATGTACTCATCATATTTATATTAAGGAAGATTTTCACCCTGTGAGACAGCCCCAACGAAGAATGAATCCTTCTCTAAAGAACATTGTAAAAGAAGAATTACAAAAAGTATTGGATGTAGGTTTCATTTACCCCATCTAAGATAGCCAATGGGTATCTCCACTAGTTATTGTTCCTAAAAAGAATGGTAAGTGGCAGATCTATGTATATTACGGGGAGTTAAGCAAGGCAACTCAAAAATACCATTTCCCTTTTCCATTCATTGATCAAGTCCTAGACAACCTGGTTGGGAAGAAGTTCTTTTCCTTCCTATACGGATTCAGTGGATATAACCAGATCCAGATAGCCCTGGAAGACCAATATAAAAAAACTTTCACATGCCCATGGGGGACCTTTGCACACAGGGTCCTCCCATTTGGCCTGTGTAATGCTCCTGCCACCTTCTAGAGGAAAATTCTTGGAATATTTTCTGATTTGGTCGATGATAGCGTTGAAATGTATATGGATGATTTTACTCCATATGGAAACTTATTTGAAGAGGGATTGGAAAATCTGGAGAAAGTACTCAAAATATGTAAGCAGACCCATGTATCTCTGAGTACAGTCAAATGCCATATGATGAGGGAAGAAGGGATAGTATTGGGACATTTTCTCTCAGCTCTTGGAATTCGAGTTGATCCGGCCTAAGTAGAGGTAATATTACACTTCCCGGTACCGAAGACACCCACACAGGTACGTAGCTTTATTGGTTGTGCTGGTTATTACAGATGCTTTATAGAAAATTTTGCTAAAATAGCACATCCACTTTTTCAATTGTTAACAAAAGATGCAGAATTCTTGTGGACTAAAGACTGTGAGGTAGCTTTCACGAAAATTAAGGGACTGATTTGCAAGGCTACAATCCTTCGATGACCTGATTGGGCATTACTATTTCACATACATGTTGATGCTTCTTAGACATCAGTAGGAGCTATTTTAGGACAACAGGTAGAAAAAACACCGTATGAAATTTATTATGTTGGCAAGAATTTAATTCCTGCTGAACTGAATTACACGGTGACGGAGAAAGAATTCCTGGCTGTCATTTATGCTATCAACAAGTTCTGGCACTACATCACCGGGTATCCTACTTTTGTACATACTAATTATGGAACAATCAGGTATTTGATGAATAAACCTATCACTCCTGGTTGTATTACAAGATGGTTGCTATTGCTTCAAGAATTTGATATTACAATAATAGACAAACCGAGAAAATATAATGTAGTTGCTGATTTCCTGTCTAGAATGGATAACAATGATGAATTCACACATATAGAAGATAGTTTTCCTGATGAGCATCTTTTTGCAGTTTCTACTAAACTTCTATGGTATGGAGATATTATTAACTATCTTGCTACAGGGAAAATTCCTCATCATTTTTCATACAGGGAACAACGAAAAATTATTCATCATAGTGCCCGATATTCTTGGATGGTAGGGTACCTCTTTCATACAGGAGCCGATAAGAAGATTCAGCGCTATGTATCTAAGGATGATATTTATGAAGTATTGACAGTTGCCCATGATGGCCCTTGTGGAGGGAATTTTGCAAACAAAAGAATAGGCCATAAGGTGCTACAAATGGGATATTACTGGCCTTCTATCTTTCGGTATGCACATAATTATGTTAGGAGGTGTGATAGTTGCTAGCGTATGGGGCAGCCCGGTCGAGCTGATGAAATGCCTTTGTAGGCACAGGTAGTCCTCAAACCTTTTGATAAATGGGCTATCGACTTCGTTGGACCCTTCAACCCCCCCTCCCAACAAAATGTTCACATTTTGGTTTGCACGTATTACGTGAATAAGTGGGTAGAAGCCAAAGTCATTGCGAAAGCAACAAAGCAGGTGGTCTCAAATTTCTATTTGAAGAAATTTTTTCTCGTTACAGTACCCCAAGAGAGATTGTTTCAGATGGAGGAGCACAATTTACATCACACATGATAGCAAAGCTTATGCAGAAATATGGGGTCAAACACAGGGTGACATCTCCATACCATCCCCAGGCGAATGGACAAGTGGAAAGCACAAACAAGACATTGGAAAATATCTTGAAAAAAACTATGGCATACCATCGTTGGGATTGGGCTCAGAAGCTTCTTGAAGCTCTCTAGGTGTACAGAACAACATGGCGTAACACAAATGGGTTTTCACCATTTGAGTAGGTTTATGGTAAATCCCTGTCATTTCCAATATAATTTGAAATCGGTACGCTTAGAACAGCTCTTTAATTTGGTTTGGATCTGTCAGATTCCTAGAAACATCGACTGACCCAACTCAATGAACTAGATGAAACTCGTTCAATGGCTGTCCAGAGGACTACTGCTATTCAGCAGCAGAGAATGAAATGGCACGATAATTTTATCAAGAACAAGGTGTTTCATAGGGGAGACTGGGCATTACTTTATGACTCCCACTTTAAGGATTTTAAGGGAAAGCTTTTCACTCGCTGGATGGGACCTTACGAGGTGGATGCTGTATTTGATAATGGAACAGTCAGGCTAGTCACAATTGATGATACACGTGCTACATTTATAGAAAATGGACATCACCTGAGATTATACCACTTCCCAACCTCTAAGGATGCTTTCATCAAACATCTCTCTTAGAAATCTGGTTTGAAGGTTATCAACACAGAGAACTCTTCCTCTGCATCCTTGCTCTAAAAAAAAAAAAAAATGAATAAATACTGTTATTATTTATTTTGTTGTCTTTTTGTAGGAGTTACTACTAAGGAGTAATGTTTTAAAGATCAAAAATTTCTTCTGAGTATCGATGTTGTTACTCCTTGGAAGGAGCTACTCATGATGTTGTTACTCAGCTGCTGCTACTCATGATGTTGTTACTCGGTTGCTGCTACTCATGATGTTGTTACTCGGTTGCTGCTATTCATGATGTTGTTACTCGATTGCTGCTACTTGATGCTGCTACTCCTTGGTTGCTGCTAGCCAGATGTTCTTACTCCGGATGCTGCTACTCGCACTTATGTTACTCCAGATGCTACTACTCGCACTACTATTACTCTAGATGTTGTTACTCCGGATGCTATTACTCACACTATTGTTCCTCCAGATGCTGTTACTCCAGATGTTGTTACTCCGAATGCTGCTACTTCCATTGCCGATACTCTAGATTTTGTTACTCCGGATGCTATTACTCATACTGTTGTTACTCCAGATGCTATTAATCGCACTAATGTTACTCTGGATGTTGTTACTCACACTGCTGTTACTCCAGATGTTGTTACTCCATCTGCATCATTACTGCGTCGTCATTCTATCAACCGTCACTTCATTCAGGTAGGCCGCAAAGTACGTCTCCACTTGAATTTTATGGATTTAATTAAATATTCCATGTGAAGACATTAATGCCGCGGACGACAAAGTAATATCCCAAAAGGGAGAATGCAGTAATACTGAAACACAATATAAGAACTGCAACAAAGTAAAAAATAAATCTATATACACATTAGAATGCACAGAAATAGCTGAACCATTTTATTATATTGAAGGTGAAAAATAAATTACAATAGTGCTCAAAATATGAGACACTCAAGCCACAAGGGTGGCCTAGAATGACCCTACAATGATTTCCCAAGAGGGACTACGTAACTACTGAACTACTAGAAGGTAAACTGCGCTCTCCCTACTACAACTATTGGGACTGCAACTACCTGAAAGATAGAAGGTCATATATAGGCAGAATGGGAACTCCGATGATGCTGAAATTGTAGATCTGGGCTCAATGATGGATTCCCAAGATAACCCAGAAACGGTTTCTCAGATCTGTAAGTCTAAGAAAACCACCCTCTTAGGGATTCACATATATATTATTGGACATGCAGATCTAAAGCTAGATCTGATGATATGATGGTTGCAATGATGCACAATCAGATCTATGCAAGAAGGGCTAACCCTTTCACTAGATCCTTGGGCTAAAAGCTCAAGATCTAGGTCCTCCAATCTCCTCCACTGAAAATAGCTGCTGGATGAATGACAACTTTAGAAAACTGCGCTTTCAGAGAGGGAGGCTCAATAGCCTACTGTTGGATGTGTCAAATCAGCTCTTGAATGATAGAAACAATAGATCCAATGTGAGGAGGTTATCCCTCACAGGATTTCCAGCTGAAATACTGGAAACTTACTTCCTCCAATAGATCTCCAAGGTCGAATTGCGCTATCCTTGAAGGGACTGCTGCTGCATAGAGGTAAAACCCAGTGTCCTGAATGCCAGATGTAGATATGCTATTCCTAAAAGGCTGGATGTGAAGAACAAAGTGGTAGGATGAATCCTCCACCAGTTTCCTAGTTGAATGCTAGAAAAAACCTCTTGAAGATGGCACCAATGCCTGATAAGGAATGAAGAACAACCCTCTTTCTAGAGCTACTCAAAGAAAGAGGTGGTATTCCCGCTCGGGAACACCCTGTGCTAAAAAACACTAAAAAATCTGCTAAGCAACCCAAGTCTGCATAGAAATGTCCTAAGACAAATCTAGATCTAAACATATCAAGAAATGAATAATCCAAATCATGCCCTCCATTGTGCCTTCACCTTCATTATATGCATGAGCCTTCCATAGCCTGGGCCCACTCCAAAACTACGTTGTACATGTGGACATAGTCTCCATGTTTGACTGCGCTGTGACTTCATGTCCTGCATCATGTTCACATGGGGTGATCATCCTCTCCATCATATGTGCATTAAATGCATCACTTCCTCCACTATGTTATCATAAGTGCTTCATGATATTCTTTGAATGCACTATGATCTCAGCTGACCTTATCAAAGGTCCTCATGATTTTATATTTAAGATCCATGATCTTATTAGACTGTTTCATCCTCCATAATATATCTCATAAATGAGACATGATCCCCATTAATGGAGTTGCTCCACTACTCCATGATTTTAGATCTAGATCTAGAATATCCACATACACACATTAAAAGTGGATTTTATTCATCTTTGAGGTTTGTGGGTCCTGCCACCCTTTTATTTACTTAATTAATTAAGTTTATTAGGAACTCTAATATTCCAAATATCATGTGAAAATTTGGGAATATTACAGTCCCCCCCCCCACCCGACAAAATGTTGCTTGTCCTAAAGCAACTCCAAAAGTAGATGCAAAGCCATCTATTCCCCTCCAAATGGCATCGACATAAGGAAGGCTTCCTCCATTTGCTGCAATGTGTTATGCATGTTTGGTTTCAAAGTTGTCTTTAATATATATATATATAGAACGACCTCCAATTGTATGGTTAGATGTCCTCCTTCCACCATGAAGTACCAAGTGACAACCATATGATGTCCAACATCATCATTAATACATGAGATACATAAAATAAAGTGGCTCTTTCCACAAAGGAAAAGCTCCATCTCACAATACATCTCTTAATCCCATGCTTTATGAATTTGATTGAGCATGGACATGCTCTCATCCTTAGCCCTATTGGCCTTGTTGGATCCTAGCATCATTCCAACGTTATGCAAAAGAATAAAAGGAGATATATGGGTAGATAAAGGTGTCAAACCATATTCTCCCAATAGTAGCCACCAGAGTAAGGCCCTTTGCTGCCATCCTCCATCTCCTCCATGTAAGATGGACAAGCCAAACTCCCCCAAAAGAAACCAAAGCAACAAGAGATCTTGTTGCTTTCTCTCCTCCTCATTTGCATCATGGAGTAAAAACATACTATTAGACATGTGGAATGTCACATCAGCCCAATACAAGAAAACACCATCAATACATATCATGAGAGTAACATGCCAAGTTCTACCCAATACAAAACACATAGACATAGGAGATTTCATGTGATGGCCAAAATCTCTCAAGGGAACCCAAAATGAACATGCCTTCTTTTGCTGCATTCTATCATTGATACGCAAGGCATGAATCAGAAAAATATGAGCTATTGGGTTGTAACCATACTCACCCAAGAGCAGCCAGCGTAGCCATGCCTCCTTCTTCATTTCATAAGTGTTTTTCAAGGCATGGATCAAAGAAATAGGAGCCTTTTGGGTACTAAAAAAAATATCCCAAGAGAAACCAACATAACCAAGCTTGCTGGCCCATGTCATATATCTGCAAGTGGTCATGCAACCCCTTGCTTTTCATCCTCACCCACTCATCCCAATGTGGATGATGAATGATGTACTGCATAATCATGGTATCCTCCCTTTGTAGAATACCATCCTCCCCAAACTGATGAAGAACTTTTCACTCCATGAAATATTTAAGTGCACCTCTAATGAGATCTCTTAATGAGATTCTCTTTTCACCAATGGCCCTCCAAAACCAATGAAGTTTTGGATCTACTGCAGGTATAAGTTTCTCTTTGAGCAGTGAGATGCTCATTGAGAAAGTGTCATCTAGAAAGGAGAAAATATTCTTCATCTCAAGATGTCTACCATCTACCATCTTAACCTCCATTACTTCATGAGTGAAGCTACCTCCAGAATGCTCCCAGAATGATGGGGCTCCTCCTTTACCACTGCTACAAAGTGACAACGCTGTAGATCTGCAGGGTAATACATGTGTTGTCTCAAAGCAAGGCACAATACTGATCTCATAACCAGTCATTGTACATAGGATTACGCTAATCCCTTTTCCTAAAAATCTACACCTTAACTCAAAGATTTGAATGTAGTTCATCAATGAAAAACTAGTATAGTTTTTCAACTCCTCCTTCATTAGATCAAGGTTCCTCTGTGTTGTGATAGTTTACTACTTCAAATCAGAATTTTATTCTAACCCTTGGTTATGCATTGGTCCTAATTGAATATCCTCATAATTTTCAATAAGATCTATTGAAACAATATGTGATGAAAGTTCATGCATACCTTGGATCAACTGATGTGTGGGACCCTCTTTCCATAACACAAGAGTTCCTCCAACCAGGAAAATAGTGTCTCCAATTGCTGGTAAGAGTGATGGCTTCTCTTGTCCAAGTGTACCAATGCTGAAATATTCCTCCTCTCCCTCATGCATCTCCTGAATCATGCATGGGACTCTATGTGTCAAGAGCTCAAGACTATCTTGCAAAGTTGCAAGTGTCTCTTCTCCGGATGTAAGTACTTCTGTAGCTGGTGGTGAATGTAGTGACTTCTTGTCCAGAGTGACAAGATTGACATCCTCCATTGTTTCCTTAGTAAATGTCTCTTTGTGACACCTCTCTGGTCTTCTCACATCAAAATTCTTCCTCAACTTATGAAATAAATCTGAATATTTAGTCACCTTTGCATGCTCCATGTGACAAAACCACCAATCATTGGCTTCACCTTAAAGATGAAGTGTTGAAATTTGGACGACCTCTTCTTCAAATACAGGATGTAACCTGAAAAATGCATCTAACTCTTTCCTCCAAGCCTTAGCAGTTCTTGAGGAAGATCCATCAAATGTAGGCAAATATAATCTATTTTTCCTCTTCCTTCTATTGCTGCTATATGATCCTCTTTCTTCTTTGATTTGGAAGAATTATTGGAGAGTTAGAATCTCTTTGAATGCTCTAGACTGTGCTTTGTACTCATCAAGATACAGACTGAGAGTCTCATGAGTCTCAGGTTCTTTCCTTTCTTCATTTCTACACCCTTCACCTTCTCCAAAAGAAGTAGGTATAGTAGATCTAGGAGAAGATCTATGATTCTCCAGTTTTATTTTTTGCTGATAGGAAGTGCTTGGACCTTCCTCATAAAATTTTATTCTTGGATTATCCCTTTGCCTTTCTCCCTTCATTTGATAGACCTTCTTGGAGAGATATTTCTTGGATATAAAGAGAGGAATGGCAAAAATATCCTCCGTGATATATCTCATCTATCTTCTCTTCCTTTGATGCAAAAGATGAATTTTCCACAAGCTGAGCCAAATATCATGCTCTGATACCACTGTAATATCCCAAAAGGGAGAATACAGTAATACTGAAACATAATATAAGAACTGCAACAAAGTAAACAATACATCTATATACACATCAGAATGCACAGAAATAGCTAAGCCATTTTATTATATTGGAGGTGAAAAAGCAAGTACAACAGTGCTCAAAATATGAGACACTCAAGCCACAAGGGTGGCCTAGAATGACCCTGCAATGATTTCCCAAGAGGGACTGCATAACTGCTGAACTGCTGGAAGGTAAACTGTGTTGTCCCTGCGATAGCTATTGGGACTACAACTTCCTGAAAGATAGAAAGTCATATCTAGGTAGAATGGGAGCTTCGATGATGCTGAAATTGTAGATTTGGGCTCAATGATGAATTTCCAAGATAACCCAGAAAGGGTTTCTCAGATCTGTAAGTCTAAGAAAACTACCCTCTTAGGGCTTCACATATATACTTCTAGGAATGCAGATCTGAAGATAGATCTGATGATATGATGGCTGCAATGATGCACAATTAGATCTATGAAAGAAGGGGTAACCCTTTCACTAAATCCTTGGGCTAAAAGCTCAAGATCTAGCTCCTCCAATCTCCTCCACTGAAAATAGCTGCTGGATGAACAACAACTTTAGAAAATTGTGTTGTCAGAGAGGGGGGCTCAGTAGCCTACTGTTGGATGTGTCAAATCAGCTCTTGAATGATGGAATAAATAGATCCAATGTGAAGAGGTGATCCCTCACAGGATTTCCAGTTGAAATACTGGAAACTTCCTTCCTCCAATAGATCTTCAGGACTGAACTGCACAATCCTTGAAGGGACTGCTGCTACATGGAGGTAAAACCCAATGGACTGAATTCCAGACGTATATCTGTTGTTCCTGAAAGGCTAGGTGTGAAGAGCAAAGTGGTAGGATGAATCCTCCACTGGTTTCCTAGCTGAATTCAGTGGTAGGATTCTCTTTTATCGCAAATTCCTGAATCTGATTTTCGAATCACTCTTCAATTTCCTTCCTCTCAGGCTTCCAGTACTCTCTTGTCATTACCCGATCCCTCTCTCAAAATTATCTCGGTCCTGGCAACGGAACCATTTTTTGGCTTGAGGGGTCCTGACCTAGGTTCAGAGGTTAAGGTTTGCCAACAAACCCTTATACTACTGGCCCTTTCGGTAGTGACCTGCTTGCGCAGGTCAAAGTCTCACCCAAAACAGTATGGGTGGGTGTTGGAACCAGGTTTCTGCACCCTGAGAGAGGATAGGTAAGCCAAGCAGATATGTGTCCAGCTTTATAATGACCATATCGCCTATCTCAGAGCCGGATCTATTATATCTCCTTCGCATCCACGTGCGCAAGGTCAAATATACTTAATGTACTCAACAAATCACATACTTCTAAAACAGTAGTGTAGCATTATAGTTATTCTTTGCATAAAACATAACAGAATAGACCCATATGCAGAAGAAACATTTAACACAGTACTTTCACAGCTTAACACAGAATATGAAAAACAAAACAGCTATCAAAGATTTGCATCAATAGTACAAATATATTCAGCTACGCAACAAGCTTTCTCATTCATTAATCCTTCAGTTCCTTCTTACAATACCCAAACCTGACCCGTGCACACAGCAGTAGGGTCCGCACATAGCAGGACTTGGGATCTACGCGCACACAGCCAGCAGGAGTCCTTTCCCCAAAAACCCAAACAGATCTACTAAACCACAATTCGCATCAAGATCTCATCATCTTCTTCCCTTATAATTCAAAAGGTCCCTCTATTTATAAAAATCTAGCCTAATGTTTCCTCTGGTCCGCAAACTGTGGTTTGCGGACTCTAGGTCTACCCTTTGACCGATTACAATGCTTTCGAGGATTTTACCCACCCCAAAACCCCTGCGCTAGACTAATTATAATAAAAAATATACAAAATTGGACCAATTTCGCAGCTTGCAGGAGACCCTGTTCCAACAAAAACCAAGTCACGAGGCCGCTAATGATGAGGAAGGAGCATGGCCAGTCGACAAATATTTATAACAAGCATTTTACCTTTCTACAGATTGAGGGACATAGAGAACACTTGTTGACAACCCAGAAATGGTGTGCTGACCTCTGTGTTAGGTAAATTACAATGTTCTGTAAGGAAGCGTTGGACAGTTGTCATAGGAGGTGGATTTTGTCATCTTCAGCCGTCAGAGGTCAAGAACCATTTGGAGCACCTAACTTTGCATGGGCACTAGAGAGAATGCCACGTTTTGTAGCATGCATTCAGACTTGTGGGGTCAGGTGGATGGGACTGAGGTTTCGGTTTCCCCTTATTTGGTTGCCAGCCAAGCACTATACTCCTGCATACAATGTTGACCTAGACTGGTGGAAGGATGCTATTTTGACGAAAGGATATAAACCCCCCGGGACATAAATGGCCAAAGAATATGATCTCACAGATCTTCATGCCAGTCACAGTCAATCCAACCCAGATCTAAGGAGACGACGAGCTACATGAGGACATGTAGATAGACAAGTTGGGGGGAGATGTTGGGTACCAGATTTGTAAACATTTCTCTCCCATTTTTGCCCACCTTTCTATCTCTTTGTATCATTAATCATTCTAAAAATTCATGAGGTAAACCCATTTTCTCTATCTTACATGGAATATTTGATTAATGAAGTAATAGTCATGGATGTTTTACCTTTGCAAGAATTAACTCCGATATTTTTGCTGATTTGGTAAAAGCAAGGGGATTACAGCTGTGAGTCACAGAAAAACTCCTAAATTCCAGTGCTATCTTTACCTGCTGCTACAACGCAATAGACTCCATTTCACCCCAGCAATATTTTAGGCTTTTTCATGATTTCCTTTTGGCAATTAGGTTGTTGTTGTAACTAATTGTATAATTGTAAATATTTAGTTGTTAAAAGAAATCTACGATTTATGGAACAATTGTATAAAGAGGGCTTTTTGGATGTGAAAAGGGGTTAAGCAAGGATATACATATTTTGTAACAGAAGTATTTTTCCAATTAATTAAATGCACAACACTTTGTTGTTTCACCTGTAAACTGTGAGTTTGCCACAACCTTGATCAGAGAGTTGGGCCCACTCTTCTGATTAGGTATTGCGTTATATTTTTTTGTTTATGTTACATTTTAGTTTGGTTTTGTAACTGTTGTTTCAGTATAACTCTGCAATTGCTGTGAATGCATTTTGAATTTTGCAATCCATTTTAATTGCTGTTATAGTAGTTTGCTTGTTAATTAATTAAAGCATGTGATCCAATAGCAGGTTGTGTGATTTCTCTTGCATATACTGTGTGCATTAGTCTTGAAATAACTAATGCCCCTGAGTTGATAATTTATGTGGGAAAAGGGTTTGAATATTTGTTCACATCTGGACACCAACAGTTCTTATCCTCCATTTCAAAACAACCTGTTAACAAGTGCCAACAATTAGGGCTTCATCGAGGGTAGTTGTTCTTCATTTTACAACTGTACATTGGTGGTTAGGTTAACTGTGAGAAAGATGGGCAAGGGTGGTAACGTAAACCGTTCAGAGCCAGATAACACTCGTTTTGTTAACCATCGTGCTAAGTCTGAGTTCAAAGCAACAGGGTGGTATCAAATTTTAAGGAAGTTTTCAAGTGAAAATTTGGCAGTGGCTCAAGCATTTTCTAAGACATTTGATGGAGAAAAAGTCGAGATTAGGTCTCAAACCTTCAAGATTACCGAAGCTATCATTGTAATGGTCACTCAGAATTCAACTACAGGTGAGTCCTGTCATAAGAATATCAAAACTCTTCTTAAAGTTGATTCGAATATATATTTAAAGCCTACGCATGAACATATTGGTTGGACCCCTACCATTCATATTTCATATTTTAGACCTGAGTGGTAGCATATTATTACCACTGTATAACGTTACATAACCTGTGAGGGTAGGTTTTCAATTGTCCATAAATACTAGATGAGGTTTGATCTAGTTCATATCTCTGGCTCTAAAACTATGAATCTATCATTTTTCCTTCACAAGTCTCTTTTTTCAATGTCCCAAAAGATACAGAAAACCCCAGTCTATTCACTTCATAATCTCTATCACATAGGTTTGATTAAGATACTGGTGGTTTATCACCTGCAAAAGAAAAGAACTAGAGGGGAGATTTTTTTAGAAGATGAGGAATTTAGCAGTATTCACTCAAGGAGAAGGGTAGGAAGACCTAGAAAGATACAAACTCAGGAACAAAAATCAAGCCCTATTCCTACACCTATGATTATACTAACTCCTTCACAAGCTGGTCCATCTTCAATATCATCTAGTAGAAAGATTATGAACTCATCCAGAAAATCTAGAGTTCGAACCATTACTTCTACACCAATCATCACTCCTACACCAACAGTGCAACCAGCCAAGGAGGCCTACAGTAGTAGTTCATCCACGAAGCCACAAACCTTGAGGTCTTTCATGCAAGAGTATAGAAACAAACTCAAACAAAAACCTACCCTGCTTGACAAAAACACTATGTCTAAGAGAAAATAAGAGGCAGCTTCCTCTTTAAAGGGTAAACACAGGAGAAAACTTATTATGACAGAGGGACCTTCAGTGGAAGTCAGCAGTGAAACCTTGACACAAAGCATTTTTTCTAGAGGCTGGACAGGAGAACTAACAAAAAAATTCCATTTCAGCACCAAAGGAGCCTACACTTGCACAAGTCTTTTGCTCACTCAAAAATGGGAAAAGAAAAGTTTCAGAGAATATTACACTGGAAGAACCTACCATAGCTCAGCTTTACTCATTTATTAGTTCTTCAGTCAAGGGGAAGAAGAAAACTATAATTCATTCATATTCATCTTTTGAGGAGGATAGCAATGAGACCGAGTTTAGTGAGTTAGAGTTTGCAGAAGGACAATCAAGCAGAGTCATACATGGTAGAAACATACCTTAATATATTCCAAACCCATACATTCAAAAGCCTCACACCAGGCCAAAGAACAAGCTCAAATTAACAAGTAAACTCGTATCCAACTCTTCTCTCAGGGATGAAATAATAAACATTGATGAAAGCCCAGAGAATGAAACAAGGAAGAAATCAGATTTAGCAGAAAAAGAAAGCACATAAGAAAGGTCAAACAAAAGGGTAAATAAGGCTAAAGCTATCAATATTTTTGCTTCTATATTAGATATCTGATGAATGAATATATAGAACCTTGAAAATATGAAGAAACATTTCATTTTTGGCTTATACACAGTATTTTCAGATATAGCTACCCTTTTCAGAAAAAGTAGCTATTATTTTCAAATTTTGTATAACAAGGAGAAAAGGCTACTTTTTGGTTTTGTAATCAAAATAATGACACTAAAATATGATAAAGTGAATGCACCCTCAATGATGATGAGCTTTTTCCAAGTGTCATATAATCAATTGGTTACTCCTTTCAGCTAGCTATTCCTATAGTTTTGCAGATAAGGGTCCAGGTGTTCTTTTCAGTTGGCAGATTGCACGTTTTATGGAGGCATATTTTCCAAGAAATGATGAGCATTCAACCACATCAACTCAACTAACTCGAGCTCCATGCTGGCATGTTATATCTTCAGTTTTATTTCAGTTTAAATTTTATGTTTAAGATAAGCTCTATTATGTGTAGAGGATTGTAATAAAGTCTCAAAAAACAGAATTGCACTTTTTAAGGAGGCTTTTTACATAACTCCTTTTTTGTATATATACTAGGTAAGGCAAAGAAGAAGGGGTTGGTTGGATGTACCTTTCATTGCATAGTCTGTTGTACCTTTTTTAATATATATAGAAGCACTCTTGAGGACTCACAATTTGTATGGTGTGTGTATTGTTCATCTTTTTATGTGTTTACATCATTTACTGTTTCATTCTAGATTATGATCTATACAGTTCTACCTCGTGTTACTATCAGTATTGTGAACCTTCTTGAAATATTAGTTTGTTTTTGTAATTATTTCTATCAAGCACTCCATATTTAGTATTAACTAAAGATAGTTCATAACCATTCCTTGAGGTTGAATTGAATCTTGTTTCATATTCTTGTAAGTCTTTCAAACTAGCATACATGAATGATATGTTTTTGTCAGTGTTGGTGTTTCAAGCATTCCTGCTTGATTTAGTCATGCTAGTTGGAAGCAATCTGTGTTATGGGTTCCTTTAAATGTAGAGTGAAACTCTTGTAACTCTTCTAAAGCTTTCTTTAACTTTACATTTAAGGTCTAGAATTTGTGTCATCATTTCCTCTTAACAGTGGACCTCTGTTTTACATAGCTACTGCTATATTTCGTTTTTCAAACCATTATGCTACAAACTTAATATTGCTACCGCATTATACATTGGTGCCCTCATATGCATGAGAGATTCTTATTTTTTCAAAATATCTTTCACTGTGTGTGGTTTATAATCACTTTCCAAAAAACTCAATCAAGTCATAAGAAAGCCCTTGAGCTTAAGATGTGTCTCGATAGGCGCTTGTCACAATCCAAGTGTTGATTCTAGCGCTAACATATTTTGGTGCGTCTGCTGGGAAATGAAGATTCTGAACTTAGCATTCTCCCTAAGTTTTTTCATGAATTCCTAGTACTAGTTTTTAAAGGTGAATAAAGGCTAGTCACTCTTTCTGATTGTAATGGGTTCACCTAGTGACTCCACAAAGAGGACAAGGGGTTTCAAGACTGCCTACCAAAAGAAGAAGAAATCAAAAATCACCTCCTGTGATTCCGGTTTCTGATCCAGAGAAGATCATAAATTATTTAAGATGGAAATAGAAATTAGCTGAAGCTACATCGCATTCAGTGAAAAAGCTACATTTAAAATACATTCCTAAGGAAAAGGTACCATCATCTGTATCACAACCTAAAGAAATTTTAGTTTCAAAGCAATCTCCTGAAATATGTCAAGTTAAAACAACTTCCATAAAAGGCAAAGTAGATGATGTTAGCTTAGATTTAGCTGAAAGTATCTCTCAATCATCACTTATTAAATCAGAAACAAATATTATTCTAGTGAAAGAAGATAAATCAAAGGTTTTAGGTGTTAGTGAAGAAAACCAAAAATCAGAAACCTTTGTGCTGACAAAATGGTAACTAGAGTAAGTGTTGGAAATTGCACCATTCATAGATAGGGCTATTTTAACTGAAGAAAATATTAAAAGAATCGTGATTTTTCTTCAAACTCATCCTGAATATCAGTCGTCTTTCAGCTCACAACAAGAGTATTTTCCTTTGTCTCAAAACCCAGATTTGGCTCATCTTCTTCTCATCAAGGAGGAGGTAACCTTCTTGAAAATTTGACCTTTAATATATTTGAATTTTTAGCATTAAAATAAAGTTGAAGTTGCCCCAATCCTTTAAGAAGCAACATCTGAAACTGATTCTCTTGGAGAGGTTGAAATAAAACCTTCTGCTCTCCATTTCTTTGAAAATCTATTATTTTCAGCTCCCAAGCCTGAAGAACCAGCCCAAGAATTTCCATTTTCTGCAATTCCAGAATAGGTACAAACTCCACAAATTGTAATTTACATCATCCAAACATCTGCATCAACAAGTTTTCCACTATTTTTACCTCAATAAATCATGACACAATATCCTCCCATAAGGATGCAACAGATTGTGACTATAAGATATGCACCACTCGTTCTTCCTCAGCCTTTGCATCCTATTCCTTAAGGGGATTATCTGAAATATTTACCCAAATACATAGGGGAGGGAGAAGGAGTATCTGCTGAAGAACACCTAGTTTCCTTTTACAGCTATGCTGATAATCAAAACATTGAACATGAAGATGTATGGTTAAGACTCTTTGTCCAAATCTTAGATGGAGAAGCTCGAAAGTGGTTCAGAAATTTGCCACCAAATTCAATAACAGGAATATATGCTTTGGAGGAAGTGTTTTTAAAACAATGGGGTGACCACAAAGATTACCTGTATTACCTTACAGATTTTGGAGCTTTAAAGAAAATCATTGGCACACTTTACAAAGAGATTCAATAAAGTCTATGAAAATATTCCTATAGAAGTCAAACCTCCTGAAACCACTGCCATGATAACCTTTGCCAATGCCTTAGACTCCAATTTTTCACTGTGGTTGAGAGCTGAGAAGCCACAAACATTGGTGGGTATGCAGGAGGTTTCTATTAGAGTGCAATGCAATATTATGGCCTAAAAAAAACTGAAAATTGAATAGGGGAAGGGAGCAAAGGATAAAAAGAAAATGATAGTGGACAAACCATCTTCCTCCTCTAAAAATTTCACAGCTCAAGAGAAGCTTGATCAAATGTCTAATTTGATTAAAGATCTTGCTTCCAAAATGACAAAAACGGAGTTAGAAAACAAGCCTGCTGCTAGGCCCATCCAAAATGAAGGAAACATAAATTAGGCTCCTTTTAGGAGACCTTTTCAGCCTCAACAAATTTTATAGCACCCAAGAAGAAATCTTGATGATCAAAATGTTCAGCCTCCACTGAATAATTTTGCTGAAGAAAATCAGCAAGAACAAGAAGAGGAGGACGAAGATATAAATCTTGTTGGGGAGACATCATAGTCAACATGTTTGACTTTGCAAGAGTATGAAGATTAGTCTAGGATAAATATGTTTTAAAATGATGAAGAGGCTCATATTCATGTTCAAAATGAGAAAAAGCAGCCTGAAAATCATATAAGAAATTATCCTTTGAGGTGAAAAGGGGTTGTCCAACAACCTCAACAAAAACAAGATAATTAAAAAATTGTTTCCAAACAAAAGACAAAGGTTAATGATGTTCCTCCATCACCTAACCTTGGCCCAATCATTAAAACAACTGAAAAAAATAAATATTTGACTCCACTTAATTTCAGTTTCAAGCCATAATTGAATAAAATCAAGATTTCGGTTCCACTCCTTGAATTGTTGAAAAATCCAGCGTACAGAGAGTCATTTAAAAGTCCATTACATCCATCTCTTTCTCCTTATTTTGTCAATCTTGAGGATGAACATCCTAATATCTATTTAGGCAGCCATGTCCAAGATTAAAATGATGATAATTATCCACCTTTCTATCTTTCACTCAACATTCATAACAAATTGTTGCACAACTGCCTATTAGATTCTGGGGCCTCTCATAATTTGATGCTAAGAAAGTGATGGATGAATTAGGATTGAAAATCAATAAAAAATACCATGAAATTTACACTTTTGAATCCAAAAGGGTCAAGTGTTTAGGAGTGATCAAATATTTGGTAATTTCTCTTACCCAGCTCCCCATGAAAATTCTAGTGATGGCCATAGTGGTTGTTGATATACCATCTAGATTTGGAATGCTTCTTTCCAGATCTTGGACTAAAAATCTGGGAGGCACTCTCCAAATGGATGTGACATAATCCACTATCCCAGTATTTGGAGGTGAATTTAGGAGATTGTATAGGGAAACACAAATGGCTTATGTCATAAGTAATAAAAAAAATCCCTCAAATAATCCTATATATGCAAAGGAGAAGGAGTTAGGGTCATCTATTTTACACCTTGCTGCGGATGACAACAATTTTCAGCCTGAAATCAGTAAAAAACAACAACTACTTGTCTCAAAAGAGAAATATTTAGAAACAAGACAGATTTGGAAATTGTATTTTGATGGAGCCTCATCGAGAGAGGGATCAGAGGTTGGTAAAGTTCTTATTTCTCCCACTCAGCAGGTAGTGAATTTATCATACAAATAACAATTTGTCACTACTAGTAACACTACTGAATATGAAGCACTGATTCTAGGAATTAAGGAAACAAAAGAATTGGGAGCTGAGAAATTGATTGTTTTTGGTGATTCAAAGTTGGTGGTACAGTAGGTGAGAGCTAACTATCAAGTAGAAAATTCAAAATTGAAGAATCAAATAAATGAAGTTTGGGATTTAATTGAACATTATTTTTCAGCATTCAATTTGAATTTTGTTTCGAGAGCAGAAAATGAAATGGCAAATTCATTGGCCATTGGTGCTAGTAATTTTAAGGTTCCTCTTGATGTTAAAGGAACCCATAATATTCAGATAAAAAACAGGCCTTCCATTCCTGAAAACATCAAATAATGGCAAGTGTTTGAAAATGATAAGGAAATTCAGAAATTTTTTGAATGTGTGGAGGAGTTTTCAGACTTTCAGATTGACAATGAACAAGACACAACTGAATTCAGAACATCAAGCCATTCAAAAAGACTTTAGTTGGAAAAGACATTATTGATCTGAAATCAAACTTCATTTCCAAAGGCTTGGTTCCTTTAGAGAGGTTGTTTGAAAATAATGATGTTTTTTTAAAGCCAGATAGTGAGACAGATGGAGAGAGTATAATTGATTGCAACATTGGTACTGAAAATCAACCTAGATATGTTAAAGTTTCTAAATTCCCTCCTCAAGAAACTAGAACTAAATATGTCAAGTTGCTGAAGTAGTATGCAAACATTTTTTCTTAGTCCTATAGTGATTTGAAGACGTATGATAGAAGCATAATGGAGCATAAAATCCCTCTTAAACCAGAAGAAAAATTCTTGGCACAAAATATAAGGCATATTAATCTTATGCTGCTCCCTATCATTGAAAAATAAATCAGAAAAATGTGGGAAGCAAAAATAATTTTTCCTTTAATATTTTCCAATTGGGTAGCTAAATAGTCTCAGTTCGAAAGAAGAATGGAAAAATCAGAATTTGTGTTTATTTTCGCAATTTGAACCAGTTTTCACTGAAGGATAACTATCCTTTAACCAAAATGGAGCATATTTTGCAGAAGGTTGTAGGCTCAAAGAGGTTGTCAATGATAGATTTATTTTCAGGATACAATCAAATTTTAGTTGACAAACAAGATAGGGAGAAAACAACCTTTACTACACCCTGGGAACTTTTATGTACAATAAGATTCCTTTCATTTTAATGAATGCAGGTGCAAAATTTTGGCGGGCAATGGACATTGCCTTTGCAGGAGAAAATGACAGATTTGTTGTCATTTATTTGGATGACATAACAATCTTTTGAAAATTTGATCATGATCATTTAAAACATTTGCAACAAGTGTTTGATGAGTGCAAAAAATTTGGTTTGTCTTTAAACCCAAAGAAATCACGCTTTACTGTTCAAGAAGGAAAATTGTTGGGACATATAGTAATAGAAAATGGTATTTGCATTGACCCAAGGAGAGTCGAAGCTATTCAAAAATTGGTTTACCTAGAAATAAAAAGAGTAACAGTAATTTTTGGGCAAGATTAATTTTCTGAGGTGTTTTGTTCCAAACTTTGCAGAATTAATTAAACATATAAATGTCTTGTTGGAGAAAGATGCAGAGTTCAGGTGGCAAGATGAAGCAGAAAACTCTTTCATAGAAATCAAATCTACTTTGATTGAATTCCTAGTGTTAATCAGCCCTGATTTTGAGAAGGATTTTCTGAATTTTTCATATGCTTCTGAAGAAACTGTTGCAACAGTTTTACTTCAAAAGAACAAGGAAGGCTTGGAGCAGCCAATTTATTTTTTCAACCGTGCATTAAGGGATGTTAAGTTAAAGTACAGATTGGTTGGAAAACAAGCATATGCACTAGTGAAGGCTTTGAAGTATTTTCGAATTTATGTTATGCATTCTAAGGTCATTTCTTTTTTGTTGAATATTGTTGTTAAGGATGTATTGTTGCATCCCGACACAGATGGAAAGAGGGGAAGATGGTTGACAAAGATTATAGAATTGGACATTGAAATCAAACCTACTAAATTGATAAAGGGACAAGTTTTAGCCCGCTTGATGGCAGATTCAAATTTCAAAGCTCTAAATTTGAACATGGAGATAGTTGAAGAAATATATAAAGAAAGTATAAATGATTATCTAAAAATCTTTTATTCCAATTGGTATAAGCATATATTGTACTTTTTGTTAAATTTTAGTTGTCCTCCAAAAATGGAAAAATCAAAGAGACGGTATTTTAAACTGAAGGCTGTGAAGTATTGCATAATGGAAAATAATATTTATTGGAAAGACCCTATAGGAGTTTTGTTTAGATTTATAGATGAATTTGAGTCACAGGAAGTTATGGCAAAGATACATGCAGGGGTATGTGGTGGACATTTTTATTGCAAAGCTACTGCAAATAAAATTTTAAGAGATGGTTATTATTGGCCAACTCTTTTCTCTAATGTTTTTGCTAAAGTCAAAGCTTGCATTGAGTGTCAAAATTTTGTCGGTAAGCAAAAGCTGCTCCCACTACCTCTCATTCCCATTTCAGTAGATACTCCTTTCTAGCTACTGGGGCTATATTTCATTGGTGAGATTCACCTGCCATCATCAAGACAACAAAGGTGGATTATTACATCCACAGATTATTTCACCAAGTGGATTGAGGCCATTTCAACCAAAAACACCACTGACACAATAATCATTATATTTCAATTGGAAAGTATTATGTCTAGATTTGGCTTCCCTAAAAAATTGGTGACTGACAATGCAATTGCTTTTAAATCCACCAATATGTACAATTTCTGTCAGAAGTATAACATTGATTTGACTCATTCTACACCTTATTACCACCAAGATAATGGATTAGCTGAGTCACTGAACAAAATTCTGGTAAGAATTATAAAAAATATGATGACAAAAAACAAAAGAAATTGGGATACTCAGCTAGTTCATGCTCTTTGGGAAAATAGGGTGAGTAACGAAAGATCAATTGGAGTTTCTCCCTTTCAACTTGTTTATGGTGCTGATGTTGTGATGAAATTACAATTGGCCCTTCCTATTATAAATTTTTTACATGATGAAACTGATAATTCAAATCCCATTCAGAGAAGGATGCTGCAACTAATAGAACCTCATCAAATCTGGGAATCCCCAATGGATAAAACAAAAAGGTCAAAAGCCAAAGTAAAATCTATCTTTGAAAAAAGTGCAAAACAACAGGTATTCCAAGAAAATGATTTGGTATTGTGCTAGGATGCAAGAAGAGAAGACCATGGGAAGCATGGTAAGTTTGACAATTTGTGGTTTGGGCCATTTAAAATTTCTCAAGTTCTAGAAAATATACATTTCTGATGAAAAATTAAGATGATGATCAGTTAACTGGAGGTCCAGTCAATGGTCATTATCTCAAAAATTTCTTTGTTTGTTGAGTCAGTCAGTCTCTCCATTGTAAATATTCAAAGTATTTTTTCAATAAGACTCCATGCCCAATGGTAGTTGTGTTTGTAAATAAAGTCAGTTTCAGTTCAATCAATAAAGTTAGTTTCTGTCATTAGCTTCTAGAACTTAAAAATCCTGAGATTTTAAGGCACTAAATCTACAGTCCTTGAAGCCTCACATGGAGGAATTCATCCCCAATAGGAGCCACTGTTAGCACTTCAATTTTTCAAAAAAAATTCAAGGTCTGGTCATCTTTGTAAGTAGTGTATTTGATCTTTTATTGTGTCCTCACCTATGAAGGAGATCCTTGGAGAGTTAAAATGTATTAGTTTTCATCACTTTTAAACAAAATCCAAAAATAATTCTGAGTCCAATAGTTTGTTTCTGTCATAGAGTCATTAGGGTGAAGCCTCTTTTAATAAGTCTTTTAACTGCTTTTAGTAGTTAAAGTCATGGGTTTAACTTGAGCAATCTTATTCATTCACCATGATTTTTCTATCTAAGGTTAAAGACAAGAGGTCAAAGTCATTTGTTGTGTTAAGAGTAACACAGGAATAACTATCTTTTTCTAGAGAGGCAACTATTTTCTTCATAAATTCTGGTTTTACAAGCAACACAAGAATAATTGTTTTTTTCAAAAAAGTAGCAATTACCTGCAAAATTGGTACAAGGAGGAAAAAGAAGCATTACTCAGGTGAAACAAAAAATGTTCTTTGAATAGTGAAAGTCTGCTAAAACAAGAGATATTACTCACTTGAAATGTGTCTATTTCTCATTGGATGATATATAAAAAATGTTTATTATTTATTTTTCTATGGATACGCAAATCTATTGCTACTCATTAAAGGACAAATGTATTAAAGTGCAGTACGAGTAGCAATTATTAAAAAATGTGATGGAGTTCGGTGAAATGAGTTAGAAATAGGTTTAAATAATTTTTGTTTTTGTCTCATTCCCTATCATCGAGTTTTAGGGCATGCATAGCTCTACCTCCGTTCACTCTTGTGACAACTACAACAAAACGTTCTTATCCTCTAGTTCAAAACAATATGTTAACAAGTGCAAGTAGTTAGGGTTTCGTGGAGGGTAGATTTTCTTCATTTTACAGCTGTACGTTGGTGGTTAGGTTAACTGTTAGCAAGATGGTCAGGGGTGGTAATGTGAACCGTTCAGAGCCGACTAACAATATTTTTGTTGACCATCGTGCTAAGTCTGAGTTCAAAGAAACAGGGTGGTATCAGTTTTTAAGGAAGTTTTCAGGTGAAGCCGTGGTAGTGGCTCAAGCATTTTCTGAGACATTTGATGGAGTAAAGGTCAGGATTGGGTCTCAAACCTTCAATATTACCTAAACTATCATTGCAAGGTCCACTCAGACTTTAGCCAGAGTCCTGGCATAAGAATAACAAAACTCTGCTTAAAGCCGATTCAAATATATATTTAAAGCCTAACCATGAACATATTGGTTGGATCCCTACCATTCATATTTCATATTTTATATATGAGTTGCAGCATGTTATTACCATTGTACCATGTTACATAACGATTCAACTATCCATAAATACCAGATGATGTTTCCAGCTCATATCTCTGGCTCCAAACCTATGAATCTACCATTTTTACTTCACAGATATATGTTTTCAATGTCCTGAAAGATATAGAAAACCCAAGGCTATTCTCTTCATAATCTCTATCACAGAGGTTTGATTAATATGCTGGTGGTTTATCACCTTAGAAAGAAAAGAACTACATGGGAGAAGTTTTTAGCATATGAGGGATTTAGCAATATTCACTCAAGGAGAAGGGTAGGAAGACCTAGAAAGCTAAAAAATGAGGTACAAAAGTCAATCCCTACCCCTACACCTATGCCTACACTCACTCATTCACAAGTTGGTCCATCTTCAATATCATCTAGTAGACAGATTATGAACTCATCCATAAAAGCTAGAGTTCGAACCACTACTTCTACACTAATCATCACTCCTATACCAAGAGTGCAACCAGCCAAGGAGGTCTACATTAGCAGTTCATCCAAGGAGCCATGGACCTTTAGGTCTTTCATGCAGAAGTATAGAAACAAACTCATACAAAAATCTACCCTGCTTGACAAAAACATTGTGTCTAATAGAAAAGAAGATGCAACTTCCTCTTCAAAGGGTAAACGTAGGAGAAAAATTATTATGACAGAGGGACCTTCAGCGGAAATCATCCCTGAAATCTTGACACCAAGCCCTTTTCTAGAGGCTAGACAGGAGAACAAACAAAACAATGCCATATTAGCACCAAACAAGCCTACACTTGCACAAGTATTTTCCTCCCTCAAAAAGGGGAAAAGAAAAATTTTAGATACTATTACATTGGAAGAACCTACCATAGATAAAATTTAATAATCTATTATCTCTTTAGCCAAGGGGAATAAGAAAACTATAATTCATTCATATTCATCTTTTGAGGAGGATAGAAGTGAGATATAGTTCAGTGAGTCAGAGTTTGGAGAAGGACAGTCAAGCAGAGTCATACATGGTAGAAAGAGGCCTTTATATATTCCAAACCCATACATTCAAAGGCCTCACACCAGGCCAAAGGACAAGCTTAGATTAACAAGTAAAATCATAGCCAACCCTGCTCTCAGGGATTTAATAATAAACATTGATGAAAGCCCAGAGAATGAACCAAGGAAGAAAAAGATTCAGCAGAAAAAGAAAGCATAGAACAAATGGTCAAACAAAAGGCTAACTAAGGCTGAAGCTATCAGGATTTTTGATTCTATATTAGATATCTGATAAATGAATATACAAAACCTTGAAAATATGAAGAAAAATTTCATTTTTTGCTTATACACAGTATTTTCGGATATAGCTACCCTTTTCAGAAAAAAACAACTATTATTTTCGGATTTTGTATGAGGAGAAAAGGCTGCTTTTTGGTTCTGTTCTCAAAATAATGACACTAAAAGATGATCAAGTGAATGCAACCTCAATAATGATGAGATTTTTCCAAGTGTCATCTAATTAAGGTATCTTCTAGTTGGTTACTCCTTTTAGTTAGCTTCTCCTACATTTTTGCAGATAAGGGTCTAGGTGTTCTTTTCATTTGACAGATTGCAATTTTTATGGAGGTAGATTTTCCAAGAAACAAGGAGCATTCAGCCACCTCAACTCAGCCACCTTGAGCTCCATGTTGCCATGTTCTATCTTCAGTTTTATTTCAGTTTACCTTTTATGTTTAAGATAATCTCTACTATGTGTAGAGGATTGTAATTAAGTCTCTAAAAACAGAATTGCACTTTTTATGGAGGCTTTTTACAAAACTCCTTTTTTGTATATATACTAGGTAAGGCAAAGAAGAAGGGGTTAGTTGGTTGTACCTTTAATTGCATACAGTGTTGTACCCTTTTGAATATATAATATATGCAGAAGTACTCTTGAGGACTCACAATTTGTATGGCGTGTGTATTGTTCATCTTCTTATGTGTTTACATCATTTACTGTTTCATTCTAGATTATGATCTATATAGTTCTGCCTCTTGTTACTATCAATATTGTGAACCTTCATGAAATTTTAGTTTGTTTTTGTAATTCTTTCTATCAAGAATTCTATATTTAGTATTAACTAAAGATAATTCATAACCATTCCTTGAGGTTGAATTGAATCCTTATTCATATTCTTGTAAGTCTTTTGAACTAGCATACATGAGTGATATGTTTTTGTCAGTCTCGGTGTTTCAAGCATTCCTGTTTGATTTAGTCATGCTAGTTGGGAGCATTCTGTGTTATGGGATCCTTTAAATGTAGAGTGAAACTCAGATTGTAACTCTTTTAAAGCTTTCTTTCACTGTACATTTTAGGTCTATAATCTGTGTCATCATTTCCTATTAAAAGTGGACCTTTGTTTTACATAGCTATTGTTATCTTTAATTTTTCTAACCATTAGGCTACAAAGCTAAGATTTCTACTACATTATACACCAGTTCCCTCATATGCGTGAGATATTTTTAGTTGTTCAAAATATCTTTCACTGTGTGTGATTTCCAACCACTTTCCAAAAAACTCAATCAAGTCATAAGAAAATCCCTTGAGCTTAAGATGTGTCTGGTCAGGTGCTTGTTACTATCCAAGTGTTGATTCTAATGCTCACATCTTTTGGTACGTCTGTCGGGAGACACAGATTCTGAACTCAACATTCTCCCGAAGCTTTTCCACGAATGACTAGTACTATTTTTTAAAGGTGAATAAAGTCTAGTCACTCTTTCTAATTGTAATTGGTTTACCTGGCGACTCCACAAAGATGATTAGGGGTTTGAAGACCACCTACCACAAGAAGAATAAATCAGAAATCAACTCCCCTGATTCTAGTTTCTGATCCAGAGAAGATCATAAAGGATGCAAGAGGGAAACAGAAATCAGCTGAAGCTACACCACATTCAATGAAAAAGCTGCATTCAAAATACATTCCCAAGGAAAAGGTACCATCATATGTCTCACAACCTAAGGAAATTTTAGTTTCAAAGAAATCTCCATAAATATTTCAAGTTGAAACTGCTTCCATAAAAGGCGAAGTAGATGATGTTAGCCTATATTCAGCTAAAAGTGTCTCTCATTCATCACTTAGTAAATCAGATTTTTTTTTTATTCCAATGAAAGAAGATAAATCAAAGGTTTTAGGTGTTGCTGAAGAAAACCAAAAATCAGAAACCTTTGTGCTGACAGAATGGGAACTAGAGCAAGTGTTGTAAATTTCACCCTTCATAGATAGGGCTATTTTAATTGAAGAAGACATTAAAACAATCTTGAGTTTTCTTCAAACTCATCCTGAATATCAGTCGTCTTTCAGCTCACAACAAGAGTATTTTCCTTTGTCTCAAAACCCAACTATTGGCTCATCTTCTTCTCATCAAGGAGGAGGTAACCTTCTTGAAAATTTGACCTTTAATCTCTCCGAATTTTTAGCATTCAGAATAAAGTTGAAGCTACCCCAATCCTTTAAGAAGAAACATATGAAAATGATTCTCTTGGAGAGGTTGAAATAAAACCTTTTTCTATCCATTTATTTGAAAATAAATTGTTTTCAGCTCCCAAGCCTGAAGAACCAGCACAAGGATTTCCATTTTCTGCAATTAAAAAATAGGTACAAACTCCACAAACTGTAATTTCCAGCATTCAAACATCTGCATCAACGAGTTTTCCACTACTTTTACCTCAAAAAATCATGGCCCAGCCTCCTCCCACAAGGATGCAATAGATTTTGGCTACAATATATGCATCACTCGTTCTTCCTCAACCTTTGAATCATCTTCCTTAGGGGGATTATCTGAAATATTTAGCCAAATACACAGGGGAGGGAGAAGGAGTATCTGCTGAAGAACACCATGTTTCCTTTTATAGCTATGTTGATAATCAAAACATTGAACATGAAGATGTCTGGCCAAGACTCGTTATCCATAGCTTAGATGGAGAAGCTCGAAAGTGGTTCAAATGTTTGCCACCAAATTCTATAATAGGAATAGATGATTTAGAGGAAGTGTTTGTAAAACAATGGGGTGACCGCAAATATTACCTGTATTACCTTACATAGTTTGGAGCTTTGAAGAAGGAGATTGATGGATCATTGGCAGACTTTACAAAGAGATTCAATAAAGCCTATCGAAATATTCCTGTATAAGTCAAACCTTCTGAAACCACAAGCATGATAACCTTTTCCAATGCCTTAGACACCAAGTTTGAACTGTGGTTGAGAGTTGACAAGCTAAAAACATTGGTGGGTATGCAAGAGGCTGATATTGGAGTGCAGTGCAATATTATGGCCTCAAACAAACTGAAAATTGAAGAGGGGAAGGGAGAAAAGGATAAAAAGAAAATGAAAGATGAGAAACCATCTTCCTCCTCTAAAAATTTCACAGCTGAAGAGAATCTTGATCAAATGTATAATTTGATTAAATATCTTTCTTCCAAAATGACAAAACTAGAGTTAGAAAAAAGGCTTGCTGCTAGGCCCATCCAAAATGAAGGAAACAGAAATCAGGCTCCTTTTAGGAGACCCTTTCAGCCTTAAAATTTTTTACAGCACCCAAGAAGAAATCCTGATGATCAAAATGTTCAGCCTCCACTGAATAATTTTGCTGAAGAAAATCAGCAAGAATAAGAAGAGGAGGATGAAGATATAAATCTTCTTGGGGAGACAATGCAGTCAACGTGTTTGACTTTGCAATAGTATGAAGATAAGTCCAAGATAAATCTGTTTTAAAATGATGAAGAGGCTCATATTCGTGTTCAAAATGAGAAAAAGCAGCCTGAAAATTAGACAAGAAACTATCCTTTGAGGTAAAAAGGGGATGTCCAACAACCTCAACAAAAACAAGATATTGAAAAAATTGCTGCCAAACAAAAGGCAGAGGTTAATGATGTTCCTCCATCACTTAACTTTTCCCCAATCATTAAAACAACTGAAAAAAATAACGATTTGTCTCCACTTTATTTCAGTTTCAATTCAAAAATGAATAAAATCAAGATTCTGGTTCCACTCCTTGAATTGTTGAAAAATCCAGCCTACAGAGAGTCATTTAAAAGTCTATTACATCCATCTCTTTCTCCTGATTCTGTCAATCTTGAGGATGAACATCCTACTATCTATTTAGGCAACCATGTCCAAGATCAAAATGATGATAATTCTCCACCTTTCTATCTTTCACTCAACATTCATAACAAATTACTGCACAACTGCCTATTAGATTCTGGGGCTTCTCACAATCTGATGCCTAAGAAAGTGATGGATGAATTAGGACTAGAAATCACTGAACAATACCATGACCTTTACAATTTTGACTCCAAAAGGGCCAAGTGTTTAGGAGTGATCAAAGTTTTGGTAATTTCTCTTACCCATCTCCCCATGAAAGGTCTAGTGATGGACATAGTGGTTGTTGATATACCATCTAGATTTGGAGTGCTTCTTTCCAAATCTTAGTCTAAAAATTTGGGAGACACTCTCCAAATGAATATGGCATACGCCACTATTCCTGTATTTGGACGATAATTTAGGAGATTGTATAGAAAAACACAAATGTGTTATATCATAAGTGATCAACAAAATCCCTCAAATCATCCTATATATGCAGAGGAGGAGTTAGGGTCATCTATTTTACACCTTGTTGCTGATGACAATAATTTTCAGCCTGAAATCAGTAAAAAAAAACAGCTACTCATCTCAAAAGAGTAGGATTTAGAAACAAGACAGATTTGGAATTTGTATTTTGATGGAGCCTCATCGAGAGAGGGATTAGAGGCTGGTGTAGTTTTGAAGCACTGATTCTAGGAATGAAGCAGCAAAAGATTTGGGAGCTGAGAAGTTGATTGTTTTTGGTGATTCAGAGTTGGTGGTACAACATGTGAGAGATAACTATCAAGTAAAAAATTCAAAATTGAAGAATCAAATAAATGAAGTTTGGGATTTAATTGAACATTATTTTTCAGCATTCAATTTGAATTTTGTTTCCATAACAGAAAATGAAATGGAAAATTCATTGGCCATTGTTGCTAGTGATTTTAAGGTTAATTTTGATGTTAAAGCAACCCATAATATTTAGATAAAAAATAGACCTTCCATTCCTGACAACATCAAATACTGACAAGTGTTTGAAGATGAGAAAGAAATTCAGAAATGTTTGGATTGTGTGGAGGAGTTTTCAGACATTCATATTAACAATAAACACAACACAACTGAGAGTTAGAACATCAAGCCATTCAAAAATACTATAGGTGGAAAATACATTATTGATCTGAAAACAAACTTCATTCCTAAAGGCTTGGTTCCTTTAGAGAGGTTGTTTGACAATAATGATTTATTTTTAAAGCCAGATAGTAAGACAAATGGAGAGAGTACATTTGATTGCAACATTGGTACTGAAATTCAACCTAGATATGTTAAAGTTTCTAAATTCCTTCCTCAAGAAACTAGAACTAAATATGTCAAGTTGCTGAAGCAGTATGCAAACATTTTTTCTTGGTCCTATAGTGATTTGAAGACATATGATAGAAGCATAATGGAGCATAAAATCCCTCTTAAATCAGAAGAAAAACCTGTGGCACAAAAGATAAGGCATATTAATCATATGTTGCTCCTTATCATTGAAAAAGAAATAAAAAAAGTGTGGGAAGGAAAAATAATTCTGCCTTTAAGATTTTCCAATTGGGTAGCTAATATAGTCTTGGTTTGAAAGAAGAATGGTGAAATCATAATCTGTGTTGATTTTCGCAATTTGAACCGGTGTTCACTGAAGGATAACTATCCTTTACCCAAAATGGAGCATATTTTGCAGAAGGTTGTAGGCTCAAAGAGGTTATCAATGATAGATGGCTTTTCAGGATACAATCAAATTTTCAGTTGACCAAAAAGAAAGGGAGAAAAAAAAATTTACTACACCCTGGGGAACTTTTATGTATAATAAGATGATTTTCGGTTTAATGAATGCATGTGCAACATTTCAGCGGGCAATGGGCATTGCCTTTGCAGGAGAAAAGGGCAGATTTGTTGTCATTTATTTGGATGACATAACAATCTTTTCAAAATCTGATCATGATCATTTAAAACATTTGTAACAAGTGTTTGATAAGTGCAAACAGTTTGGTTTGCATTTAAACCCAAATAAATCATGCTTTACTATCCAAGAAGGAAAACTGTTGGGACATATAGTAACAAAAAATGGTATTTGCATTGACCCAGGGAGAGTTGAAGCTATTCATAAAATTGGTTTACCCAGAAATAAAAAAGAGTTATAGTCATTTTTGCGTAAGATTAATTTTGTGAGGCGTTTTGTTCCAAAATTTGCAGAATTAATTAAACATATAAATGTCTTGTTGAAGAAATATGTAGAGATCAAGTGGCAAGATGAAGCAAAAAACTCTTTATTAGCAATCAAATCTGCTTTTACTGAAGCCCTAGTGTTAATCAGACCTGATTTTGAGAAGGATTTTTTGACTTTTTCATATGCTTCTGAAGAAACTATTGCAGCAATTTTACTTCAAAAGAACAAGGAAGGCTTGCAACAGTCTTTTTTTAGCTGTGCATTAAGGGATGCTGAGTTAAAGTACACCTTGGTTGAAAAAAAAGCATATGCACTAATGAAGGCTTTGAAGTCTTTTCAAATTTATGTTCAGCATTTTAAGGTCATTTCTTTTGTACCAAATATTGTTGTCTAGGATGTATTTTTGCAGCCCGACACAAATGGCTGGAGGGGAATATTGTTGAAAATATTATGTAATTTGACATTGAAATAAAACCTATTAAACTGATAAATGGACAGGGTTTATCCCACTTGATGGAAGATTCAAATTTCAAAGCTCTAAATATGAACATGGAGATAGCTGAAGAAACAGATAAAGAAGGTATAACTGATTATCCTGAAATCTTTTATTCCAATTAGTACAAGGATATAGTGCAATTTTTGTTAGATTTCGATCGTCCTCCAGAAATGGAAAAATTGAAGGGAAGGGCTCTTAAACTGAAGGTTGTTAAGTATTGCATAATGGAAAATCATCTTTATTAGAAAGACCCTGTAGGAGTTTTGTTGAGATGTATAGATGAATCTGATTCACAGGGAGTTATGGCAGAGATACATGTAGGGGTATGTCATGGAAATTTGTATTGGAAAGATACTGCAAATAAAATTTTAAGAGCTGGTTATTATTGGCCAACTTTATTCTCTGATGCTTTTGCTAAAGTCAGAGCTTGCATTGAGTGTCAAAATTTTTCCGGTAAGCAAAAGATGCTCCCACTACCTCTCATTCCCATTTCAACAGATACTCCTTTCCAGCTACGGGGGCTAGCTTTGAGTGGTGAGATTCACCCGCCATCATCAGGACAACACAGGTGGATTCTTACAGCCACAGATTATTTCACCAAGTGGATTGAGGCCATTCCAACCAGAAACACCACTGACATGGTAATAATTAAATTTCAATTGTAAAGTATTATGTCTATATTTCGATGCCCTCAAAAGTTGGTGACTAACAATGAAATGGCTTTTAAATATGCCAAGATGAGCAATTTATGTCAGGATTATAACATTTATTTGACTCATTCTACACCTTAATACCCCCAAGGTAATGGGTTAGCTAAGTCATCGAACCAAAGTCTTGTGAGAATTATAAAAAAGATGATGACAGAAAATAAAATAAATTGGGATACTCAGCTAGTTCATGCTCTTTGGGAAAATAGGGCGAGTAACAAAAGATCAATTGGAGTTTCTCCCTTTCAACTTGTTTATGGTGCTGATGTTGTGATGCCATTACAATTGGCCCTTCCTGTTATGAATTTTTTATAGGATGAAACTGATAATTCAAATCCCATTCAAAGAAGGATGCTGCAACTGATAGAAGATCATCAAATCCATGACTCCCTGATGGATAAAACACAGAGGTACAAAGCCAAAGTAAAAGTTGTCTTTGAAAAAAGAGAAAAATAATAGGTATTACAAGAAGATGATTTGGTATTGCACTAGGATGCAAGAAGAGAAGACCATGGGAAAAATGGTAAGTTTGACAATTTGTGGTTTGGGACATTTAAAATTGCTCAAGTTCTAGAAAATAATACATTTTCACTTAAACATTTAGATTATGACGAATTAACTGGAGGACCAGTCAATGGTCATTATCTCAAAAATTTATTTGTTTTTTGAGTCAGTTAGTCTCTCCATTGTAAATATCCAGAGTGTTGTTTCAATAAGACTCCATGCCGAATGGTAGTTGTGTTTGCAAATAGAGCCAGTTTTAGTTCAGTTAATAAAGTTAGTTTATGTGATTAGCTTCTAGAAATTAAAAGTCTCGAGAGTTTAAGGCACTGAATCTACAATCCTTGAAGCCTCACAGGGAGGACTCCATCCCCAATAAGAGCCACTCTTAGCACTGCAATTTTTAAAAAAACATTCAAGGTCTGGTCATCATTGTAAGTTGTGTCTTTGATATTTTATTGTCTCCTAACCTATGATGGAGAGCCTTGGAGAGTTAAAATGTATTAGTTTTCATCACTTTTAAACAAAATCCAAAATAATTCTAAGTCCAGTAGTTTTTTTGTGCCATAGTGTCATTAGGGTGAAGTTCTTTTAATAAGTCTTTTAACTGCTTTTAGTAGTTAAAGTCATGGTTTTAACTTGAGCAGTTTTATTAATTCACCATAATTTTTCTATTTAAGGTTAAAGACAAAAGGTCAAATTCATCACTTGTGTTAAGAGTATCAGAGGAATAACTGTCTTTTTTTAGAGAGGCAACTATTTTCTTTAGAATTTTTGGTTTTACAAGCAACACCAGAATAATTGTTTTTTTCAAAAAAGTAGCAATTACCTACAATATTGGTACACGGAGACAAAATAAGCATTAATGAGGTGAAACAAACACTGATCTTTGAATAGTGAAAGTCTACTAAAAAAAGAGGTATTACTCACCTGAAATGTGGTTATTTCTCATTGGAGGATATATCAAAAATTTTGATTATTTATTTTGTATGCCTACACAAATATAGTGCTACTCATTAAAGGATAAATGTATTAAAGTGCAGTATGGGTAGCAATTATTAAAAAATGTGATGGAGTTATGTGAAATGAGTTGGAAATAGGTTTAAATCATTTTTGATTTCGTGTCATTCCCTCTCACTGAGTTTTAGGGCATGCAGAGCTCTGCCTCTGTTCACTCTTGTGACAACTACAACAAAAAATTCTTATCCTCCAGTTCAAAACAATCTATTAACAAGTGTCAGCAGTTAGGGCTTCGTGGATGGTAGTTGTTCTTCATTTTACAACTATAGATTGGTGGTTAGGTTATTTGTTAGCAAGATGGGCACGGGTGGTAACGTGAACCCTTTAGAGCCAACTAACACCCATTTTGTTGACCATCGTGCTAAGTCTGAGTTCAAAGAAACAGGGTGTTATCAATTTTTAAGGAGGTTTTCAGGTGAAAATGTGGTAGTGGCTCAAGAATTTGCTATGAAATTTGATGGAGAAGAGGTTATGATTGGGTCTCAAACCTTCTATATTACCTAAACTATCATTGCAAGGGCCACTTAGTCTTCAGCTACAGGTGAGTCCTGACATAAGGATAACAAAACTCTGATTAAAATGATTCGAATATATATTTAAATCCTAAGCATGAACATATTGGTTGGACCCCTACCATTCATATTTCATATTTTAGACCTGAGTGGTAGCATGTTATTACCACTGTACAATGTTACATAACTTGTGAGGGTAGGTTTTCAACTGTCCACAAATACCAGATGAGGTTTCTAGCTCATATATCTATCTCCAAACCTATGAATCTACCATTTTTCCTTCAAAAATATCTATTGTCAATGTCCCGAAAGATACATAAAACCTGAGGCTATTCTCTTCATAATCTCTATCACAGAGGTTTGATTAAGATACTGGTGGTTTATCACCTGAGAAAGAAAAGAACTACATGGGAGAATTTTTTAGTAGATGAGGGATTTAGAAGTATTCACTCAAAGATAAGGGTAGGAAGACTTATAAAGCTAAAAACTTAGGAACACATTCAAGCCCTACCCCTACACCTACGCCTACACTCACTCCTACATAAGCTGGTCCATCTTCAATATCATCTAGTAGAGAGATTAGGAACTCAACTAGAAAATCTAGAGTTCGAACCAATATTTCTACACCAATAATCACTCCTACACCAACAGTGAAACCAACCAAGGAGGTCTATACTAGAAATTCATCCAAGGAGCCACAGATCTTGAGGTCTTTCATGCAAGAGTGTAGAAACAAAGTCAAACAAAAAGCTACCTTGCTTGACAAAATCATGGTGTCTAAGAGCAAATAAGAGGCAACTTACTCTTCAAAGGGTAAACGTAGGAGAAAACTTATTATGATAGAGGGACCTTCAGTGGAACTCAGCCCTAAAACCTTGACTCCAAGCCCTATTATATAGGCAAGAGAGGAGAACCAACAAAACAATGTCATTTCAGCACCAGAGGACCTTACACTTGCACAAGTATTTTCCTTACTCAAAAAGGGGAAAAGAAAAGTTTCATAGACTATTACAATGGAATAACCTACCATAGCTCAAATTTACTCATCTATTAGTTCTTTAGCCAAGGGGAATAAAAAAAATATAATTCATTGATATTAATCTTTTAAGGAGGATAACAGTGAGACATATTTTAGTGAGTCAGATTTTGAAGAAGGATAGTCAAGTAGAGTCATACATGGTAGAAAGAGGCCTTTAAATATGCCAAACCCATATATTCAAAGGCCTCACACCAGGCCAAAGTACAATCTCAGATTAAAAATTAAACTCATGACCAACCCTTCTCTCAGGGATGTAATAGTAAACATTGATGAAAGCTGAGAGAATGAATCAAGGAAGAAAAAGATTCAGCAAAAAAAGCAAGCACAGAGGAAAAGGTCAAAGAAAAGGGTAACTAAGGCTGAAGCTATCAGGATTTTTGCTTCTATATTAGATCTCTGATGAATGAATATACATAACCTTGAAAATCTGAAGAAACATTTCATTTTTGTCTTATACACAGTATTTTTGGATATAGCTACCCTTTTCAGAAAAAGTAGCTATTATTTTCGGATTTTGTTTAAGGAGGAGAAAAGGCTGCTTTTTTTTTTGTTCTCAAAAGAATGACACTAAAAGATGATAAAGTGAATGCAACCTTAATAATGATGAGATTTTTCCAAGTGTCATATAATCAAGGTATCTTCTAGTTGGTTACTCCTTTCAGTTAGCTACTCCTACATTTTTGCAGATAAGGGTACAGGTGTTCTTTTCAATTAGAAGATTGCACTTTTTATGGAGGCAGATTTTCCGAGAAATGAGGAGCATTCAACCACCTCAACTCAGCCACCTAGAGCTCCATGTTTCCACGTTATTTATTCATTTTTATTTCAGTTTACCTTTTATGTTTAAGATAAGCTCTACTATGTGTAGAGGATTGTAATAAAATCTCAGAAAACAGAATTGCACTTTTTATGGAGGCTTTTTACATAACTCCTTTTTAGTATATATACTAGGTAAGGCAAAGAAGAAGGGGTTGGTTGGTTGTAAATTTAATTGCATACTATGTTGTACCTTTTTGAACATATAATATATCTAGAAGCACTCTTGAGGGCTCACAATTTGTATGGTGTGTGTAGTTTTCATCTTCTTATGTGTTTACATCATTTACTGTTTCATTCTAGATTGTGATGTATATAGTTCTGCCTCATGTTACTATCAGAATTGTGAACCTTCATGAAATATTAATTTTTTTTTGTAAGTCTTGCTATCAAGCATTCATGATTTAGTATTAACTGAATATAGTTCATAACCATTCCTTGAGGTTGAATTGAATCCTGTTTCATATTCTTGTAAGTCTTTCGAACTAGCATACATGAGTGATCTGGTTTTGTCAGTATTGGTGTTTCAAGCATTCCTGATTGATTTAGTCACGCTAGTTGAGAGCATTATGTGTTACGGGATCCTTTAAATGTAGAGTGAAACTCTTGTAACCCTTTTAAAGCTTTCTTTCACTATACATTTCAGGTCTTGAATTTGTGTCATCATTTCCTCTTAATAGTAGACCTCTATTTTACATAGCTACTATTATCTACCATTTTTCTAACCATTAAGATACAAACCTAATATTGCAACCACATTATAAACCAGTGCCCTCATATGTGTAAGAGACTCTTAGTTGTTCAAAATCTCTTTCATTTTGTGTGATTTCCAACCACTTTCCAAAAAAACAATCAAGTCATAAGAAAATCCCTTGAGCTTAAGATGTGTCTAGTCAGGCGCTTGTCACAATCCAAGTGTTGATTCCAACGCTAATAGAATCAAAGATTCATGATGAATTAAAACCACTACTACAAGCTTGTATTAATTTACTATCCAATCAAAAGGAAATAGATAATATTTAGGCCCTAATAGACAGCTGCGTGGACAAGGAAGTACATCGCACCGAGACTAAGGCTGTGAATAAGATTTATAAGAAACAAAATAGAACTGGTCGGGAGATGCACATGACTGTGAAAATTTGAGAGTATGAGATGGATCAAGTCATGCTGGACCTAGGGTCTGATGAAAATATTCTACCTAAGAAGACTTTGAAAAATATGGGAGAGCCAAAGCTAGAATGGTCCACCATTTAGCTAAACATGGCCAATCATCAAAGATCATTCTTCTTGGGATACTTCCACAAGTTTTGGTAGACATTGCTAGAGTAAAGGTACACACAAATTTTGAAGTGATCCAAGTTGTGGATGATGCAGACCCCTACCTTGCACTATTGGGATAAGATTGGGCCATCAATATGGGAGGCATCATCAACCTAAAACATAGAAGCATGATCTTTGAGAATGATGGTATGTGAGAGATAGTACCACTAGACCTGGCAGAAGGAGAAAAATACACAGAGCTAGTGCATGAAGGAGATGATGTTGACCATATTTACAAGCTGACTGCGCGGGACAAGGATTGGATCAACCCTACAACCAATAGAATGCTGAATTGGGAGAAGGATAGTTCATGTTTTTCAGATTCAAATGGGGAGAAGGAAAGTTGACAGAATCAGTTGCAAGATGTTTCTGCGCTTTGTTGCCTCAAGATCACTAAAAAATTCCGATGCATCTCCTCATAGGTAAGATAATCACCCTACTTTTATGGTTTTGGCAGTGTCATAGTATTTCTGAAAGAATTTGAAAAAGTTGTCCTGGAAGAACGAAGGTTCTGGGCACTTGATTTGGCTATGTGCGTGACCCCAACACGTTGGTGGGATACACACAAAGGATCTTTTAAGCACTGGGAGGAATGTAGTAAAATGATGACGTTGTGCTTTGAGACTCCCGTTACCCCACCAACTGATATTTTCTATGGTCAAGGAGACTGACGCAAGCACCTGGCCATGTGGGTGGAATTTTGGAAGGAAAAGACCTAGAACAAGTGGGTTCATATGTTTATTCATTCGTTGGGGTCGACACCTACTACTTGGTATCTAGAAACAGAGCTGCACTGAGGAAATTCTAGTGCTATTGGTTTCCTTAGAAGAGGATCGGTTCATTGCTAACTTCCATCAGCAAGTGAAGAAGGCACACGAAAAGGCCTGGCATGATAGGCACATCAAACAGAAGGTGTTCAAGGAGGAAGAATTTGTCTTGTTATACGACAGTCAGTTTGCGCACCACCCAGGGAAGTTTAGGAAACATTATTTGGGGCCATACATTGTGAAGGAAATCACTGATGGAGGTGTGGTGTGCCTGGCCATGTTGTGTGGTGTGAATATTCCTCGGTATTTCAACGGAAGCCATCTAAAGCCATATAGGGACAATATTGTGCCGAACAAATGACAATATGGCCGGAGCATAAGGATCCACTTGTCTATGCACAGCGCCAAGGGAATGCGTAGACAGGTGCGACAAAAGTGCAAAGGTGATGCATAGGAGGGGAAACTAGCTGTTGGAATAGTGCAACTGGGTGAAAAAGTGATTTTACCATTGGATGGAGTGGCTTTTCTTCATTTAATGAGGTGATATTATGAGATTATTGACCATTTTTACATCGGTAAGTTGCATTTAATGAGGATACGATTGTTTTCAACTTGGATTACCTATAAAAGGAAGGGCGCATGTCACATCTGGTTCCTTTTATTTCTGGGTACATTTCACCTTGAGCTTTTTCATGAATTGCACCGTAAATTTCTCTGTGAGAATTGTATGTCTAGCTGAGAGACCCCATCTGACGTGAGTAATCTGGAATTCATATTTCACCCGAGAATGATGGCCAACAATCTAGAGAGTGTGACATCTGAGGAATACTCTGCGCCTTTGAAAGCATTGACCGGGCCGAGGTCAAATGATGTCCATGAGGTGATGCCTGAAGTTTAAGAAGTCATGTCTACGCTGACTAAGGGAAAGGGAAAATTGACGAAGGGATCCTCTTCAAAGCCACAAACCTCTTCGAAGAATGTGACATCCCCATGCCAGGCTACTAAGGATATGTTTCCCATGGGTGATGCTATGAAGAGACTGATGAGCGCCACTAAGGAGGCTATGCTCGTTGAGCCAATATCATGGTGACCACTGTATGTCAAGCTGCATAGACCCTTTATGCGTGTGCCAAAAAATTTCAACGTGGTGAGGGATTACCTGCAGATTCCATTAGTCCCGCAGGCCGTCCCCCTTATTGAAGATATGTTCGGCAAGATTCCTCATGTCAAGTTTGATGACTATGATTTAGAAAATGAGGAGACATTCCCTGAGTTGGCACTAGAATATTACCTAGAGCGCATGCGCATGCTCCACTGGATCACCAACTTGCCCAAGAAGGGGCCTCATTCTATGGTAAGTTTCAAAAAAAGCAATGAGCTCAAGGTTGCTGCAAAGGTAGAGAAATATTACCAAGCCGAGTGGGACGCCATGGGATTCCTGATGCAAACAATTGCATATGTAGGTGTGTGCCTAAGGACCTTAGCCCTAGGTTGCAAGTTGATGCGCAAGTTTCACCCAAAGACAGTCCCTGTGCATGTAATTGCGTTGGCAGGCTAGTGTGAGAATGGGGTCAGCTACAACTAGTCCCAATACATTTTCGAGGAATTCTTGGACAATGTGCACGAGGCATGGGAAGAAGGCAGGAAGTTCTCCTATTCATGGTTGTTGCTATTGATTGCACTAGTAGCATGGGAGACCCAGAGGGTGTCGTCCCCCTAGAATTAGAGCTAGGAGTATGCGAGGGTGCATGCTACGCAAATATATGGGATTCTGTCGACCCTAAGCGGGTAAAGGAAAACAAGATTTTTTGGGTGCTATTTGAGGGTGCGTTAGATGCAGCAATACATTCATGACCGCAAATATCCCTAATAGTATATGAGAAGTATAAAGAATTGCAGATTTTTAGATAAGCATGCACCATGTGCAGATCAGTGTGCACAATGACCCTATGCGGTATAACTTGCCCTTCATTGTGACTGAAGCGAAGGTCAACCAAGTCATTGTGACCTAGCAAGAAGTGTGGAAATATGGGCTCGGCTCCACCCAGCCCGTTACAACATCTACTTCAGGAAAAGAGACATCTCCCAGAGATAAAGAGAAAGAAGCCGAGCCGCTCACTAAAAAAGATACAGAAACATGCACATAGAAAGACGGTGAGAAGGAGCCTGAGCAGGAAGAAGAGAAGGACACGAAGCAAGATATTAGAGGTGAATATTATGTGGACCCTAGACGCCTCGATGGGTTAGACGGTACCGGTGCAGAATCTCTGCGCAACACAAAGTGTGGCGCAGAAACACCCAAGGGTTCGCGAAATAAGCAGAAAGGATCCAAAGTTGGAGGCATAGAAGAGGTCACTTTGACCGAATATGACCTGGAAAAAATAGTATATGTAGTGGCATTTGCCTCTGAAGATAGGTGGACCTCCATGGAAGAACAATACAAAGCTCCGATCGTGACATTACAATATGGATTTCAGGTATTCCTGCTGAAGGTCGAAAATTTACAAGCGAGCATGAATTCATGAATCCTTCCTGGGCACATCAATCACTTTGGAGTAGCCAGAAATGCATGCGTAGATGAAGACCTACCCAGAGGTCAGGATTGATCTCTCCATTTTGCCGAGTGGAAAGCTGCATGTTATCAAAATCATCATCTCCGACGAGTTGCAGTGCAGGGAGGTGCACATGCAACAAAAATTGAGTGAAGCGGAGCAAAAGGTTCCAGCTAGAACCGAAGAATCACTCCAGGCACAGACAACGCAGTAGGAAGCTATGGCTCAGCGGGCAGAGTTGGAGCATTTGATCGACAGGCTATGTGGTGATCTTCTAGAGGTAGCCATTCCTACATCAGCCGCACCACAAGTCAAAGTGGAAATCCTTTTTGTAGCATTGAAGGCTTCCCAGGCAGAGGTGTAGATGGTAAAAGAAGATTTTGAGCAATAGATTGCAGCATTGTAGGCTAAGCTGTAGCTAGAGACTCCCTCAGAGGTGAGCGTGCAACGGGAAACTTCGATAAAGGAAGCATTAGAAAGTATAGCTGTCAATGTTGACAAGAGCTCCACAATGCTCGACACAACAATGTGTTTGTGGAAATCTATGCGAATAGGCCCACTAGTCAAGAAGATATCTCAGGAGTTGCACGCAAAGGAGCAGGCATTCGACGACCTCCAGGATGCCTTGCCCACTTTTTTCCCTGCTCAACGTATGGCACGCCTATAGACAAGTCAAATTCTGCGCGATGAAGTAGAGGAGCTACACAGGATGAAATAGATCATGAAAAAACACATGAAGTCATGTGAAGACGAGGTGATGAAGCTGTCACAGGACCTCGATGCTGCCATTAAGAATCTGAATCAGGCCCTTCAAAGCATCAATCTAGCTGCAGAAGGGCTAACGTTGCAGAAGCTGGTGGACACAACGCAGAGTGTAGCGGATCAGAGCGTTGGTGTCTTGGTGCCCTTTGTTGCTTCTATTGAAGAATTGCATACCAAAATGAAGAACCCAACACCATTGTGACTTGGGATGAGTCACAAGATTGTGTTGGGGGCTTGTTGGAGCAGGGTCCATTAGGACCGAATTTTGATGAAAATACTATATTTTTTGTAATTTTTTGTAAGTTTAGTCGTGCGCGCTAAGAAAAGCACAGGTCAAAGGGCGAGTCAAAGCCCCTCATGAGTTGTAATGGGCCAATGGGTATAACTAGGGGCCGCAAACCACAGTTTTTGGACCTTCAATGAACATAGGTTAAAGGTATAAATAGGAGTCTAGATCAAGTTGATAGAGGACATGATGATATGAAGTTTGACCTATGTTTTGATGTTTTGAGCTAAGAGGCAAACTTGTCTGGGTTAGAAGGCTCCTGCTGGCTGTGTGCGCGGGTAGAATGAAGGTGTTGTAAATAAGATCTGATCTATGAATGAATAAAGGAAAGTTTGGATGATATATGAGTATCAAATGCATCTTTATTTTTCTTTATCATCTGTTTCTACATGTTTTTCCGATTACTGCATTCTCTGTGTTTAGATCGGTTGCACAACTATATTTCACCTTATATTATTGATTAATGTATGGATCTATTGTTGTTAAATGTAATTTTGAAGTATCAAGGACTATTGAAAGGTATTGTGGATTTGTATCAGTGTGCGTGCATGATAACCTGTGAAAATTGACCTAAATCTGTCTGGTTAGGGTTTCTGGTTAGGCTTCTGTTGCGAAGGTTAGATAACAATTGTTTAGATCTGAAGACACCCACATCATTTAGTTATCTCTTAGGGTGTGGAAACCTGGTTCCAGAACCCCCCATATTGCTTCGAGTGAGACTTTGACTTATGCAAGTAGGTCACTGTCGAAAGGGCCAATAGTAAGAGGGTTTTGTTGGTTAACCTTAACTCCGAACCTGGGTTAGGACCCCTCAAGCCAACAATAATTTTAGGGCCACATTTTGTTTTTTGGATCAAAATATTCGGACAATAAAGGCTTTGGAAGCCTATGTCTTTGGATGATGTAAATGTTTTGACATACTATTATTAATTATGACTACTACTTTTATTTTCCAACTATCTTGTTCGATATGGATGAAATATTGTTTTGATTACTTAAATTTCACAAATGTATATTTAACACTTGATTGGCCAATGCATCAGCTAAAGTGTTTTAATTTCTTGAAATGTGTTGATATTCGATGTAATAAAAATTTATTTCCAAGAGAAGAACCCTTAAAAACATTCTTAACATTGACGTACTTCTAAGTGTATAGACAATGTTTAAATGTAATACAATGAGTTGCAAATCTAACCTAACAATAAAATGTCGAATTCCAAATGAAATGGCATCAGATACTAGCTCAATGACTGCACTATATTATGCTATGTTGTTCGTTGTTTTACCAAGGCATATACTATGAACAAAAACTAACTCATCAATGGGTGAATAGATTACCCAAGCTACAGAAGATAAATTCTGAGTACTACAACAAGCACCGTCAGCAGAGCTAATGTAAGTTGAGCGAATGCCAACATTTTCAAATCAAGACTAATCAAGATAAGAAATAAAAGTAGTAGAAAATCGTAAGAAAAATAAATAATCTATGACAAACACTCATAAAACTTATAAGTAATGTACAAGAAAGGTCTTCACAGGGTAAATCACGCATAATATCTCTTCAGATAGAGACCATTTTTGGGCTCTTCTAAAGAGACATTTTCATAATCAACTAATTCATAGGCCCCTTTTGTAAGTACACATTTAATATTGTAAGGGCATGCCACATAGGTTCGAACTTACCAGCGCCTAGCTTATCATGTGCTTGGTTGTAGACTAAGACTAGGTCACCTTCTAAATAGACACGAGGATTAACGCTTCGATCATATTGAACCTTAACACTTTTTTTATGAGCATCCCTAGCCAGTGCAGTGTTGCAGCGAGTTTCATATAACTGTGCTAAGTATAAAAGGTATTCTTCCTCTACAGAGGTAGCTGGTAATAATTCGATGGCTAGTTTTAGTTACGAAATTTCATATTCAATTGGTAAAATGAATTCCAAACCGTAAACAATTTGGAAAGGAGTAAAACGAGCGGATGTTTTTGCAGAAGTACGGTAGCATGGTATGCCAGTTAGTTTTATGAATTCTGACAATCTGCTTGACCATGTTGGTAAAAAAAAATTTTACAACCTCAACTTGGCCATTTTCCTATGGATAATAAGGTGTATAATTTTCATGACGTAAGTCGTGCTGAGTGGAAAGTTCAGTCATCATAAACTTTCGAAAGTGGCTACCATGGTCTGTAACGATGGCTTGTGGTATGCCGAACCTAGAAATCACATGATTAAATATGAAAATAGCTGCAGTTTGACTGTCGTTCTTGAATGTAGGCATTGCCTTGGCCCATTTTGTAAAATAATCCACCACGATAATAATATACCAATGTCCCCCGGCCGAGTGAGGGTTACATGTAATGAAATCGATGCCCCATTTTTCACATAGAACGACAACAATGATTGGGTGAAGAGGAGAAAGAGGTGCACACATATTTCGATAACAAATTTGGTAATTGTGACATTTTATAACCGAAAATATGCAATATTTAAAGGGTGACATCCAAAAATAGCCAACGTGCAGTATTTTTTGGGTAGTGGAAAACCCAGACATATGACCAACACATGCTCCAGAATGGCAGTCATTTAATGCCTTATCGACTTCTTCATGTGTTAAACAACGTCGTAAAATAGAATCAACACCACAACGATAGAGTGTATCACCAACAATATTATATTACTGGGATTGGTATCAGATTCTACGACGATTAGATTGTGATAGTTCGGGCCGAAAATTTTGAGTTTGAAGATATATAATGATATCTACAAACCAAGGATCTAGAGTATTGATGAGAAATAGGGATTCATCGGGAAGATGATCACCTGCCAGTTTTAGATTCAGTATAGGGAAAGTCACTTAGTAATTCAAAAAATGCCAATGATTTCTTAGATTTATATTTTTCAAATTCCAAAACAAACTTTTGCAGGGTAAAAATCAATTTAGAGTATTCCCCCACTAGCAGTTGTTTAGTCAAAATATACATCATAGGTTTGTAATCAGAGATCATGATTGTTTTGCGTAAAAGTATGTAGTGATGAAACCATTGGAAAACCTAAAAAACTACCAAGACCAATTTCTCACATGTGTGTATTCAATATTAGTAGGTGTAAGATTCCTACTCAAATAATAAATCACATGTTTAGTGGAATATTCATCTTATTGAACTAATACCATTCATATGGTAGAAATGGACGCAAATAAATACAAAAAAGTAATCTCAATGATAATCAAGTGGATGCATTAACGGTGCATGGGTCAACACGTGTTTCAGTGCATCAAAATATTTGTTAGCAGGCTCGTCCCAAATGAATGGAAGGATTTTTTCAAAGGTCAAGTAAAACCTTTATTTAGCTTAACATAGTTAAAGATAAATCGACGTAAAAAGTTTTCTTTTCCTTGAAAATTTTGGAGTTGGAAAAGAGTGGAAGGAGGAGTTAAATTGATGATAGCCTTGACCTTAAGTGGATCGACATGAATTCCTTCCTTAGAAATGATAAATCCCAACAATCATCTTGATTGTACACAAAAAACACACTTGTGTGGATTAAAACGAATATATTAATGCGTACATTGGAGGAAGATAACTCTCAAATGCATAGGATGATATTGTCGTCTCATAGAATGGGTTTAGTAAGTCATGTAGGTAGGGTTGCACAATATGTTTGATATCATGAAATGCGTAGTACATGGTCCTTTGAAAATTAACACTGACGTTCTTTAATCTAAAAGGTAATTTACGATAGGAAAAATTTCCCCATGGACAAATGAACGCAGTTTTGGGCTGATCGATAGGGAGTATGTTTATCTGATTATATACAGAAAATCTGTCCATAAATGAAAAAAATTATTTCTTGCACATTCGTCAACAATTTGGTCGATGTAAGGGGTAGGTTAATTGTCTTTTGGACAAGCCTTATTGATATCTCTATAATCTACACATACTTGAATAGTTCCCTATTTTTTGTTCACTGGAACAATATTGGATACCCAATCAAGTAAGGGAATATGATAAATAAAACCTGCTCTGAGTAAATTTTCAACTTCAACCTTAATAGCAGCAATTTTTTGTGGATGAATTGGATGTAATATTTGTCTAATAGGTTTAGCAACTGGGTATGTCTTAATTTCATGAACTACAATGCTAGGATCAATTCCTAGCATTTATTTGTAGGACCAGGCAAAAATGTAGCGGAATTCCTGAAATAGAGCCTTATACATGTTTATTTCGTGCATTGAGCATGAAGAACCTATATGAATATTTTCAGTAATTCCAGGTTTAACTAAAATTTTCAATTGGTATCATTGAAGAGATGTTTCCTAAATTTGTTTCTAAATCTGAATGAAGGATTGACATGGGATTTTGAAGATATATGACGTATTCAGTCGAAAAGATGGATGAAAATTCATTCTTAAAATTATCAAGGTTAGGTAGAAAAGATGAAAGATGATTAGAATCGTCCCATGGTAATTCTTCCAACGCCATAATATCCATAATAATTTCATTGGTTGAAAATGGTTTTTGGAAAGGATCAAGAAAAGATATCGATGTTAAACCTCATAAAGAAGAATACTCATCATTTATCATGTTATCAGTTCTCAGTTTCCCAAGGCTAAGAAAGGATAACAAAGGAGGTAATCACAGACCACTTTTGACTTGGTACCTAGCCCTATGAAATCAGAGAGAGCTCTCTCTGCAATCTCACATCCAATGAAGTGACTGAAGAGAAAAATAGATCTTAGGTTAGATATTCAGCTCACTAGGGTTTTGATTTTAGGGTTTGATAAAAGCTCAAAAACTAGGAACTAGGTCAAATATATCTAAACATCAGATGCAAACATAACATGGGGCAAGTTATATGCAATATATGGCTCAAAAAGGTTTTTCATTGTAGTAAGGGAGAGGAAGATGTAGCAGAGGTTAAGTGACCAAGATCATGAATTCACTTATGGAGGAAAAACACTTAAATGCTTATCTTGAATAAAAACATAGCATACATGTGATGATTTATGTTTTAAAACTTAGAAGATAAAGCATAAGAAGCATGTAGATGGTAACTAAATAGATCTAATCATCAAATATAAATAAAACACTGGAAAAATAGAGCCACAAACAACAACACAAGAACCCCACGAAAATAACTGCAACTATCTGTTGTATTTCTGAAAAATAGGTAATTACACTTGTCGAAGTCTGAGGTACAAGTATCAAACCCTTAATTTGACTTAAATCAAGCTACTTATATATGAAAAAACACAGTCTCTGATCAGGGATCAATATTTTAGCTAAAATTCAAAGTTCTCAAAAATGCTTCAGACTTGAACGACCGGATAGTGTTCGTCGGCAGGATTCCAGCGTAACTCATTTCATTAAAATCTGAGTTCCTATGAGTGAGTTATGGTTTGTTGTTCGCTTTCAAAAATAGGTAAAAAAGGAGCAGAATAGGTACATGGATGATGTGGCAAGTACAATTAGCTTCTCAGAGAACATTCTCCAGATTCAGCCAATGACAATGTGCCAAGTGTTCCAGCTGGATTCACCGATGATGACTAGGAAGTGAATTTTTTTTTAATCCTAAGTCTAAGGGTGAATTTTATTTAGCTATTGGTGCAATGTTATTATTTTAATTGGTGAATTTTCAGAACAATGAGGATAGGCCACGTGAACCCACCCCATGGCCTTGAAGGTTGGCATGTGAATTATTATGTACAAGACCGAATGGTTTTACATTGGGCGCATATCCGATTTTATGACAAGGCTGAACTATGGTGGTGGTGCACATACACACATATATATATATATATATATATATATATATATATATTTTTTTTTTTGTGTGTGTGTGTGTGTAAGTATATAACATATGCATGTATAGTCGGATTCTCCTAATCTAACAATATTTATATTCTTTCTAAATACAAAATCCTTCCACTGTTAAACTTGTGGAAATTTAAAACTCAATTGCAAAGACATGTGAATAAATTCAATCACACATAACACTCTTGTTTAACGGGAAAACTTAAAGCTAAAAACACTAACTATCATATATTATGTATGTAAATGGAATAATGTAATAATATCATACAAATCTTAGTACATCAAGCTCTCAGTACAATGTAGATTCATTACACAATGTCGTGCAGAAATTTGCATCTCCATGCACCAATTTTGATGCAACAACGGCGAAAGGTCTTTCTACGGAGAGATGGTCAACTGTGACGTGGCATTGTCTCTTTTTTTCCTTGCTCCACGTGGTCTATTTCTTTTCATTAATTATCAAATTCGCAGAATTTGATAAATAATACTATCCACGGTGTTTAAATTTTAATTAATATTCCCGAACCTTAAAGTATGCCTTTCGAAACCTTATATTAATCTTCAAACTTATATTAATACTCCACGTTTTGTAAATCAAACTTTATAATAGAATCCTCGCTCCGGGCCCACCTCTACGTCCAATAGCCAATCAAATGTTCGCCCGTACCTTAGGTTAAATCCCATGCATCTTCGTTGCCCGACCACCATCCGATGATCCTGTGCCAGATCGACGGCTCTCGTCGATATCGCTCGGCTCCCAGCGCTGGGTTTTAACGCACGATGAGAATACGGAAAGGCGGTTTTGTACTTCCGTCCAGTGCCACGTGTCGAAGGCTTTGTGGAATCGCTCCAATTCAGAAAATACCGCCTTTTCACCAAAAGTGGTGCGATATGGGCAACCCACTTTTCAAAACCACTCGCGTTTTTTCTATAGTGATTGACCAGGGTAAATGCGGGGTTACGTTATTTCTTTATTCATTCAACTCGCGTCCAGACTATGGTTCCAGTTCGAAAACAACACCTCTATTTCTTTATAAAGCAGGAAATCTACCAAATTAAATAGTGTCACGACCACACTTCTTCTGCATAGACCCGCCTGCGCGTAGCGCGGATTTAACAGGGTTTATTCGAATAAATTAAGGGAATTCAAGGACAGAGAACAGAATTACCATTACACAATTGCCTCGCATTTAACCAATTCTTCACAATTATAAATACAGGGAGTTTGGAAATCAACAGGACTTGAATTTTATTCAACCAGAAGCAATTGCTCAATACACAGAGTTTATTGCAGAATCTCTCTTTTTTTTTCTCTTTCTATACACTCGAGGGATTACAATTATATACCTAAACCTATGACTCTTCGGTTCCTCTGAGAGGATCATTTTAGGAAATCAATAGCCTAATTAAAATAATTCAACTAACTGGAATATGACAGCTAGACTAACTGAGCTATTCGACTTCTACGACTCTAACTGATCTAATAATACAATCAGCTAAGGTATTGACACCTAGCTGTAACAATTCGACTGTTTCCAAACCCTCCTAGCCACAGCATGTGGACAAAACTCCTACATTGTTTGCTAGTGTCTAATGCCCCTGCATCAGACTCCCGAGGGCAATTTTCTTCATGGGCTCCTGTCCATGAGCTCTCCCACTGATCTGCCTATCTTCTGCAACATTTCTTCAGTCATCCAAGTGGCATCTTCCTCTGGCTTATCCTTCCATTTGATCAAGTACTGAAAGTACTCTCGTCCTCTGGTTCTTCTGAATGGTCTTTTATCCAATATCTTCTCTGGTTGCAATGGCTGTGCTGGAGGTAGTTGCTCTTTCCACTCTTCTTGTTCATGTCATAACACTTCTTCCTGCTACATCATCTTCATACTTGTACAAATCTGCAACATTAAAAATGAGAGATATTCCAACATCGAGGAGGTAATTCAATCTCTTAAGCATTTGTAGAGAACTTCCTAAGTATCTTGCATGGCCCAATTTTTTTGAACTGATTTGTTGTGCGCTTCTTTGGGAATCTCTCCTTTCTCAAGTGTGCCAAAACACGATCTCCTACTTCAAATGAACTTTACTTATTTACCTTTCAATTCTACTACCTTTTGATTTGATGTTCTTGCCTTGTAGTTGTTGTTTCACTTGTTCATGTATGGCACGGATCTCTGAAGCAAATTTCCTCACCATCTTTTACTTTTAAGCTGCGCCTTTCCCGAGATTTCTTAACTCTGATATTCCTCTGGGGTGCATTCCATAAAAAATATGAAATGGACTCTGCCCTGTGCTCCTATTTGGTGAGTCATTATATGCATACTCTGCCTGGGGCAAAATATGATCCCACTGCTTGGGATGCTCTCCTGCGAGACTTCTCAACAAATTTCCCAGACTCCTATTCACTACCTCAGTTTGTCCATCAGTCTGGGGATGATAAGCTAAGATGAAACTCAGTTTTGAAACTTATTTTGGTACAAGTTTCTTCCACGGTGTCCTCCAAAGTTCCCCACAAATACGGTGTCTGCGTAGAAACAATATACAGCCTTCATGCAGTCTAACAACTTCTTTGAAGAACAAGTTAGCAACATGGGTGACATCACTAGTTTTATAACATGGAATAAAATGTGCCATCTTGGAGAATCTGTCCACCACAGAAAAGACTGCATCATTCCCTCTCTGAGTCTTGGGAAATCCTAGAACAAAATCCATACTCACCATGTCCCAAGGTCTGTCTGGAATAGGTAAAGGAGTGTAAAATCCTGCATTTTGGCTCCTTCCTTTAGCATATTGAAAAATCTTGCAATTCTTCACAAACTTGTCCACTTCTTCTCTCATCTTTGGCCAGAAATAAAAGTGACTCAGCTGCTCATAAGTCTTATCAGTACCAAAGTGTCCAGCAAGTCCACCACTATGCTTCTCCTTGATCAAATTTTCTCTCATGGAACATTTTGGTACACACAGTTGGCTTCTTCTGAATAGTAAGTCCTCCTGCAGGAAATAATCCAGCCACTGGCTTCTATCTGTTAAAACACGGTTATTACATGCCTCAAATGCTTCTTTAAAATCAAGATCTATTTTATACAATTCTTTGAGAAAATCAAATCCTACAACTTCAAAATTAGTTTCTTGAACAAGCATGTGCCTCCTACTCAAAGCATCAGCTACTTTATTGGCTTGGCCACTTATATGTTTCAAAACAAAATTAAAACTTTGGAGATACTCAACCCATTTGGCATGCTTATGTTTCAGTTTGGGCTATTGTACAATATACTATAGAGCATGACTGTCAGAATATAATAAAAATTCCCTAGACATCAAATAATGTCTCCATTTCTTCAGTGCCTGAACAATTGCATAGAATTCCTTCTCATAAGAGGAATACTTTCTTCTGGTGTCATTCAGCTTCTCACTGAAATATGCCACAGGCCTATCATCCTGACTCAACACAGCTCCAATGGCCTCTCCACTAGCATCACATTTTACTTGAAATGGTTTAGTAAAATCAGGCAGAATCAAAACAGGCTTCTCCGTTATCTTTTGCTTCAAAACTTTAAAGTTTCTTTCTGCTTCAGCAGTCCACTTAAATGGTTGTTTGCTCTTCTTTATTGTCTCAATTATGGGTGCATTGATCTTACTGAAGTTTCTTATAAACTTTCTGTAAAAACTAGCAAGTCCATGGAAACTTCTTACCTCAAAAACATTCCTGGGTGAAGGCCACTCCACAATTGCCTTAACCTTTTCTGGGTCCATCTTCAATCCTTCTGCAGAAAAAACAAACCCCAAATACACCAACTCTTCCTTCATGAATGAGCATTTCTTCAAATTTATCAGCAGCTTCTCTTGGTGCAGCTTCTTCAAGACATGATTAAGATGCCTTAAATGTTCTTCTTTAGTTCTGCTGAAAACTAATATATCATCCAGATACACTATCACAAATTTACCAATGAATTCTTTCAATAATTCATTCATAAGTCTCATAAAAGTGCTAGGTGCATTTGACAACCCAAAAGGCATTACCATCCATTCATACAATCCTTCATTTGTTTTAAAGGCAGTTTTCCACTCATCACCCTCTCTTATTCTAATCTGATGGTATCCACTCTTCAAATCTATCTTTGAGAAATATTTAGCACCACTCAAACAATCCATTAAGTCCTCAACTCTGGGCAAAGGGAATCTGTACCTGATTGTGATCTTATTAATTGCTCTGGAATCAGTACACATCCTCCAGCCTCCATCTTTCTTTGGGCTCAATACTGCTGGTACTGCACATGGACTCAGACTTTCTCTAATCAGTCCCTTGTCAACCAATTACTGTACTTGTCTCCTAATTTCCTCATTTTCCTTGGGATTAATTTTGTAGGTTGCCTTATTTGGAAGATTTGAACTAGGGATAAAATCTATCTGATGGCTGATCTTCCTCACAGGTGGCAGCTCATCAGGTAAATCATCCACAACAATGTCACAGTAATTGTCTAACATCTCTTGTATTTCTACTGGTAAATCAGAAATCTTTGTAGAAGTAAGGACTACTTTAGGCTTGCAAACTAAAGCAAATCTTACCTCTTCCTCTTCTATCTGCTGCAGATACTCCTTCCCGCTCAGCAACAAGGTCTTTGGATCAATCACTCTGCTGGATGGCTCTCCTTCTTCCATGGGTATCAATGTATGGTGTACCCCATCTTTGAAGAACTTGAAAGTGTTCTTCTTGCCATCATGCACTGCTGCTTTGTCAAACTGCCAAGGTCTACCTAGCAGTATATGACACACATCCATGGGCATTACATCACATAGGACCTTATCTTTATATTTGCCCATTTGCAGCTCTATCTCACACTGCTCCTTTACAACCAGTTGGTGCCCTTTATGCAGCCAAGACACCCTGTAGGGAGTTGGATGCTCCCTTGTCTTCAACTTCAACTTTTCTATTACCTCAGTGGAAACCAGATTGTCTGTGCTGCCACTATCAATGACTAGCTGGCAGCATTTCCCTTGGACTTTGCATATGCTCCTAAACAAAGTCCTCCTTTGTAAAGGCTCAGTGACCTCTTTGGTTTGCTTCAACAGGACCTTATTCACCACCAAGGATTCTCCCCTCTCTGGAAGAATTTCTTCCTCAATTTCTGCATCTTCTCCAGCCTGGGCAACAACAACATTCCTTGGACCAGCACCCACATTCTCTGGACATTCATAGGGCTTGTGTCCCACTTTTTGACATCTATAACACCTCAATTCTCTACCCCTGCCTCTGTCTCTGCCTCCTCTTCCTTTTCCTCTGTAAGAACCCCTTCTACCCCTTGCATCATCCTTTGTAGATGCATTATGAGGTGAGCTACTGTTAGCTCCATCCCTGGATGTAGCAGACTTTCCTTTACCACCTTGACTTCCTTTTCCATGGAAAGTACCTCTCTTCTTGGCAGACTGTTTCCTCAGGAGTTTGTCCTCTGCTTTCAAGGCCATCTGATAGGCCTCTTCCACTATCTTAGGAGACTGGAGACCAATCTCATCTTGGATCTCCAGCTTGAGACCATTCACATATCTGGGAGTCTTCTCAGGTGTGTCTTGAAATTGCCCCGCCCTTATGCTTACTCTGTAGAATTCCTCTGTGTATTCTTTTACTGTTAGCAACCTCTGTCTTAGGTTATGCATTTGCTTATACAATGTCAGCTGGTAATCAATAGGAAAAAATTTACCTTTTAATTTAGCCATCAATCTAGTCCAACTCTTGATAGGTTGCTTGCCAACTCTCCTTCTCTCTGCCTGCACTCCATCCCACCAAAGCGCAGCATGTCCCTTCAGCTTTGTTACTGCAAACTTGACCTTCTTATCTTCACTTATTTCTTCATAATCAAAGCATTTGCTCAACTCATTTATCCAGTCCACCAACTCCTCTGGATTCAGTCCCCCTGCATAACTCGACACTTCAATTCTGGGCTTAACTGCAGACCCCATAACAGTTCTAAGGAGCCTCATGTTAGGAGGAATTTCAACATTTTATTCTGCTTCTTCTGTCTCAGGTTCGCTGATGTCTTCAAGATATCTGGGCTGTCTTCTCTCCATGGAATCTATTCTGGCCTCTACCCTTTGCAACATCCCCAACACCTCAACGTTGGCAACAGGTCTTCTTCTGCTAGCACCTCTACCAACTCGGATTGCCATGTCAACAAAACAACTTCAGACAACAGCTCTGATACCACAAATGATGCAACAACGCTGAAAGGTTTTTTCTACGGAGAGCTGGTCAACTGTGACATGACTCTGTCTGGTTTCACCTCTCTTCCACGTGGTCTATTTCTTTTCATTAATTATCAAATTCATAGAATTTGATAAATAATACTATCCGAAATGTTTAACTTTATATTATCTCTCTGAACCTTAATTTATCCTTTCTAGACTTTATATTAGTCTTCCAAACTTATATTAATACTCCACGCTTTGTAAATCAACTTTATAATAGGAATTTCGCTCCGAGCCCACCTCTATGTCCAATAGCCAATCAAATGTATGCCCGTACCTTAGGTTAAACTTCGCGCATCTCCGTCAGGCGACCAACATACGATGACTCTGTGCCAGATCGATAGCCCTCGTTGATATCGCTCGGCGTCCTCGTACTAGCTTTAACGTGCGATGAGAATATGGAAAGGTGGTTTTGTACTTTCATCCAGTGCCACGCGTCAAAGACTCTGTGGAATCGCTCCAATTCAGAAAATACCACCTTTTCGCCAAAAGTGGTGCGATATGGGCAACCCACTTTTCAAAACCACTCGCGGTTTTGCTATAGTGATCGACCAGGGTAAATGCGGGGTTACGTTATTCCTTTGTTCATTTAACTCGCGTCCAGACTACGGTTCTAGTTCAAAAACAACACCTCTATTTCTTTATGAAGCGGGAGATCTACCAAATCAAACAGTGTCACGGCCACACTTCTTCTGCACAGCCCCGCCTGCAGGTAGTGCATATTTAAAAGAGTTTATTTGGATAAATTAAGGGAATTCAAGAATAGAGAACGGAATTACCATTACACAATTGCCTTGCAGTTAACCAATTCTTCACAATTATAAATACAAGAAATTTGAAAATCAACAGGACTCGAATTTTATTAACCGGAAGCAATTGCTCAATACACAGAGTTTATTGCAGAAATCTCTCTTTCTCTCTCTCCCCTCTATACATATGAGGGATTACAATTATATACATAAACATATGACCCTTCGGTTCCTCTGAGAGGACTGTTTTAGGAAATCAACAGCCTAATTAAAATAATTCAACTAACTGGAATATGACAGCTACACTAACTGAGCTATTCGACTTCTATGACTCTAACTGATCTAATAATATAATCAGCTAAGGTATTGACACCCTGTTGTCAACAATTGACTGGTTTCCAATGGGTGCATTGGCATGGCAACGCGGCGAAACTCCTACATTCTTTACAGCTGATGTGTCTTAGAATATAATGCCTACATCAAATTTCAAACCTCTTGACAGCTTTGTCTCCTTTGCGCAATCCTGGCGAAGACCCCTGAATGAATTCGAATTGGCTTTGCCTTGACTATGCAATCCTCATTGGAAACTCCAATGTGTGTGTGATGCAATCAATGCATCACTATAGTCACAACAGATAGTCCATCTTACCCTTTCACCTATCTCTCCACCGGGTCTCCATTGGAACTGACATGCACTGTAGTTAACTGTTGTTTCTATTAAGTTGTTAGTGAGTTAATAGTTGTGAATTAATTAACTAATTAATTCACTTAACTCTCACTAGTGTATCATTTAGTTGAACTAGATACAACCAGCTCAACTGATTTTAACTCCATTAACTAAGTTAAACTGAATAACAACTCCATAAACTACTCTTCCAACTCTGTCATAACTTTGCCACTTCAGTTCTAACTGAGTCCTCATGCATGAGCCACCAATAAACCCAAGGAATTGTGTAATTTTTTTAGCCCACTGATTTTCCAAATCTGTGTACTGAAATAAAGTGCTCCAAGAGAATAAGTTGATATTTAGAGTCTGATTATTATTAAGGGTTAATAATAATCAACACATCTATTTTTAGATCGACGATCTATAAATAGACTTCGCCCAATATTCTAAAAATAGAATTTCATCTATTTTTCCAACTTGATCAACAATCCACATATATCATCCTGCAACTTCTGAAATATGATCACCATGTCTAAAAATAGACATAGTCTAAAAATAGACTTACACCGAAAACTAGCCTGCGAGCCCACTTAGTGAAGGTGACTGATTTTCACTAAGCTTCATCATCTTGTTGAATCTCAACACTACCTCTAAATAAGATAGGGGTTATCCTTCACCCCAATACTACCTCTATGGTATTCAAATTTTCTCCTGCCGAGTGCCTTCGTCAAAATGTCTGCATCCTGATCTTCCATAGGAATGTACTGAAGCAACATGATTTTACACTGCACACAATCTCTGATATGATGATACCGAATATCAATATGTTTAGATCTATCATGAAACACAGGATTAATCAAGAATTTAATGCAACTCTGATTATCACAATGTATCACTGTAGGATCTAAATGTGAACCGAACAAACCGACCAGGATCTTCCTCATCCAGATAGCCTCACATGCAGCTTGAATTGCTACCATGTATTTTGATTCCGCTGAACTGAGTGCCATGGATATTTGTTTCTTGTTACCAAGAAAATACTATAGATCCGATACTGAAAACCCCTCCTGATGTCCTCTTTCTGTCCATTGGGCTGCCTGCCCAATTTACATCCGTGAATCCATGCAACTTCACCTCATCCATTTGTCTGTACCTTAAGCCATACTCCGATGTGCCCCTGAGATACCTCAGGAAATGCTTTCCTGCCTTCCAAAAGATCTTGGTATGCTTAACCATTGTTTGTGAAATCTGGTTCAACACATAGCATATGTACAGTTGTAATATTCTTTTTCAGGAATTTCTGCAATATGTCCAATGGGGACGCTATATAAGGAAAACCATGCAAAAAAAATGCAAAAAAGGACTTGGATCCTCTTATATATGTTTTATGTAGCTTAAATATGAAATGGAATCAGAAACAAATCATCCTATCTAGATTAAACATATCTCCCCAGCTCAAATGTACTCAAAAGCATCCCAATCCCATGACTTCACACAATAGAATTTCTGAAGATTGCAACAACGTAATTCTCATTAGGGTTTCTACAGAAAAATATGATTTAACGAAGATATGGATTTTTCATTAATCATAGAATAAAATATTTGAGGTTTGACCTCTTTTAAATGGGCATTAGAATACCCCGGCAGGGGTTTCCGGCAAAATACCAATGGAAAATGCAGTACTGCAGAAAATAATGCAGTCCACTACAACTCTGTATTAAATGAGACTGAATACAATATGAAATGGATGATCAACACAGAAAATGGCCAAGGGCCCTCCTCAATAGACTTTCCGAAGATAAATAGACCCCTCCTCCAATACAAGCACAAAACCAAGGGGTTTACCCCTGCTACTGCTGCACTTGCAGAAAAGACACAGTTACTAGAAGTGAAAGCACTGTAGCTATTGATGCCTGAATGACCTCAAGTCAGATGATGGAAAATTAGCTTAGGACCTTCCCTTTTGATCTCTTAAACAAGTTGAACCAAAGGTGAAGGTGGAATTCCCACATGAGAATCCTTTGCACTAAAAAATGCAGCAACTACAGCTAAACAACTGAAGCTTGAAAGTAGTCAAAAGACCAAACATAGATGAATATTGAATGCCTTCCTTGTTTCTATCTCCTTCTTCTTATCCTTGGTGAGCCTCCTCACCTCGGACCCCACTCATTGTTGAGGTGACTTCCTAGAAAAGATTCCTCTTTCAAAACTGTGTTGTCCTTGTTGGTTTCCCTCCTCTTGTAGCAGTGTTGTTGACTTGGTCAACTAGATCTAGCTCACTTTCATTATCCTCTTTCACACCAAGGTGGCTTTATTTTTCCTCCTAATCTAATCCCTTTCCACACTGGGATTTTTTTTATCGTCCTTTTACTCTTCTACTTAAAAAATGGAGCAATTATAATATTCCAAGTAGCAGTGGCTAATTGGGAATATTACAGTCCTCCCCGCTCAAAAGTTTCTTTCCCACAAGCAACAGTAAAGAAGGATGCTGCAAGATCTTCTCTCCCTCCCAAGTTGCATCCTCATCTGGTAGATTTCTCCATCGAATCAGATATTCCTTGATGACTCTATTTCTTAGCTGCCTCTCCCTTGTGTCCAAGATTACTTTTGACTGCAAAATTAGGTGGCCCTCATCATCAATGGGGGGAAGATCCATGTTGGAAACTAAATTCCTCCCAATGGCCCTTTTGAGGCAAGAGACATGGAAGATATTGTGGATCTTTCTTCCCTTAGGAAGCTCCAGCTCATATTCTACCTTACCGACACACTTGATCACCTTGTATGGCCCATAGAAATGTGGTTTGAGCTTCTCAACTCCCTTCTCCTTGAGTGTGGACTGTTTATAAGGCTGAAGACGCAGATAGAATAGATCTCCCACCTCAAACTGTCTCTATATCCGACCACGGTCTGCATATATCTTCTGCTGGTTCTGGGAAGTAGAAATGTTGTCTTTGAGTGCTCTGAGTATGTCCTGATTCTCCCGAATCCATTCCTTGGATCTTGGAGCCTTACTTGCCCCAAACATAACATCAGCAAATGAGAGTGCCTCATACCCATATAAGGCTCAGAATGGACTCATGCCAATAAACATATGGTGAGTAGTGTTGTACCAATACTCTTCTAAGTGGAGCCAACGTAGCCAAGCCCTTTGATGCCCTGCTACATAGTTCCTCAAGTAGCCTTCCAGTCACTTGTTCACTATCTCTATCTGTCCATCGGTCTGTGGCTAATAGCTAGTGCTTGGAGTCAAATCAGTCCCCACTAACCAGAAAATTTCTTTCCAAAAGCCACCCATGAAGCAGTTGTCCCGATCACTCACTATGGTCCTTGGGAGACCATGGAGTCTAAATATATATCTGAAGAAGAGCTCAGCTACCTGTGAAGCAGTATAATGTGCAGGAATGGAAAATAAATGAGAGTAATTTGTTAGTCTATCAACAATTACAAAGATGCAATCCTTACCCTGTTCTTTCGGTAGACCGGTGATGAAGTCCATAGAGATGCTTTCCCACTTCCCATCTGGAATAGGTAGTGGCTACAATAACCCAGCAGGGTGGGTGTGTTCTCCCTTGTTCTGCTGACAAATTGTGCATCCTCTGACATGTTGGAGCACATCCTCTTTGAGACCCTTCCATGAGAATCTCTCTCTTATGGCCCTATAAGTATTTGTGAAACCTTGATGCCATGCAAGTGGGGAATCATGTGATGCTAGTAAAATATTCTCCTTGAGTTTGGAATTCTTAGCCAAGAATATCCGGTCTTGGTAATAGATGATCTCATCCATCACCCTATACCTCTCATCTGATACCACCCCATCAAGTATCTCACATGCAAATTCATCTTTGGAATACTCAACTAAGAGTTGAGCCTTCCAATCTGCATCCATGCCCCTCAAGGACAGTGTTGTAGGCCTCCTGGATAGAGCATCAGCCACCACATTGCTCTTCCCCTTGACATACTCTATGTCAAAGTCATATGATTGAAATTTTCTCACCCACTTCTGTTGTCTCTCCTGGAGTTGCCTCTGTTCAAGGAAGAATCCAAGACTGTTATGGTCAGTCTTCACCTTGAACTTATTCCCCACCAAGTATTGCCGGAATTTGGCTAATGCATGCATGATAGCCAACATTTCTTTATCATATATGGGGTATAAAATTTCATGAGGAAGCATATTCATGCTCTCAAAGGCTATAGGATGCCCTCCTTGCATCAAGACTACTTCAATCCCTTCACCTGATGCATCACATTCTAGAACAAAAGGTTGAGAAAAATTAGGCAAAACCAAAATAGGACATCTACTCATTACCTCTTTGAGCTTATAAAAGGCCCTCTACACTGTAGGTGTCCAATGGAAAGCTCCCTTCTTTGTCAAGTCTGTGAGTGGTGCTACTAGTTGTGAAAACCCTTTCACAAACTTCCGGTAATAAGTGCATATGCCCACAAACCCTCGAACTTCTGTGACATTTATGGGCTCAAGCCAATCTCTGATAGCCCGGATCTTTTCCTCATGTACCCTCACTCCATCCACTCCTATAATGTGGCCCAAACACAACATCTCTGTGAGGCCAAATTCACATTTAGAGAGCTTGGCATAGAATTGCTGCTCCTTGAGGATATGTAAAATTGTCTCAATATGTTGCAGGTGCTCCTCCCAAGTGCGGCTGTAGATAAGAATATCATCAAAGAAGGCCAATACAAAATTTCTCAAATGACCATGGAAGATGTGGTTCATGCAAGATTGGAAAGTTGCTGGGGCATTGGTCAATCCAAAGGGCATCACCAGAAACTCAAAATTCCCATAGTGACATTTGAACGTTGTTTTGGGGATATCTTGCTCCCTAACCTTGATTTGATGATACCTGGATCTCAAATCAATCTTGGAGAAGTATTTAGAACCCCTCAACTCATCCATGAGTTCATCGATCCTAGGTATAGGGTACCTGTTCTTCATGGTCTTCTTATTCAAGGCTCTATAATCAATGCACATCCTCAATGTGCCATCCTTCTTCTTTACTAAGACCACTGAAGAAGCAAAAGGACTAGTACTAGGCCGGATGTGTCCTAGAGCTAGAAGCTCTTGGGTGGCCTTCTCAATATCATCCCTATAAGCCTTGGGGTGCCTATAAGGAGTGGTAATTACTGCTTGGATCCCTTGATCCAAATCAATAGTGTATTCAAACCCTCGGTCAGGAGGTCTCCCTGGTGGGATATCCCAAAATAATGTATAATACCGATCCAAAAGAGACTGAACATATGGATGCACTGGGGAATCCTTGCCCCTTACTTCCGATATATGTAGCTCCACTACCCATTCTACATCTCCTTTGCATAGATTTGCCTCCATCATGTGTGCTGAAACAACCTGAGGGGGGTATGTGTTTATACCCTTGATCTTCTGATACTGACCATTCTTCCCTTCTGTCCATTCCATCTCCAAAGTTTTCCAATTAGTGGTAACTCTCCCAAGAGTGATAAACCATTGGAGTCCCAATATGACATTGGTTTCTAGAATATCTGCCACAAAGAAGTGGTCTGTCAAGGTGTAGGTCCCCATGGTGATGGTTAGTGCCGGAACATACTTGGCACACTGCAGGGTCATAGCTCCCTAAACCAAGACTGAGAATCCCTCAAAATCCTCCATGTGGATCCCTCTCCTTTGTACCAGTTTTGCATCAATAAAATTATGATTTTCCCCACTATCTATCAACACAGATACTCTTTGCCTTATAATAGTACCTCTTACCCTCAAGGTCAGATATTTTGGGACCCCTCTTAATGCTGCAATAGCTCCCCCTCTTGGATAAAAGTCTTCTATGGATGGTACAACATTGGCCTCCTTCTTGGAGAAGGTCTTGGCATAATGTGTCCCTCCTGCAACACATTATTCCCCCAAATCGCGAACAAGGATTGTATTCTTTGGCCCTGAAGAGGTCTCTTGCTGCAGTAATGTTCTTTCCCTGGGCAAGGTGTGTTGTAAGTCTCTAGCTTTCTCCATAGCTTCAAGGAGGGTGGTTGGTTTAGTGGATTTGACCAACCCCTGCAATGGTTCAGCCACCCCATTAATAAACATGGATACCTTCCTGCTCATAGGGAGGTTGGATACCATCACTGAAAGCTGCAAATATTCAGCAATATAGTCTTCAAGATCTCCCTCCTGTTTGAGCTTGGTTAACTTGACAAATTGGGCTTTTGGATTCCTTGGATCAAATCTCTCCACTAGCCTCTTGGTGAAAATTGAGTATGAAGTGATGTGATGATGCCCAAGTGTGGTCAGTCCATGAAACCACCATTCTTGAGCCTCCCCTTCTAGGTGGAGCACAGCTATCTCAAGGCTTTATTTTTGTAAAACTTCTGCTGAGTTTGAAGCATGGGTTCACTTTCTCCACCTAAGCCTCGTCGTACACTTAGGTGTTCCATCAAATGTGGGCAAGAATAACCTTCCCATATTGCGATGGGTCCATCTCACTGCTCTCCTCCTCTTGATGAGGATTAACCCTCCTTCCATCCTTGATCCGACAAAACTCCTGAAAGCTCAAGTGCTCTTTGAAGATTTGAGATTGGGATTCATATTCCTCAAAATACTCTCCCATGGTTTCCTCCTTATCTTCTCCAGATAGAAATTAAGGCATGGTAGAGCGTTGTGGTGCAGCTGAATGCTCCATGCCATATGAAATGCTGGTGCTTTCCTCATGTAAAAACCCTATAGAATCCCCTTCATGCCTCATCTCCTTGAGGTCCCTTGCAATTTTTTGCAGGGTTTGAAGTAGGAGATTTGAAATACCTTCGTCCTCCATGATGAAGATATATTATCCCCACAAGCTGAGTCAATATCAGAGCTCTGATACCACTGTAATATTCCTTTTTCAGGAATTTTTGCAATATGTCCAATGGGGCCATTGTATAAGGAAAACCATTCAAAAGAAATGAAAAACAGGACTTGGATCCTCTTATTTATGATGTATGTAGCTTAAATATGAAATGGAATCAGAAAAAAATCATCCTAGCTACATTAAACAGATCTCCCCAGCTCAAATGTACTTAAAAGAATCCCAATCCCATGACTTCACACAATATAATTTCTGAAGACTGCAGCAACGTAATTCTCATTAGGGTTTCTAAAAAAAAGGATGATTTAATGCATATCTAGTTCTTTTTTTAATAATAGAATCAAATATTGGAGGTTTGACCTCTTTTACATGGACATTAGAATACCCCAACAGGGGTTTCTGGCAAAATACCAATGGAAAATGCAGTACTGCAGAAAATAATGTAGTCCACTGCAACTCTGTATTAAATGAGATTGAATACAATATGAAATGGATGAAAAATATAGAAAATGGCCAAAGGCCCTCCTCAATAGAGTTTATGGAGAGAAATAGACCCCTCCTCCAATACAAGCACAAAATCAAGGGGTTTACCCCTGCTACTGCTGCACCTACAGAAAAGACACAGTTACTAGAAGTGATTGCGCTGCAGGTGTTGCTGGCTGAATGACCTCAAGTCAGATGATGGAAAATTAGCTCAGGACTTTCCCTTTTGATTTCTTAAACAAGCTGAACCAAATGTGAAGGTGGAATTCCCGCATGAGAATCCTTTGCACTAAACAGTGCTGCAACTACAGCTAAACAGCTGAAGCTTGCAAGTAGTCAAAATACCAAACATAGATGAATATGAATGCCTTCCTTGCTGCTATCTCCTTCTTCTTATCCATGGTGAGCCTCCTCACCTCGGACCCCACTCATTGTCGAGGTGAATTCCTAGAATTCAAAACTGCGCTGTCCTTGTTGGTTTTCCTCCTCTTATAGTAGTTATGTTGACTTGGTCAACTAGATCTAGCTCACTTGCATTATCCTCTTTCACACCAAGGTGGCTTCATTTTTCCTCCTAATCTAATCCCTTTCCACACTGGGATTTTTTTTATTGTCCTTTTATTCTTCTACTTCAAAAATGGAGCAATTATAATATTCCAAGCAGCAGTGACTAATTGGGAATATTAAAATGGTCTTGTATTAACTAAATACATGAGCAAACCAACCAACTGTGGATAAACAGTGGCATCCACTACCTCTACCGATGTAGCATCCTCTTTCCTCCAATTTCCTGGAAAAGGAGTGTCAATAGGCTTGCAGTCTTGCATGTGAAACTTCTCAAGTATCTCCCGAGCATACTTGCCTTGAGACACAAACATTTCACCTTCCCGCTACCATATTTCCAATCCAAGGAAATAATGAAGGAGGCCCAAATCCTTCATCTCAAACTCCTTTGCAAGATCTGACTTGCATGAGTGTATCGACTGCTCATCACCTATTAGTATTAAATCATCAACATAAAGAACAATGATTAAAAGCTTACCCTCCACCACAATTTGGTACAGTTTTGCATCCGCCTCACTCTTGGTGAAGCCAAGTTCAGTGAAATAGTTGTCAATCCGTGTGTACCAAGCACGTGGTGCTTGATTCAGCCCATACAACGCTCTCTTGAGCCTGCACACATGTGACTCGCTGCTGAAGATTTCGAATCCTTCAGGCTTCTCAATGTAAAATTCTTCCTCAATGATCCCATTAAGGAACGCAGTCTTCACATCCATCTGATGAATGTGCCAACCCATCTACGCTGAGTGAGAAAGGATGGTCCTTATGGAAGAATATCGTGTGACAGGTGCAAAGGTTTCTTCATAATCAATCCCCTCGATCTGTGAGAAGCCCTGGGAAAAAAATCTTGCCTTATACTTCTCGACGCTCCCATCAGTAGCTTGCTTTACCTTGTAGATCCATCTTGTTCCTACAATTGATTTACCCACCGGCCTTGGAACAATCTCTCAAGCACTGTTTCTGAAAATGGAGTCATACTCCTCCACCATGGCATCTACCCATGTGGGCTCCTACACTGCTTCTTAAAAATAAGATGGCTTTGTCACGATACACTTGCTCATGAGAGCCATGTATCCAGTAAATCAGTCAGGTGATTGTCTCTGTCTGCGTTGTGATGTAGGGACTCCTACATTCTGTGCCGCATAAAGCTTCAGTCTCTTAGCTTCTGTGGTACGCTTTCTGCTAATTATGATGTTTGGCTCTGCATGAGTGAACTCCTCCACTCCATGAACTTCCTCCTGTGGCTGGTCCACATCTAGAGGCTCATCTTTCAGAACTGGAAGTTCCTCCACTGCATGTAAGTCTAGATCCCTCTTAAGTATAGCTCATGTAGCACCCATGATCGTTCTATTCTTCCTCTCCGCAACCCCATTCTGCTATGGGTTATGAGGCGCTATGAGTTATCTTTGAATTCATTCTTTTCTATAGAATTATTTGAATTCGTTCGAGATATATTCACCACCATTATCGCCCCGTAGAGCTTTCACTTGCTTCCCCGACTCCTTCTCCACCAATGCTTTGAACTCACAGAACTTTGAGAATGTTTTTTTCTTCTTCTGCATGAAGAAGATCTAGCATCTACGAGAATAGTCATCAACAAATATCACATAATACCTGTGTTTTTCTGTTGAAGCAACTAAGTAAGGTCCACACATGTCTGTGTGAATTCTCTCCAGGATCACCGAAGCACAATTCTCTTTCTCATGAAAGGTGGTCTTCACAAACTTACCCATAGTACATCCCTTGCACTGATCTGACTACGCAAGTGTACCCTTGGGAAGTCCAGTAGAAATCTGCTGCAAAATCTTCAAGGTGCCATGGTGAATATGGCCCAATCTCCTATGCCATAATTTTCCCTCATCCCGTCTCACCACTTCTTCTTCTTTTCCCATCATTGCAGCGTAGCCATCTACCTCCATCTTGTAGAGATTCTTAACTCAAATTCCTATCCTCTTGGTTTAACCCATTGTTTTATGTCGCAGGAAAGCTTTTCCATCGCTAAAAACAACGTCATAACCTCTATCTTCCAACATTGCGACCGAGATAAAGTTCTTCTTCAGACCTGGAACATGCATAACATCTTTCAACAGAAATGGTTTACCTGACTCCCTTTCAAAGGTGATGGTCCCAATGCCGGTCACACTATATTGACCATCATCGCCCATATCTATATGCATTTGGAGATCCTTCTCCTCCAAGTCACTAAACTACTTCTTGTCTCCCGTCATATGGAAAGATGCACCACTATCAAGATACCACACCGATCCCATTGAGCTTGAAACTGTTAGCCACCTATGAATTTTTTGTCAAGAAAATAGGTGGCTAAATTGTTTTGAGCCTTCAAGAGATACATTTTCTATGAAAATCTCTCATCCTTGAAGCCTCTATGTGTCCATTTCCTTTAAAAATATCCTCACTATTGTTTCCATCCAAAAAGCCTCACTGACTGTAAAAAATTGTGCTCAGAAAGGCCTTCATTAGCCCCTTGTATCCCTACAAAATTCCCTATATTAACCTTTTTTCCCATTTTAAAAATTTCCCCTTTTGACTCCCAAAATCCATCCTAAGTCTTCCAAAACACCCATTTCGTCCTTAGAACCAAGTGAAAATCCTTCATTTGATTTTAAATCCCTCTTTTTACCTCTACCGAAAGCCTCCTTTTAGCCTTAAAACATTGTCCCTAAGGCTAAAACACCCATTTTTCTCTATAACAGGCTAGCCCCCTTCGTCCCAGCCCCAAAACCACTTCCCCACATGACCCCAGCGCTAAGACCAAGCGCTAACCCATAAGGCGCTTGTCGCATCGGAGGATTGAAGCGGAATGCTTTTTTCCTTTGTAAACAAAATCTCCGATGCGATAGTGTAGTGGTTCTGTTGGTCTTGGGAGAGATCTTCGCTGTTGATCTTAACAAACCCGATGGTCCATGCAAGTCTCATCGCACCGTCGCCCGATTGCTAATCGCAAATAGTAAACGGTGCCACCCACTGCACTCCCCGATTGCGATCCTCCGATTGTAATCTCCGCCGTCGATTCCCCTTTAATCCAATGGTCATCGCAAATCCCATAGCGCCCACTTCTCCCTTTCATCTCCCTGCCGATTTCACACCCACCGTCGATTCACTTTTAATCTGACGGTCCTCGAATCCCCGCTCCAATCGCAATCACAAATTTCAAATGGAGCCACCTTCCATTCCTCCCGATTTTGATCCTCTGACACGATCCCTGTCGTTGATCTCACATAAGATCCAATGGTCATGAGCCAATCGCACCATCGCTCATCGAAGTTTTAACCTTCCCATCGCTCCCCTCCGATTAGATCGCAACCGTCAATCTCCTCCTGAGATCCGACGGTCCTGATTGAATCACTCTCCACCCATGACCGGGTCCCACCATATCAACCCATTTCATGTGTTTTCTGTGCATTGTATGTGTATTTGGTTCAAAGGCCCAAACCTTGGTTTTTACATTAAAACATCATATCATTCCACCTGGCATTAAGATTTTAATGTTTTACATTAAAGTTTTTTCATTTCGCCCAATTTCCACATGCATTTTCCCACTTTTTCACTGCATGTTGCCACTGCTTTCCATTGCATCCATAGCATTCACTCCTGTGGCGCTTCCATCGTCAAAGCATTCCACCGTAGCCACCCTTCCCCACGCATGGATTTCTTAACGGACTTGTGTGTTTTGCAGGAGTACAGGCGGTGAGAACCGCCATTGCTCACATTCACTGTTATAGTGGCGCAGAGCATAGATGAAGTTTTTTTCAGAGCCTGAAAGTACAGAGAAGAGCCTGGGAGGGTACTAGAGCGTAATTTTCATTAAAAGTATAGAGTTCAACTGTGCGAAACCTTTCCAGTGCCATCAAATCTCAGATTTCGCAGACAGAGACAGTCATGAAGCGGCAAAGAGTATCAGTACAAAGTTAAGGAGTTCTAATGCACACTATTGAAGATGTTAAGCCTTAATTCAGTGTTTTAAAGGCAAGGTACCAGATTGAAGACCTCATGAATCACACAGAAGGCCTAATGAGGCCTAAAGCGCAAAAGACACTATCATCAAAGTTTCACATCAGCAGAAGTCTCCACCCGAGAAAGGACACAATACCCATACTGTTTTTAGTCTACATAACGTCCATGAGAAGGTTTCCACCCTAACAACAGTCCTAATGCTACCAGAGCATTTGTTACGTGGTATGGCAGACTTTGAAGTCATTTATCTACCTTTTGTTTATTCACTAGAGTACTATGAGTACTGCAGCGAAATCACATCAAGAACATACCTGGAGTAAATTGCAACCTATCGAAGACCACTCTTTCATCCAAAGAGTACTGAAGTTTAATGCTCAGATATTAAAATAGAATGGGTTTCGACCCACTTCTCCTACTCTGTTTAATGTTTCATTTAGTGTTTCATCTACCTCCTCTGTCTCTCTTTCAGCTATAAAACTCATGAAGAAACTCATTGTAAAGGTTGTTGATCAGATATCTGTGAACTGTAAGTTGTTTCTCTTGAGATTTAGTTCTTTGTGTAAAATTGTAAGATAGGTAGAGGAAGATGTATTCAAACTGAATATCAAGCTGTTGGAAATGTTGTACATGACTAGTGTTTCTCTTTGATATGACAAGCACATTTCTTTGGATCCAGATTTAAAGCAGTGGTGATGTTTTTCTTACTTTGTCTTTGTTTTCCTTTGTAATTCATTACATTACGTTTCTCTGGTACGCATCAGAAATCTGGTTTAAGATATACCCTCGCATGGTGCCCTAAGCTTCTGCTCTCCCTACCTTTGATTTTTTCTACTATTTGTGTTATCTGAGCACTGATTTAAGTTAATTTAACCAGTGTAGTGGCTGTAATTTACTGCTAGCTGATGTATGAATTAATGGATCTGTCCTCAAATGTTCTTTTTGGGTCTTAATTGAAAGAATTGGGATACTAGGAGTTTAGAACATAGTTTTTGTCTCACTAGGATCCTTTTCAATTAATTGAACCTTTCTAAGTTCCCTTAAGCTGGATGCCGAAGCATTGAGAGTTCAAAGTCTCTCTCTGATCTCAGGTCTTCACCTTTGTGTTTGAATATTTTAATGTTCCCTTTGTAAAAAAAGTTTACCTTTTAGGATTTGGGTCATAGGTGTCTAATGCCATGTCCTGTCCCTAGACCTGATTCTTAAGTGGCCATCTTGGAGGTTTCCTTGCCTTTCACCTTCTTTCTCACCAATTCATATCACACTATCATCTTTAAGATCCAACGCTTTAGATGACTAGCCCAATTGAAAGCCTGCATATTGAATAGAAAGCAAACCCTTTCCTGACTCCATTGCCCAATGGTCTTGAGTGTTCCCTGGAATCATTCCTCCTTTGTGACCTAGAATCCTATTTATTCAACATTGTCTCATAGTGAACCCTTCTTTCCTGTTCCCAACAACCAAACAAACAAATTAAACAAACAAAATCGTCCCTATAACTAGCCTAAAACCTAAAAACATAGCTTCAAAGACACAAGCCTTTGCATATATAGAGAGATCCCTCTCTGGACCTAGGAGGGCTAGATCCTAAGGTCTAAAGTGGTTCTGATGTTGTCTCATTTTTTGGTATTACCAGACTTGCCAAAACATGGGAACCCCAACAGAAACCAAGCATGTGATAAAAGAGAAATCAAGTTCAAATTGTGAGGTTAAGGCCTGTTCGGCTACAGCTCCAACAACTTTTCTGTTTCTTTTTAATAGTATGGGCACTGTTCATGTTCGGAGATAAAACACACACTTGACAATCCTGCTTCTTACATTTAGCCTCAGATTTTGAAGGGAATTTATTCCCCTTCACTTTCCTTGCTTTGGAAACCAAAGCGCAATTATCTTCATCATCTTTCTTCGATGAAGAGCCATCCCTGGGACTTCGCCTTATCACCTCCCCATTACATTCGACTAAAGCGGTTCCTTAACCCAGCTAATCCTAATCATTAGTTGTATAACATTATGCTAATCCTTCGTAATCCCAAGGAGAGACAAGCTCACCAAGTCCTCGTCATCTACAAAAGATCTCGTTGTTCCCGCTCATACCTACAAGGTACAAACTTCGTGATATTTTGGCACGTCGTCTTCTCCATTTTTATTTTTCTGACTTTAGTTTTCCACGCCAACTTCTAGTCGCGGTTTTAACAAATCTTCAAATCCTTTTCCACATTGAAAATGGAGGGTTTTCCCATTATGAGTGCTGGACACAATATGGTCCTTCACACCTTCCAACAAAATTCTTCCCGTTTTCGTTACTTTCTTTTTGCCATGCGTCAAGTAATGCAACATCGCTAGAACCAGGCTTAGGAACATTGCTATCGATGAACTCCTTCAGTCCATTATCTTCCAGCACTGCCTCCATCCTATCCTTCCAGGCTATGTAATTCGAACTACCCTCAAGGGAATACTCCAATCGCAACCCATTGAAAGACATTTCAATGTATACTCAACTGTCGCACCAAGAAATTTCTGCGGCAAATTTGAATTGTCCACCAACACAAACTCAACAATTCTTCACAATTGTAATCTTCAAGAATTAACACTTTTCTGATACCATGTAGAAATTATATAACATATGCATGTATATATCCATATTCTCCTGATCTAACAATATTTATCTTCTTTCTAAATATATAATCCTTCCACTATTAATCTTTTGCGGAAATTTAAATCTCAATTGCAAACACATGAAGCAATAAAAACAATCGCACATAACACAATTGTTTAACGAGAAATCCTGAAGCTAAAAACCCCAAATATCATATATTATGTATCATGGAGAACATGTAAGAATTTCATACAAATATTAGTACATCAAGCTCTCAGTACAATCAACAATCATTACACACTATCATGCAGAAATTTGCATCTCCATGCACCAATTTCTTGCCTCCTGAAAGCTTGCCTCCACTGCACAATCCCTGCTGAAGAAGACCCCTGAATGAATTCGAATTGTCCTTGCCTTGACTGCACAATCCTCATTGGCAACTCCAATGTGTTTGTGATTCAATAAATGCATCACTATAGTCACAACATATAGTCCATCTTACCCTTTCACCTATCTCTCCACTGGGTTTCCACTGGAACTGACATGCACTGTAGTTAACTGTTGTTTCTGTTCAGTTGTTAGTGAGTTAATAGTTGTGAATTAATTAACTAATTAATTCACTTAACTCTCACTAGTGTATCATTTAGTTAAACTAGATACAACTAGCTCAACTGAGTTTAACTCCATTAACTGAGTTAAACTGAATAACAACTCCATAAAATACCCTTCCAACTTTGTCATAACTTTGCCACTTCAGTTATAACTGAGTCCTCATGCATGAGCCACCAATAAACCCTAGGAATTGCGTAATTCCTTCAGCCCACTTATTTTCCAAATCAGTATACTGAAATAAAGTGCTCCAAGAGAATAAGTTGATATTTAGAGTCTGATTACTATTAAGGACTAATAAGAATTGACACATCTGTTTTTAGATCGATGATCTATAAATAGACTTTGCCCAATCTTCTAAAAATAGAATTTCATCTATTTTTCCAACTTGACCAACCATCCACAAATAGCATCCTGCAACTTCTGAAATATGATCACCATGTCTAAAAATAGACTTACACTTAAAAATACCCTGCAGGGCCACTTAGTGAAGGTGACTGATTTTCACTAAGCTTCATCATCTTGTTGAATCTCAACAATGTATATATAGAACCTAAATTTTCAAAGCATACCATAAGTCGGATCTAACCAAATGTGGTGGGAATTCTAACCATGACGGCGTAGCTTCTTATTTGGTGGACTTTCTATTAATTTGGCAGACAATGGTAAATGTGAGTTGGGCCAAACGTTATGCATGTGGGTCGGGGTCGAACCTACAACCTCACCCATGCCATCGCAATGCCTAACCATCTCCCCTACCACTGTGGTTCTTAACCACTATGATTGTCGCTTCTATTTATGTTTTGTCGCACCAATACACAGGGGTATGGAGGGGGCCAACCCCGCGGGCCAACCCCCTTCCATGTGGTCACGCGTTGGGAACTGTCAGCCTAACGTTGCAAATCGACAGAGATTTGAATTGGATTAATTACGTTAAAACGTAATTTATTTACATTAATCTGCACTTAAAGCCACATTAATTTGTCATTAGCACTAAGTGCGCTTATTTCTAACCTGCGCTTATCTTATATCTCTAATTAATGCACGATTAACCTGGTGGAGTGCGCCATACTTGGTGGACTTGCTATTTTTAGTAGTCCTAATTGGCAGTCTTTCAAAATTGGTGGAGAAATCGAGGGAAATACAAATTTTTCCATAACTGAGGCAATTTTCGCCCAAACAGAGATAAAAAAGAGGCATTCTTGGCTAATTGACATGCTAGGAACTCAATGAAGTAGGTTGTAGAGGAAGAAAAGGTCATCTACAAGTGTTTTTGTGCATTTGAATATTTTTGAAGGCCAGGGCCACCAAGTGTTGGAGGCATTGCCAGAGCATCCATAATCCAAATTGAGCAAAAGAAAAATCATTTATGGTAGATTTTTATGTTTTAAACTTATTGGAATAGGTTCTCATAGCATTTGAAGCTTGTAAAAAAAATTTGAGCACACTTGAAGCTAATACAAAGGGCCACACTATGAAGCTGGACCAAGGAGATTTAGCACATGAGGGGTGAACTCCTTCAAAACAATTCTGTGTATTGAGCTCTGTTATGTGTGTTTTCTATGTTTATAATTTTTGTCGTTTAGTCATTTAAAATTATGCTTTAAAGTTTATGAAAAACACTAAATTTCACCAAGTAAACTGAATTGACAATCACATGCTCATGGAAAAACTCCTGATGAATAAGCAAACCAAAGCAAAGAGAATTTTATATCTGGAAATGATAAGATATCACAACAATAACTAGCAATCATTTCAAATCAAGTAAGTATCAGAGCACAAGGTTGCTTGCTTATTTTTCTTTAAGGGTTTTAATAGTTGCAATTTTTGTGATGCTTACAAGGTTGAGATTACAGAGAGGAGAAGGGAAACTATTGCTATCTAGTCCTAAGATTAGGAAAAGAAGGAAGAAGGCTGAGAAAGCATCATTCTCACCCAAAGGATCACTCAAGGCAACGCTTGAAGCACCTCAAATTCCATCTCCATCAGTTGAGATAGAAGAAGCCAATTTGTACACGAGGCTGAAGTGATTGAAGAGGTACAAGCTGTAGAGATTGAGCTTGAATGCAAAGCCAAAATTTCAGGCTATGAAGAGACTCATGAATGTTATGAAGAAGAGGATTTTAAGAGATAATTCAAAGAGATGCAAAGAATGGTTAAATTCATGTATGAATAATTCATTGTAGAAAAATCTAGATAAGGTTCAAGGCCTCCACATGGAGAAGGATCTTCAAATAGTAATAAGTATGAAGAGAAGCGCTCAAAAGGTAGTGGAGGGAATCCACCTCCATCTCCACCATTCTCATCTTCCTCATCCTCATCAACATATTCATCTTCCACATCCACCACAAAAACTCACACCCACACTCATTCCAAGATCCCAAAAGAAAGACTCCATTACTCAAGTTGGACATCAAGTTTGAACTTCCCACATACAATGGCGAGATTAATGCAGAGAAGCTAGACAATTGGATTCGTCAATTGGAAGTATAATGCAAAATTCAAAATCTACAAGAGGAAGATATCAAGATCTAGTTGGCTTCATTAAGGCTAGAAGGAGAAACACTAGTTTGGTGGGAGGCAAAGACACAAGAGGAAATGTGAATCCATGGTAAGGTTTCCATTTCTTGGGTTGAATTCATTCCTTCCATTAAAATACAATTTTATCCATTAGCCTATATGAAAAAATCAATTATGGGTTGGCAAAAATTTAGGCAGCTCAAAGGCCAAACTTTTCAAGAGTACACATGACAGTTTATAAAGAGATCTTTGTTGCTAGGAGTAAACTTGAATTCACAAGATAAACTCTTAAAATACATAGGAGTTTTACATTCCTATTTGAAGCATACTATCTGTTGGGTATGTGTTATATTATTTCCACGACTAGTCATGCACGGGGGGGTCACAGGGGGGGCGTTAGCAACCCTTGTACCTTGCGCCGGGCGCAGCGCCCTGGGAAAAAAAATTTGGGCCTTATTTTCCGGTGGGCGGACCCGCCCATGGTTTTGTGCATGGGTTTGCACATGGTTTTGGGGCATGATGGTTTTCGGCCCCTGGTATTTTGTAGATACGATCAAGGGAACTACGATTATGTTCTAATCCTAGGTTAATGGATTGGGATTTATGTATGCTTCGGCATGTGTATATATGTGTTGTAACACTAAAAGGAATATAATGAAAAATCAAGCTAGTCGTCCCAATTTGGGATCCAGGGGAAAATATTTGTGTTTATATGTTTTATGTTTTATTCTCTCACTATTGTTTATTCTGTTTTAAGATTCATTTGTAGATAATTTCTGTACAGGGTTAAAACCTACATTTGGTATCAGAGCTATTTTGGCTTCAAGGAGATGCCTTTGCTGCTGAGGTTTTTTTGCTCGGCCCTGTGGTGGACCCTGTTCAGTGGGAGATCTATTGGATCAATTCTTGCGGTGAAAGAATATGGCGAGTGGCAAGAAGATAAAGATCGAGAAATTTAATGGTCATAGTTTTGAGTTGTGGAAGCTCAAGATGGAGGATCTACTGGTGGATAAAGCTCAGTGGATTGCGGTAGATCTGGGTACTAAACCAACGGCAAAGTTAGATGAAGACTGGAAGAAGCTGGATCTGAAGGTGAAGAGCACAATACAGCTGTGTGTCTCAGAGTCGGTATTGTTGAATGTATCTGGGGAAGCTACGGCGAAGACCTTGTGGGACAAGCTAGGGAATTTGTACCAATCTAAGTCTCTGGTGAATAAATTATTCCTGCGGAAAAAGTTGTATAACCTGAGGATGAAGGATGGAGACTCGGTGATAGAGCATCTGAACGCCTTTAATACTGTGGTAAGCCAACTATCATCTGTTGATATTAAAATCTCAGCTGAAGATAAGTGCATTATTTTGTTGTGTTCTCTACCAAATTCGTGGGACAGTTTGGTTATTTCTATATGTAGCAATACAACTACCTTGAATTTTGATGACATTGTCTCAGCCTTGCTATCAGAGGAAATGAGACGGAGAAATATGGAGGGTCAGAATGGAGATGCCTTATCTGTACGAGGAAGGTCCCAGAACAGAAACAAGAATAATATTTCGAGTGGGAGATCTAAATCTCCTGGAAAGTTTGTAAAGGTGTGCTGGAAATGCAAAAAGGAAGGGCACTACAAGAAGGATTGCAGATCTAAAGCTCCAGAGAAAGGAAAGGGATCTAATGGTGCTCCTTCTGCAGAGGAAAAAACCACCTCGGATAAAGGTGGGGATGTGTATTTGGCTTCTTCTTCAAATACACATGTAGATCATGAGTCATGGTTGAATGACTCAAGTGCATCCTTTCACTTCACTCCCCATAGGGACTGGTTCTGCAAGTATGAGAAATATGATGGCGGTGATGTCTTATTAGGGTATGATAGGAAGGACAGAATCATCGGAAATGGAAAATTCAAGCTGAAGCTACAAGGTGGAAGGATTAGAACACTTCATGGTGTTCTTCACATTCCTGTATTGGCCAGAAATCTGATTTCAGTAAGCAAGATGGATGATGCAGGTGTAAAAACAGTGTTCGAAAAAGATACCTATAAGATGGTTCAGGGAGCACTGGTATTAATGCAGGGAGTTCGGATTGGAACTCTATACAAGCTTCATGGCAGCATTGTTATTGATGGGTGCAGCAGTTCTGTGGTTCCCGAAAGTGGAGCGGAAAGCCTAGCGGTCTCTGGAGAAAAGACCATGCTATGGCATCAAAGGCTTGGACATATTGGAGAGAAGGGCCTTCGAATACTGCATGGAAATGTTATGGTAGAAGGTATATCTAATAGCTCTCTGGATTTTGATTTCTGTGAACATTGTGTATATGGGAAGCAGAATCGGGTGAGTTTTCCTTCTGGTGCTAAGAGGGTGAACAAGATATTAGAGCTTGTGCACAATGATGTGTTTGGACCTGTATCGGTGTTGTGGTTCTTGTGTTTTGGTAGGTTTGGAAATACCAAAAGACAATACAACATCAAACCACTTTGGG